>OX453280.1:17521772-17604272 GCA_949710005.1 Ricordea florida
TGGAAAGGGAAATTTTACATTTGTCAGGGAAATGTAAGGGAATTTCAAGATCCTGTGGCTGTGCAACCATGACTTGATTATAAGTCTAAACTGAAGAATAAATGGTATTGTTCATAGTTGAGTAATTTTTACCACCTCTGATACAAACCCTATTCAGAATAAAACTGTATTGCTTGTAGTAGCAGAGTAACCTTTTCTCATAATAGCACATACACCCCCACCCCATAACAGTATATTATTGTTTAACATAAAAAAAAAACAATACCAGAAATTATAATAATAATAATAATGCAATAATAATAATCATAATAAATACAAGAAATGAGAAAATACAAAAAGTGATAATGATTTAGTAACCGAAGTAAATACATAAATTGGGGTCTTATCCCTCATGAAAAACTATTACGAGTTCTTTAAAAACTAGCTTCGCGAGGTTTTGCGGGAGTCGTATTTCTAGTTTTACTTCTATTCCCTCGGGTGCAATCTCAGTGGCAGTGAAAGAGCTAAATGAAGGTCCATTTTTAAGCATTGTGTTGAGCAGTATACTGATCATGTAATTTGCAACGGGTGTCACTAATTGTGTACCAAACACAGCATAAGAAATAAAACAATGGGGATTGTGACTTCTTCAAAAACTAGCTTCACGAGGTTTTTGCGGGAGTCGTATTTCTAGTTATATATATATATATTTTAAAGGTGTACGTTCGCAGGCCAGGTTACCTGGCAATAGTAGCGCACTTGAGAACTGGTCAGTAGTTCATGTATGACCCAAAGACCCCATGAAATGTCCTGAGCTACTACAATTACTACACTTTATACAGCTTCTTCACTTACTACAGCTACTCTAGGCATAGAAGTAACTGTAGTGAATTTAACAAAGTGAAGTAGCTGTATAAAGTGTAGTAATTGTAGTAGCTCAGGACATTTCATGGGGTCTTTGGGTCATACATGAACTACTGACCTGAGAACTGCTGCATTTCCGCCATTGGGAATTCGGTGATGCCTTTTTGAAAGTAATGTAAATTTTGTGGAAACCGATTTCACTCGTCCTGGAAGTACATTCCAGCAAAGTGATCTCCGAGATATTCAAGAAATATTAGCTCGAGATCGTCGCCGAGTAAGTTCGAATACCGTGAAAATCAACACAAGGAAAGCCCGACTCAAAGCAGGGATAGAGAAACGACAGCAGGGAGAATAACAACAGACATCGCAGCCAAGACAACAACTGCTCGCTCCAGAAAAAGGCAAACGAAACTGCAGGGAAAAGGACCAGGAATTCAATCAAGTTAGTTTTGAATTTGAATGTGTTATTGATAGAAATACAGGACACGAGTGAACGATTACATAACGAAATATATTGGCGTACTACATTTAGCAAAACGACTTAGAAGGGACACCGAGTAAGAACGACATCAACGATTGGAGATGTCTTTGGAAAATAATTCTATTAGTCTATAAACGGAATCGAAAGACGCCCAACAGATTACAAGAGAATGTAAATAGGTATTTTTCATAATAAAACGATAGCGTCTCCATTTTGAAGTAATTCCCAACACAGAGAGTTGCAGTTGTTATAGCAATCATTTATAACGATGTGATCTGATATCATTGCAACAGTGAAAATATTGTAAATTTTCTTGATCTAGCAGTTATGTTAAACACTTTCAACAGAATATATACCCTGTGTCACTAGAAAGTACTGGTTCTGCAATATTATCAGTGATCAATGCGATCATTTCAAAATAAAGCAAATGTGATTACTGAATTCTGAGTAGTATTTCTCTTTGCTATATATATATGATATATATAAATATAATATAAATATATATATATAAACCTGTAGTTTGTTTGTGTGTTTTTTTCTCCCGCAACAACTACTTCGCTCTACGTTCACGTATTGAGCACTGTTTTACGATTAATCAACTTTTACACTTTATATATATATATATATATATATATATATATATAAAGTGTAAAAGTTGATTAATCGTAAAACAGTGCTCAATACGTGAACGTAGAGCGAAGTAGTTGTTGCGGGAGAAAAAAACACACAAACAAACTACAGGTTTATCCCTACAAGCCTGTTTCGTGGTTGCCCACTCATCAGGGCATATCAGGGGACTCCCCTGATGAGTGGGCAACCACGAAACAGGCTTGTAGGGATAAACCTGTAGTTTGTTTGTGTGTTTTTTTCTCCCGCAACAACTATATATATATATATATATATATATATATGTTTGTATTCTCTGATTGAAAGGTTTCAATAATATTGCGTAGAGACAACAAGTTTCATAGCCTTTTCACAATGGGTCAGTTTTACCTTAGAGTTCAATGACCCCCCCCCCCCCCTGATAATATTGCTATCTAGAACCCCTGCCCTTTTTCCACAAATGAAATGTTAATTCAAGCCTTAATTTGCAAAGTTAGACATAACATATTAACTTAGTTACTTTCTGCTGTTTACTTTATTTTTATGATGTCAAATATCAATATTTCATAACAACCATCCTCTGTGTAAGAACATATTGTGTTCAAAAGTGATGTACAACAAAGAAGACAAAGCAGTAGAGGCTAAGAAAATAAAACTAAAGAAACAAACACACGTTTTTACACCGTGGTAAACACAAGCATTCATATCAACTCTTGAAGATTTCACCTGCAAAAGATTTACAATCATTTTCAATTTGTGTTAAGTGAATATTATTGTGATACTTCATTGACTCTGTATTCCCTGTCAAGATAATAAATAATTTTACTTCTATTCCCTCTGGTGCAATCTCAGTGGCAGTGAAAGAGCTAAATGAAGGTCAAATTTTAAACACTGCGTTGAGCAGTATACTGATCATGTAATTTGCACCAGGTGTCACTAATTGTGTACCAAACACAGCATAAGAAATAAAATAATGGGGATTACGCTGAGATAAAAAATAAAATATAAAAAAAAAATAAAGAATAAAATATGAAACCATTGTGACTTCTTCAAAAACTAGCTTCGCGAGGTTTTTGCGGGAGTCGTATTTCTAGTTATATATGTATATATATATATGTATATATATATATATATATATATATATATATATAAAAAACGGTTATAAAATGCCTCAAGCCAACAAAGAATGCCACTGCGTCAGGAGGATCAATGAAGATTCACAGTCCAAGCCTCACCACAAAAATGAATTTAAAAACGTTAGATAAAGCAAGGACGGACAACTTCTGACGATAAAAAAGTTAAAAAGTTAAAAATTTAATAGAAAAAACGTTTCGGTCTTAGACCTTCGTCAGTTACAGGAGAAAAAGGACGGAAACTAAGTTTAAATACGGTTACAGTGTGGGAGATTACATACCGAAATGAAAAATACTATCGTGCTATTAATACATCGTGATTAATACAATACAGGGAAAAAAATGCAAAACGAGAAATACAATGCTGTACTATAAATTACGTCATACAGGGTGATAATTAATAGACCAAACGAAAAAGATACAATGCTGTGCATAAATTACATTATAAAGCGGGATAATTGCAGAACTAGGTTAAATTCAACCTAAAAACTAAAATAGTTAAAATAGATAAAACGGACTCTTGCAATGCGGTAAATATTACGGGAAAACTAGTTTACAAAGATATGCAGAAGAAACCTACGTTTACGCTGGACAGGGTTAATAACAAAATCCCAAATCGAGGCCTTTGGAGCATTAAAGGGTTGACAAACAACAAAATCCCTGGAGGGGCCCTTAAACAATAAGCTGTAATAAGATCCCAGGCAGGGCCTTTGAGCATACCTAACACCCAAAGAGCTGGCAAAATCCAAGGAAGGGCTTTTGGACTGCTTTATGGCGCAAACGCATATTTACACAAGAGAAAGTTAATTATAACAAATTCTGTTTTTGGAGTGAAATTCTTTTCTTTTATTTAAGCCATGGGGAGCCATAGAAAACAGTTGAGCACTCCAATAAGCCTCTTTCGTAATTAAAAACCTATCGATCTCGTCTAAGTCATTAGGGGCCTGCACCTGATCAATGCATTGGAATTCAAAATCATCCAAGGAGTGTGGAATTTTATTGAAATGTACTGCTACCTCACAAGTGGTTTTGTTTGTGAGCATAGCAGACTTGTGGTTACGAAACCTAACCCGAAAATCGGTGGTAGTTGATCCTACGTACTGTAAACGACATTTCTTGCAGGAAACTAAATAGATCACGTTTTTAGAATCACAAGAAAGCCTTGAATGAATGGTGTATTTTCTGCACGTTCTAAAACTTAGAAATGATTTAGATTCAACAAAGAAATTTCGACAGAGATCGCATCTATTTCTTTCACATTTAAAGCAGCCATTGTTTGGCTGAATTGTTTGTCCCTCATCGGCGGTTTTAAAACGAGATGGTGCTAATAATTCTTTCAGGTTTTTTGTTCTACGAAAAGATGGTATGATAGAGCCTTGAGGGAAAAGTTCTTTCAATTTAGGGTTGGATTGCAAAATCAACAAATGCTTTCTAATTATGCTACTCACATTAGGCAAGTTAGGATTAAATGTGAGAACAAATGGAAATAATTTCCTCGATTGTTTTCCGCGTTGCCGGCAACGCTCATGCTCACAAACAAAACCACTTGTGAGGTAGCAGTACATTTCAATAAAATTCCACACTCCTTGGATGATTTTGAATTCCAATGCATTGATCAGGTGCAGGCCCCTAATGACTTAGACGAGATCGATAGGTTTTTAATTACGAAAGAGGCTTATTGGAGTGCTCAACTGTTTTCTATGGCTCCCCATGGCTTAAATAAAAGAAAAGAATTTCACTCCAAAAACAGAATTTGTTATAATTAACTTTCTCTTGTGTAAATATGCGTTTGCGCCATAAAGCAGTCCAAAAGCCCTTCCTTGGATTTTGCCAGCTCTTTGGGTGTTAGGTATGCTCAAAGGCCCTGCCTGGGATCTTATTACAGCTTATTGTTTAAGGGCCCCTCCAGGGATTTTGTTGTTTGTCAACCCTTTAATGCTCCAAAGGCCTCGATTTGGGATTTTGTTATTAACCCTGTCCAGCGTAAACGTAGGTTTCTTCTGCATATCTTTGTAAACTAGTTTTCCCGTAATATTTACCGCATTGCAAGAGTCCGTTTTATCTATTTTAACTATTTTAGTTTTTAGGTTGAATTTAACCTAGTTCTGCAATTATCCCGCTTTATAATGTAATTTATGCACAGCATTGTATCTTTTTCATTAATTATCACCCTGTATGACGTAATTTATAGTACAGCATTGTATTTCTCGTTTTGCATTTTTTTCCCTGTATTGTATTAATCACGATGTATTAATAGCACGATAGTATTTTTCATTTCGGTATGTAATCTCCCACACTGTAACCGTATTTGAACTTAGTTTCCGTCCTTTTTCTCCTGTAACTGACGAAGGTCTAAGACCGAAACGTTTTTTCTATTAAATTTTTAACTTTTTAACTTTTTTATCGTCAGAAGTTGTCCGTCCTTGCTTTATCTAACGTTTTTATATATATATATATATATATATATATATATATATATATATATGCTATCATAGCATATAGCATATATATATATATATATATATACATATATATATATATATATATATATATATATATATATATATATATAGGGCACTGCAACTGATGAAGGTCATTGACCGAAACGTCTATTTTTATTAAATTTTTAAACTTTTTTTAGATTTTTTACTTTATAGATATATATATTTTTTTTTCGCTCGAAGTTGTCCGTCCTCGTTTTCCACAATTGCCTACAAATTTCATTACTCGAGGTTTGGACTACGAATCCTTTTGGATCCTTCTGGCGTGTGGCATCCCTGTTGGCTCGAAGCATCATAACTTTTTATATATATATAATATATATATATATATATATATATATAGGCACTGCAACTGTATTAGGCACTGCAACTGATGAAGGTCATTGACCGAAACGTCTATTTTTATTAAATTTTTAAACTTTTTTGAGATTTTTTACTGTATATATATATATATTTTTTTTTTTCGCTCGAAGTTGTCCGTCCTCGTTTTCCACAATTGCCTATATATATATATATTTAATCGTGAGAAGTTGTAGAAAACACTGCTGAATAGTGCTCAATACACATTTGTGTAGAGCGGTATATAGAATTGGGTTACTAAATGAAAACACACATGATTCCCTGCAACTCTGAGTTTCGTGCTTACGCACTCATCAGGCAGATTTAAATCTGCCTGATGAGTGCGTATCCGCATTTTCTCCACAGACGACCTAGTCAATATTTAACAGCTACACCTAAAGTCCCGGAGTTGAAGGAAGGACTTGGCCGAACTGAGGTTTAATTTTCCCTATTTTAGCATTATTTAACTAAGTGTGATTTTTTGTTTTCTTCCATGTCTTCCCTTTCTGACTTCTCCCTCAGTACGCTTTACCCAATTTTTATCAATTACTTAATTTTATTACGTTTTTCGTTGTTTGTATGTGTGCAATCATTTCATTCACGGAATCATTTTATTCTTACGACCTACTTTAATTCGAGTTCTTTGTTATTTGCTAAAACCGCCTTGCTATCGCTTTTAGTATTCCGCTGTATTTTGTACAGTGTTCAATTTTGGCTAATGTTTAAGAAAGGCGTGTGTGTTCTTTTCAAAGCATATCATTTAGTTAAATTTTTGTTTACAAGGGAGCCTTCGAAGTAGTCTGAAAACATTACATTGAACATAACTTTCTAAAATATGCAAAAAAACAAAAACAAAACAAAACAAAACTTTTTGAATAAGAAATGACTACACCTTTTACAGCTTCTTTTTGTTCGTTAAATGTCAGAGGTCTAAACCGAACACGCAAGCGAAGACAACTCTTCAGGTGGCTGCATAATAATAAATTTGACATAATTTTCCTCCAGGAAACCTATTCAACAAAAAATATAGAAACCGTATGGAAATCTGAATGGGGCGGAAAAATCTATTTTAGCCATGGCACAAATCACTCGAGAGGTGTCATGATACTTTTTAATCCTAAATTAGATGTTCTGGTTGATAACATCGAAACAGACAAAAAGGGACGTTATTTGCTCCTTCAGGCAACTATTCACGACTCTGCCTTCCAATTGTGCAACATTTATAGCCCCAATAATAACTCTGACCAAAAAATGTTTTTCGCGAATATTATTGACGTTATCAGAAAGCGTTCGGACAATAGCCTTATAGTCGGCGGAGACTTCAATTGCGCGCTAACACCCCGTGACAAAATAGGTGGTGCTGCTGTAGAAAGAAAAAGCAATGTAATTAGTGAAATTACTAAATTATGCGACTTGTTCAAACTGCAAGATATTTGGAGGTGTCAACACTCTGATCAAGTGCAAGTCACATGGCGCGACAAAGCGCTAAAAGTACAATGTAGATTAGACTATTGGTTAATCTCAAAAGACCTTTCACACATCGCGCTAAACACGGGGATAAAAAACTCTACACTATCAGACCACTCTGCAATAACCTTGACACTCCAGTCTGTGGGGTACGCAAAAAGAGGGCCCGGCTTTTGGAAATTTAACAAGTCACTTCTTGACGATAACACCTTTGTGGAACAACTTCAAGACATTATACCCGAGTTCAAAAAGAAACACAATTATCTCGCTGATATAGGTTTATACTGGGATATGATTAAAATGGAAGTAAGAGGTTTTTGTGTACAATACTCAAAAAGAAAAAACAGAAAGCGCAGGAACAGAGAGAAGGAACTCTCCGACCAAATTGATGCCTTAATGAAAGTTCTCGTGATAAACAGGTCAAAAGAGAATATTATCAAATTGTACAACCTTAGAACAGAGCTTAACAAGATCGCTGAGTACCGAACCAAGGGCGCTATTATAAGAAGTAGAATGAGGTGGCACGAGCAAGGAGAAAAAAATACGAAATATTTCCTAAACTTAGAGAAACGACAAAACTCCAAAACTTTCATGTCTAAACTGAAATCCCAAGATGGTCTTGAAATAACAGATTCAAACGAAATTTTAAACCGTCAGAAAATGTTCTACAAAAATCTGTACACAGCGGTACCCCGCAGCAGTCTGCATGACAATCAATTCTTTGAAAATCCAAATCTCCCTAAACTGACCGATATTGAGCTAGACGAGCTTGACAGACCACTCACAAAACAAGAGTGTTTTGAAATTCTCAAAGTATGCGCTAAAGATAAATGCCCAGGAAGCGACGGATTCACCGTCGAATTTTATCTACATTTTTGGTCCATACTAGGAGAGGAAATGGTTCAAAGCTTCAATTACGCTTTAGCACATGGACACCTTAACATCACGCAACGTCAAGGAATCATCAAAGTTGCGCCAAAAAAACGTAAAAACAAGCTTTATTTAGAAAATTGGCGACCAATATCCCTATTGAACATCGATTACAAAATCATATCCAAGACCATAGCAAGTAGGATTAGCAATGTTCTTCCCAAACTTATACACGGAGACCAAACCGGATACGTGAAAGGCCGATATATCGGCCAAAACATCAGGCTAATACAGGATATAATGAAAATAACATCACTCGAAAACTTACCCGGTATGGCAATCTTCATTGATTTTAAAAAAGCCTTTGATTCGGTTAACTGGGATTTTCTAGCTAAGGTCCTAGAGACATTCAATTTTGGACCGCATATTCGAAAATGGATAAACGTGCTCTATACTGATATCACAAGCTGTGTCATCAACAACGGATACGCCTCGGATTTCTTTTTTTTGCAAAGGGGAGTCAGACAAGGCTGCCCATTGTCCGGTATCCTTTTTGTCCTCTGCGCAGAAATCTTAGCAAACGTAGTCAGAAATGATAAAAATATTAAAGGGATACAAATCTATAACAAAGAATACAAGATATCCCAATACGCTGACGATACTACAACTTTCGTCGCCGATGCACTGTCTGCACAGAATTTGTTTGAAGTGCTGCGCGCTTTCCGAGAGACATCAGGCCTAGAAATAAATACGTCCAAAACTGAAGGAATGTGGTTAGGATCCTGTAAGGATAACACATCAACTCCTTTTGATATAACGTGGCCTTCAGAACCAATATACGCACTAGGAATCTACTTCTCTTACGATGAAGTTACCGCTTTCCAAAAAAATTTCGAACAAAAATTAAATTCGATGAAAAACATCTTAAATCTTTGGAAATCAAGAAGCCTTACCCTACACGGCCGCATAATCATTCTTAAAAGCCTTGCTCTATCCAAGCTCGTCTACAACACATCTGTACTCTCCTTTTCCCCGCAATTTACATCCTCGGTTAAAACCATTATATCTCAATTTGTTTGGAATAACCAACCCAAAATCAAACATAACACAATGATTGGTCCGAAAATAAAAGGTGGCTTAGACATGCCAGATTTTGAAATAATCAGCAACGCCTTAAAAGTCACCTGGATAAGAAGGTTACACGAGAGCAGTACTGATGCAAGTTGGAGCCACATACCCCAAACACTCTTAAAGAAGGTCGGAGGGGCTTTTCTTCTCGAGTGCAACTATGATCTAAAATGTCTTAAACTAGATCTACCTATACAATTTTATAAAGATGCCTTAAGCATCTGGCAGATGATAAACCAACGTACGCCCGAAAATGAAGAACAGATATTAAACGAAATCCTGTGGAATAACCGGTTTATTAAAATCGAGGGTTTTTCTGTTTATTACAACAACTGGTATAGAGCAGGAGTGATCAGAATCAAAGATATTTTTTATGGAAATGGATTTTTGACTTTCAAGGAGTTTTGCCGCACATTTCGTGTCCAAACCAATTTCTTGACGTATAATGGCCTACGTAACGCTATCCCCCAAAACTGGATTCGCTTATTGAAACATTCTAATCTGAACGATTCCCATAATAATAATTCGGAATGCGTAGAGAAAATTCCTTTAAACCAGCTTTCATGTAAATCAGCTTCTAGATTTTTAATCGAACAGAAATTCGTAGCCCCTACAGCAGAACAAAGAATGATACAGGCAAACCTTAATAAGCAAACTATAGAAACCATTTATAGTATTCCTTTCAGAGTGACAAAAGATATTAGGCTCGCCATATTTCAATTCAAAATTGTGCATCACATCTTGCCTACTAATGCAACTTTATTCAGAGATAAGATAGTTCAACATGATAAATGTCACCTTTGCGATCAAGCGCAAACCTTAAAACATCTTTTTGTATTATGTCCTGATGTCCAAGCTTTTTGGAAAACTTTTTGTAATTGGTGGAACTTTAAGAACGATGACTTTATTACCTTGAATGAGCAAATCATAATTTACGGCTTCACGAGCAATCTTAGAGAACACCCTGGCTTAAACCTCTGCCTAATAATCGCCAAGTATTACATCTACTTCGCTTCAAGAGAGAAGGAACCCTACTACTTCGAAGCTTTCCTTGTCTATTTAAAGAGCAAATTAGCCATTGAGAAAAGTAAAGCAATATCGCAAATCAATTCTTAAACTTAATGCAAGGTATTTTCACTTTTTTCATGTAAGCAATAGATTCCACACAACTATTCTAAGGCAAGCCCTAACGGTAATAACACGCACGCACGTAGTTTCTGTGTAAGTAGCTTTCTATTTATTTATTTATTTACTTATTTTCTCTTTTCTGTAAGTAGTTTTTTTTTCTTTTCGTTTAAACGTGTCAGTAACCTTATGTCTATTCAATCTTTGTAATTGTTGTAAACCATAAATCAATAAAGAAGAGAGAAAAAAAAAAATACCGTATTTTTTAGGCAATGTATGTTGCGAATTATTGAAACTTCAGGCTGTGCACATGGATAAATATTTGATTGATCTGCTTTTATTGGGTTTTGACTGTTTTTCAACGGGCGCGCGAAAGCAAATTTAGTGGTGAACAATAAAGACAATAGAGTGTTTATGTCTCGGAACTATCGGTCCGATAGTTGCCCCTTGGAAATTTGATGTTCTTAAAACTATTATATTTGCCCTCGAAGCTTCGCTTCTCGGGCAAATATTTGTTTTAAGAACATCAAATTTCCGCGGGGCAACTATCAGCCGATAGTTCCTCGACAGAAACACTCTATTGTTTAAATAGATAGTGAGTAGCGTAGCCAATCAGAGCGCGGCATTTGTGATAGAACACTAGTTTCCTCGCGAAGCGAGGCCGAAGGCCGAGCGTAGCGAGGTTACTAATCGTGTCGGTTCCGGTCAGACCACGTGGCTCGCAAGCCCGAGTAAATCGAGCCGAGAGTTCTTATATATGTATATATATATATATATTTATATATATGTTTATATATATATATCTATATTTTAAAGGTGTCCGTTCGCAGGCCAGGTTACCTGGCAATAGTAACGCACTTGAGAACTGCGGAATTTCCGCCATTATTCGGTGATGCCTTTTTGAAAGTAATGTAAATTTTGTGGAAATCGATTTCACTCGTCCTGGAAGTACATCCCAGCAAGGTTATCTCCGAGATATTCAAGAAATATGAGCACAAGATCGTCGCCGAGTAAGTTCGAATACCGTGAAAATCAACACGGGGAAAGCACGACTCAAAGCCGGGATAGAGAAACGACAGCAGGGAGAATAACAACAGCCAAGACAACAACTGATCGCTCCAGAAAAAGGCAAACGAAACTGCAGGGAAAAGGACTAGGAATTCAATCAAGTTAGTTTTGAATTTGAATGTGTTATTGATAGAAATACAGGACATGAGTGAACGATTACATAACGAAATATATTGGCGTAGTACATTTAGCAAAACGACTTAGAAGGGACACCGAGTAAGAACGACTTCAACGATTGGAGATATCTCTGGAAAATAATTCTATTAGTCTAAAAACGGAATCGGAAGATGACCAACAGATTACAAGAGAATGTAAATAGGTATTTTTCATAATAAAACGATAGCGTTTCCAGTTTGAAGTAATTCCCAACACAGAGAGTTGCAGTTGTTATAGCAATCATTTATAACGATGTGATCTGATATCATTGCAACAGTGAAAATATTGTAAATTTTCTTGATCTGGCAGTTCTGTTAAACATTTTCAACAGAATATATACCCTGTGTCACTATAAAGTACTGGTTCTGCAATATTATCAGTGATCAATGCGATCATTTCAAAATAAAGCAAATGTGATTACTGAATTCTGAGTAGTATTTCTCTTTGCTATATATATATGTATGTATTCTCTGATTGAAAGGTTTCAATAATATTGCGTAGAGACAACAATTTTCATAGCCTTTTCACAATGGGTCAGTTTTACCTTAGAGTGCAATGAACCCCCCTCCCCTGATAATATTGCTATCTAGAACCCCTGCCCTTTTTTCACAAATGAAATGTTAATTCAAGCCTTAATTTGAAAAGTTAGACATAACATATTAACTTTGTTACTTTCTGCTGTTTACTTTATTTTTATGATGTCAAATATCAATATTTCATAACAACCACAACATGCAATTAACCTTTTACATTGGAAAAACTTTATAAAGAAGAAAATCAATTTTGTAATGCCAAAATGTTTATGATCTTTCTCATATATTCATTGCAAGTGTGCTGTATGTAGTAACAAGTGTTTCAAGTTTCCTAAATGCCCTATGCTTTCAATGATTTTCCACACAAACTGTATAGACAAATGACTGCACTAGATTCTAAGCCTTAAAGAAGAAATGGTATTCTTTGGTGCTGTTTTGATTACTACCACCTCTGATGGAAAGTCTATTAAGAAGATTTTTGTATTGCTTGTAGTAGTAGAGTAACAATATCTTTACCAAGATTAGGACATGCATCCCACCCCATAAAATTATATTATGTTTAACGTAAAAAATATAACAATAATAATATCAATACCAGTAATAATAACAGTAATGATAATAATAATGATAATAATATAATGATAGTGCTTCTCGTTACCATATGTCATTGGTTACAAGTTCAATACCTTTGCCTGCCATGACTTTTGCGATGAAATACCATGCGTATATTAAATCTTTCTTCTGTAGTTTTTATAATAGAAATTTTCATATATTCAAAATAATGTACTATTCTCTGTTTGGTTATGGATATTTTGCCTGTTTCTGTAACAGCACAATTAAACTTTCATGTGGTATACAGTTTTGACTGATTGATGTTGATTTCACATTATTTTTTTACAGGACTATGTAGTGCAGCAATAATTATCAACATATTGAGATTTCAGTAACTCTTTCTTACATGTATTGATTTTATGAGATGACCTAAAAATAGCACGACCACATACTATACAGTCGGCACACACTATTACTAAACCTTTATTTAAACTTTTTGTAGAATCCAATTGTTTTACCCCCAATTTTTATTTTATGTAATGACATTGTATCTCACACTTCTGTTGATATGGCATCACTGGGGGTACTACTGCAGTACATAAATTGAAACATGCACTATTTATAATGCTCTCAATTGTGGTTACCTAGGAATGAAATAATGACTGCAGTAGACAATAATATATCTAATCAGAAGATTCTTCTTACAATGAATCTCATGCAATTATTAGAAAAAAACATAAACAAAAAATAATTGGAGCATTCAACTCATCCTCGGTGTAAGAACATATTGTGTTTAAAGCAATTAATTAATTAATTAATAAAATAATTAATTATTAATTATTAAATTTATTCCTCGCGAAGCGAGGCCGAAGACCGAGCGTAGCGAGGTTACTAATCGTGTCGGTTCCGGTCAGACCACGTGGCTCGCAAGCCCGAGTAAATCGAGCCGAGAGTTTTTATATATGTATATATATATATTTATATATATGTTTATATATATCTATATTTTAAAGGTGTCCGTTCGCAGGCCAGGTTACCTGGCAATAGTAACGGACTTGAGAACGCTGAATTTCCGCCATTATTCGGTGATGCCTTTTTGAAAGTAATGTAAATTTTGTGGAAACCGATTTCACTCGTCCTGGAAGTACATCCCAGCAAAGTGATCTCCAAGATATTCAAGAAATATTAGCACGAGATCGTCGCCGAGTAAGTTCGAATACCGTGAAAATCAACACGAGGAAAGCACGACTCAAAGCAGGGATAGAGAAACGACAGCAGGGAGAATAACAACAGAAATCGCAGCCAAGACAACAACTGATCGCTCCAGAAAAAGGCAAACGAAACAGCAGGGAAAAGGACCAGGAATTCAATCAAGTTAGTTTTGAATTTGAATGTGTTATTGATAGAAATACAGGACATGAGTGAACGATTACATAACGAAATATATTGGTGTACCGGCTACATTTAACAAAACGACTTAGAAGGGACACCGAGTAAGAACGACTTCAACGATTGGAGATGTCTCTGGAAAATAATTCTATTAGTCTAAAACCGGAATCGGAAGACGACCAACAGATTACAAGAGAATGTAAATAGGTATTTTTCATAATAAAACGATAGCGTTTCCAGTTTGAAGTAATTTCCAACACAGAGAGTTGCAGTTGTTATAGCAATCATTTATAACGATGTGATCTGATATCATTGCAACAGTGAAAATATTGTAAATTTTCTTGATCTAGCAGTTATGTTAAACATTTTCAACAGAATGTATACCCTGTGTCACTATAAAGTACTGGTTCTGCAATATTATCAGTGATCAATGTGATCATTTTAAAATAAAGCAAATGTGATTACTGAATTCTGAGTAGTATTTCTCTTTGCATATATATATATATATATATATATATATATATATATATATGTATGTATTCTCTGATTGAAATGTTTCAATAATATTGTGTAGAGACAAGTTTCATAGCCTTTTCACAATGGGTCAGTTTTACCTTAGAGTGCAATGACCCCCCCCCCCCCCGATAATATTGCTATCTAGAACCCCTGCCCTTTTTTCACAAATGAAATGTTAATTCAAGCCTTAATTTGCAAAGTTAGACATAACATATTAACTTTGTTACTTTCTGCCGTTTACTTTATTTTTATGTCAAATATCAATATTTCATAACAACCACAACATGCAATTAACCTTTTACATTGGAAAAACTTTATAAAGAAGAAAATAAATTTTGTAATGCCAAAATGTTTATGATCTTTCTCATATATTCATTGCAAGTGTGCTGTATGTAGTAACAAGTGTTTCAAGTTTCCTAAATGCCCTATGCTTTCCATAATGATTTTCCACACAAACTTTCTAGACAAATGACTGCACTAGATTCTAAGCCTTTAAGAAGAAATGGTATTGTTTGGAGCTGTTTTGATTACTACCACCTCTGATGGAAAGCCTATTAAGAAGATTTTTGTATTGCTTTTAGTAGTAGAGTAACAATAACTTTACCAAGATTAAGACATGAATCCCACCCCATAAAAATATATTATGTTTAACATAAAAAATATAACAATAATAATATCAATACCAGTAATAATAATAGTAATGATAATAATAATGATAATAATATAATGATAGTTCTTCTCGTTACTATATGTCATTGGTTACAGTTCAATACCTCTGGCTGCCATGACTTTTTCGATGAAATACCGTCCTTATATTAAATCTTTCTTCTGCAGTTTTTATAATAGAAATTTTCATATATTCAAAATAATGTACTATTCTATGGTTGGGTATGGATATTTTGCCTGTTTCTGTAACAGCACAATTAAACTTTCATGTGGTATATACTTTTGACTGATTGATGTTGATTTCACATTATTTTTTACAGGAGTACGTAGTGCAGCAATCTTTTTGAACATATTAAGATTTCAATAACTCTTTCTTACATGTATTGTTTTTATGATATGACCTAAAAATAGCACAACCACATACTATACAGTGGGCACTCACTATTACCAAACCTTTATTCAAAGCTTTTGTAGAATCCAATTGTTTTACCCCCAATTTGTTGATATGGCATCTCTTTTGAGGGAAGAGGAATTTTTCTATCTACCACTGGGGGTACCATTGCAACTGGAAAGAGTACACACATTAAAACATGCACTATTCATAATGCTCTCAATTGTGGTTACCCGGGAATGAAATAATGACTGCAGTAGACAATAAAATATCTAATCAGAAGATTCTTCTTACAATGAATCTCATGCAATTATAACCAAAAAAACATAAACAAAAAATAATTGGAGCGTTCAGCTCATCCTCTGTGTAAGAACATATTGTGTTCAAAAGTGATGTACAACAAAGAAGACAAAGCAGTAGAGACTAAGAAAATAAAACTAAAGAAAAAAAACACAGGTTTTTACACCGTGGTAAACACAAGCATTCATATCAACTCTTCAAGATTTCACCTGCAAAAGATTTACAATCATTTTCAATTTGTGTTAAGTGAATATTATTGTGATACTTCATCGACTCTGTATTCCCTGTCAAGATAATAAATAATTTTACTTCTATTCCCTCTGGTGCAATCTCAGTGGCAGTGAAAGAGCTAAATGAAGGTCAATTTTTAAGCACTGTGTTGAGCGGTATACTGATCTTGTAATTTGCACCAGGTGTCACTAATTGTGTACCAAACACAGCATAAGAAATAAAATAATGGGGATTACGCTAATATAAAAAATAAAATATATAATATAAAAAAAAATAAAGAATAAAATATGAAAGCATTGTGACTTCTTCAAAAACTAGCTTCGCGAGGTTTTTGCGGGAGTCGTATTTCTAGTAGATTTATACTAAAACTCGATAGAAACACGGTACATGTTTTCTATTTCTTAAATATTTTAAAGGTGTCCGTTCGCAGGCCAGGTTACCTGGCAATAGTAGCGCACTTGAGAACTGCTGAATTTCCGCCATTGAGAATTCGGTGATGCCTTTTTGAAGGTAATGTAAATTTTGTGGAAACCGATTTCACTCGTCCTGGAAGTACATCCCAGCAAGATGATCTCCGAGATATTCAAGAAAGATTAGCCCGAGATCGTCGCCGAGTAAGTTCGAATACCGTGAAAATCAACACAAGGAAAGCACGACTCAAAGCAGGGATAGAGAAACGACAGCAAGGAGAATAACAAGAGAAATCGCAGCAAAGACAACAACCGCTCGCTCCAGAAAAAGGCAAACGAAACAGCAGGGAAAAGGACCAGGAATTCAACCAAGTTAGTTTTGAATTTGAATGTGTTATTGATAGAAATACAGGACATGAGTGAACGATTACATAACGAAATATATTGGCGTACTAAATTTAGCAAAACGACGTAGAAGGGAAACCGAGTAGGAACGACTTCAACGATTGAAGATGTCTCTGGAAAATAATTCTATTAGTCCTAAAACGGAATCGGAAGACGACCAACAGATTACAAAAGAATGTAAGTTGGTATTTGTCATAATAAAACGATAGCGTTTCCATTTTGAAGAAATTCCCAACACAGAGAGTTGCAGTTGTTATAGCAATCATTTATAACGATGTGATCTGATATCATTGCAATAGTGAAAATATTGTAAATTTTCTTGATCTAGCAGTTGTGTTTAGAATTTTCAACAGACAACAACAACAACAACAACAACTTTATTTAAATATATAACAAAAGATACATTGGGACTGGCCTGCAGTTAGCAAGGCTATTCGAGGCAGGCCAGGCTACATAATTTACATACAAACTAGACAAATACCAGAAAAGAAAGAAATTGGATGTGATATAAGTATATATATTTGACATTAAATAAATACTATTCAACTTAAGTTCAAGGACAATTAAAGTGAAATTTTAAAAATAAAATGAAATGAAAATAACAGAAAGGAGAATTACTTCTTCATTTTCACGATGATCGCATCCACATCAATATAATAGGAGTCTTCAATTACAAGGATATCAAGTAGCATTTCTTTTAGTGATCTTTTAAAAGCTTTTTTCGGTCTTTCTTTAAGAATTTGAGGTATCCCATTCCAAATTTTGACCCCAACACGTGAAAAAGCATTTCGTTTGACATTGAGTCGAGATTCTTTAGTATAAAAATGTTCAGAAGTTGAGGCACGTGTGTTGTAAGTATGAACACTAGAAATTCGAGAAAAGAGTTTCAAAATATTATCCGGAGCAGTGTTTTTATTTATATCATACATAAGACTACAAACGGATTCATAATATAGAGACTGTAAAGGTAGAATTTTTGCATTTACAAAATAAGGTATTGCATGGTCGTTTGTTTCAGCAAAATATATTAAACGCAGTGCACGTTTTTGAAGGACAAGAATTTGGTCAAGGAAAGTTTTACACGCGTTGCCCCAAGAGATAAGACCATAACTTAGATAAGGTGTAATTAGTGACTGATAAATATTTAGGAGGGTGCAAGTGGGAACAATATGTCTTAATCTCGCAATTAGCCCAATTGTTTTACTTATTTTGTTTGCAACAGAGTAAATATGGGTCTTCCAAGATAGATTTCATCGATTAACAGTCCAAGATATTTAATAAAGTTTTTACGTTCAAGGGTAACGTTTTTATTGCTTTCATTGTCAAAAATATTAACCTGGGGATCGTAGTTGAGTTTTTTTTGGTACGGACGAAAAATTACATAGTTTGACTTTTTAATATTCAGAGAAAGTTTGTTTGAAGTCAGCCAGTTATACAAGTTATGTAATTCTGTATTTACTGTTAGTTCCAGTGTCTTTAAATCTTTATGAGCATGAAGAGCATTAGTGTCATCAGCAAAAAGGAAAAACTGAAGTTTGCTGGAACAATATTGGATATCATTTATATAAAGCAAGAAGAGAAGTGGACCTAGGACAGAACCTTGGGGTACGCCGCAACTGATATTTAGTTTACTAGATATATGAGAGCCGATTTCAGTGCTTTGTGTACGATTTGATAAATAAGAGGAAAACCATTGATTGACAATTCCACGGAAGCCATAATAATTTAGTTTATCAAGTAAAATAGTATAATTCACAGTGTCAAAGGCTTTTTTTAAGTCAATAAAAACACCACACGAAAAGAGTTTTTTGTCCATATTGGTTTGTATAGTTTCTACCATATCAAGAATAGCATGTTGGGTTGAGTGAGCTTGACGAAAACCATATTGAGACGAATATAATAGGCTGTGCTTTTCAATAAAGTCTCTCATTCTGTCGTACATAATTTTTTCGAAGATTCTATTGAAATTTGATAATAATGAAATTGGCCTATAATTAGAAGTGTCGGTTTCGTCATCAGCTTTGAAAATAGGTATGATTTTTGATGTTTTAAGTTTTCGGGGGTAAGCCCCGAGAGAGACAGAAATATTGAGAATATCTGAAAGAATTGGAGATATGACTTCGCTTGAGTATTTAAGAAGTTGAGTAGGACAGGAGTATAAGCCATGCGATTTGTTATTTGGTATAGATAAAATTTGAAATTGAATTTCGGATGGAGTTACAAGTCTGAAGAAAAACGAATGTTCTGGCGATGTGGAGTTTCGTAGGTACTTTGTAAAGGGATGTTCTGCCGGTGGTAATTTGCTTGCTAAAATGTTCCCAACATTTGAAAAATGTTTATTAAAGATATTAGGTATACGCGAGGAATCATTAGTTAGGTTATTGTTGTTATCTGGGTCTTTTAATTTACTAACAGATTTACACTTTCTTTTGCAGCGATTTAATAATTCATTTATGCCTTGCCATGTTTTTTTCATATTACTTAAATTTTTATTAAAAAAGGCACAGTAATAGTGTTTCTTACTCAAACGTATAAGACTGCAAATTTTATTTCGGTAATATTTATACTTTTCCTGGTCGCCAATTTGGTACAGTCTGTTTTTTTTCTTTGATTGACGTTCGTATACCTTTTGTAATCCAAGGCTTAGAAAATTGTTTAATCTTACGTTGAGAAAGGGTTTTAATCGGTGCATGTCTATTTATAATTTTATTAAAATTTCTATAGAAAGTTGAAAATAGCTGGTCTACATTATTTGCGTGCGTTTTAATACTGCAACTCCAGTCGATCGTAGCAAGGTCGCTGTTAAGACTATCGGGATTGAAATGCGAAAGATCGCGTTTTTTAATTTGCTTCCGTTTAATTGTATCTCTTGTTGATGTCAAAATACAAAACTGTGAAAAATGGTCGCTGACATCAGTAATGAGATTACCGCTGATTAGCACCTGCTCAGGATTGTTCACAAAAATGTTATCGATTAAGCTTGCAGAATTTTTGTGAACACGTGTTGGTTTGTCAATAGTTGGAAGGAGATAGCAACTTTGAAGAGCCAGTAAGAAGTCGCGACTGTAATTACAGGTTTCGATTTTTTGTAGACATAAATTAAAATCACCTAAGAGACATAAGTTCTTTCCTGCCGAAGTAAATTTATCAATAGTCTCATCCAAGTATTTAAGAAAGCTCTCTGGAGAATTATGTTGACGGTATAAGACTCCACAGATTACGTTTTTCTTCTTAACAAAAGAAATTTCTATCCACAATGCCTGGAAAGATTCGGTGGAAGTTTTCTCTAAAACTGAATAACTAAGTGTTTCATCGACAAAGAGGCCTACACCACCACATGCCAGAGGTGTTGGAACGTGTTCAAAAATGTAACCGGGTATGTTTGAAAGGCCTGTATTCTCATTAGAATTGGTGATTTTAGTTTCCGTGACACCTATTATATTGAAGTGAATACCTAATTCTTGTAAATAATGAGTCACTAGATTTTCGAGGTTACGATTAAGGCTTCTAATATTATTGTGAAAAATTGAAAGATTAGATTCAATTTGATCCTGCGTAAGATTATTAGTAAACTGCTTAAAACTGTGTGGAGAAAAATATCGGCTTCTAATACATTGGCTCATTAAAGCATCAATATCAGTTTGGTTGGTATCAAAGGCCATATTCAAATTAAACAAATCCAGATCATATAAGCTATGGAGTTTATCTAGATCTCGTTTAGTCGGGAGCTCACAGTTGAGTGAATTATTAAATTGGCCATGGACAAGGACTAAGTTACCTCTGAAACTATAATACGGTAAATCTTTTAACAGAGATTTATTTAACTTCTGTTGTTGCTTAGCACTGGTCTTTGTAGGCATTTCAATAGTCAAACTTGATTATTTCGTAATGATAGAATATAAAATATAAAAGGTACTATGAATACTTAGCTCTGTAGGTGATCGTTCACTCCAGCTTCTGAGGCCGTGCTAAATTTCTTGTTAAGCTCAGAAAGGTCGGCGAATTTGTAAATTGTGGATTCTTCATATTTGCGAAGATACACAAGGCCATTTTTCGCCCAACAAAATTTGTACTTCTTAGCCTCTTTGACTTTCTTTGCTTCATGATATAAGGCTTGTAACCGTGGCGTTAAGTGATCATAGATATTAAGATACTTGACATTGATATCAGCTGTAAATCCAAGGTCTTCAGCCTTGAGGCCACCAACTTTCTTCCTGGCCGCCATTACTTGGTCTTTAGCTAGCCTTCGTACAAACTTACAAACGATTGCATTGGGTCGATTTGACGGCTTCATAGATGGAACTCGGTGGGCCGTATCAATATCCTGGATCGACACTCCCTGTACTCCCAAGGCTAAAAATAACTGTAGGCATAGATTTGTAGTTTGCTCAGGGTGTTCACGTGCAGCAACCAACGGCATTCCGACTATCTTGATGTTGAATTGGTAGCTGTACATTTCAAAAGCATCTAGCGATTTCTGGATGCGGTCGCAGGTCTCAGATATCTTATTGAGTCTTGTCCTAATTTCTTCAAGCTCTTTACTGGCACTTACTTTGAAAGCAATTAAATCATTGTACTGGTCCGAAACAAACTCCACTGATTTAGTTTTGTCTGGTGATAACACTTCGCCGCCATTACCGACATTTAGTTTGAATGCTTCAGTTCGTTCACTTAATTCTCTCAAAACCTTTTCTAGCTTCATTTTAAGCTCCGCTACTTCGTCCTTGAGTTCTTTGTTTTCTTTTCTCAACTTTTGTTCACTATTTGTCATGATATTAGAAATATTAGAGAGAGTTACCGCTCGCAACTCGCTCGAAGCTCACTACCACTTACTACTACAGAATATATACCCAGTGTCATTATAAAGTACTGGTTCTGCAATTTTATCAGTGATCAATGCCATCATTTGAAAATAAAGCAAATGTTATTACTTACTTCTGAGCAGTATTTCTCTTTGCTATATATATATGTATGTATTCTCTGATTGAAAGGTTTCAATAATATTGCATAGAGACAACAAGTTTCATAGCCTTTTCACAATGGGTAAGTGTAACCTTAGAGTTCAACGACCCCTCTAATAATATTGGTATCTAGAACCCTTGCCCTTTTCCCACAAATGAAATGCTAATTCAAGCCTTCATTTGCAAAGTTAGACATAACATGTTAACCTTGTTACTTTCTGCTGTTTACTTCATTTTTATGATGTCAAATATCAATCTTTAATAACAACCACAACATACAGTTAACCTTTTACATTGAAAAAACTTTATAAAGAAGAAAATAAATTTTGTAATGCCAAAATGTTTATAATCTTTCTCATATATTCATTGCAAGTGTGCTGTATGTAGTAACAAGTGTTTCAAGTTTCCTAAATGCCCTTAAGTATGCTTTCAATAATGATTTTCCACACAAACTTTATAGACAAATGACTGCACTAGATTCTAAGCATCAAAGAAGAAATGGTATTGTTTGGAGTTGTTTTGATTACTACCACCTCTGATGGAAAGCCTATTAAGAAGATTTTGGTATTGCTTGTAATAGTAGAGTAACAATACCTTTACCAGGATTAGGACATGTATCCCACCCCATAAAAATATCTTATGTTTAACATAAAAAATATAACAATAATAATAATAATAATATCAATACCAGTAATAATAATAATAGTAATGATAATAATAATAGTTTGTCTCGTTACTATATGTCATTGGTTACAAGTTCAATACCTCTGGCTGCCATGACTTTTTCGATGAAATACCATCCTTATGTTAAATCTTTCTTGTGCAGTTTTTATAATAGAAATTATTCAAAATAATATAATCTTCTCTTGTTGGGTATGGATATTTTGCCTGTTTCTGTAACAGCACAATTAAACTTTCATGTGGTATATACTTTTGAATGATTGATGTTGATTTCACATTATTTTTTACAGGAGTACGTAGTGCAGCACTATCTTTTTCAACATATTAAGATTTCAATAACTCTTTCTTACATGTATTGTTTTAATGATATGACCTAAAAATAGCACAACCACATACTATACAGTCGGCACTCACTATTACCAAACCTTTATTCAAAGTTTTTGTAGAATCCCATTGTTTTATCCCCAATTTTTTTTTTTGATGTAATGACATTGTATCTCACACTTCTGTTGATATGGCATCTCTTTTGAGGGAAGAGGAATTTTTCTACCTACCACTGGGGGTACCATTGCAACTGGAAAGAGTACACACATTAAAACATGCACTATTCATAATGCTCTCAATTGTGTTACCTAGGAATGAAATAATGACTGCAGCAGACAATAAAATATCTAATCAGAAGATTCTTCTTACAATGAATCTCATGCAATTATAACCAAAAAACATAAACAAAAAATAATTGGAGCATTCAACTCATCCTCGGTGTAAGAACATATTGTGTTTAAAAGGGATGTACAACAAAGAAGACAAAGCAGTAGAGACTAAGAAAATAAAACTAAAAAAAACACAGGTTTTTACACCATGGTAAACACAAGCATTCATATCAACTCTTCAAGATTTCCCTGCAAAAGATTTACAATCATTTTCAATTTGTGTTAAGTGAAGATTATTGTGGTACTTCATCGACTCTGTATTCCCTGTCAAGATAATAAATCATTTTACTTCTATTCCCTCTTGTGAAATCTCAGTGACAGTGAAAGAGCTAAATGAAGGTCAATTTTTAAGCACTTTGTTGACCGGTATACTGATCACGTAATTTGCACCAATAAAATAAAATATAAAAGCATTGTGACTTCTTCAAAAACTGGCTTCGCGAGGTTTTTGCGGGAGTCGTATTTCTAGTTATATATATGAACTGTAAGGAAACTAACTTAGTCAATAATCACACTCAGGGCAGTTGTGGAGAAGTCGATGAAACATCCACACTAATACGTTGTCAAAAGTCTCCGTTTTCATCTTGGCAAAAACGAAGCGAAACATTTTCATCGATACAAGCGTTTTCAGCTATCAATACTAAAACGCTGAAAAACAATGAAAACACCTGAAAACGACTGGAGCCTGGGACTGCGCATGTGTTACGCAAGTACAACAACAACAACAACAACAGATCGAAGACTGGAACCAATTGCATGTGACGCTTCGTACGTCACCGTTTTCAAAAGTCTCCGTTTTCACCTGTCCAAGCTAGAAACGGAGCGTTTTTGGAGATCGTTTTAAAGAGCTTTAACGTGGACGGAAGGCCAAAACGAATCGAAAAGTGTGCGTTTTCATACGAAAACGCATTAGTGTGGACGGGGTCGCAATGTGTCCTGCCCGGCCGTATCCGATGATTTCCGTGCAGAACGCTAAGGAAGGTTGTCTTTCGACTGCATGAATCGAACGGCTGAAGGGGCATGTTTGGTATTGACAATCATCCCTACAGATGATCTCTACAGAGTAGTTTTATTTTTTTGTTTTTTTACCTTTGTTTGACGATGTTAGAACAAACCATCCGAATATCAAGGTAACATGCTTATGTATATGACTAGCATTTACTTTTAGGATAGTTCATGTTATTGGGATTGAACTTTGATCTTTTGAAGCACTGGACAGCTTGAGAGTCACAGTAACACATCGCGTACCGACATTTGCCATAGAACCAATAATAAGATGGGGGCTCTGAAACAAAAATCAATGCTGACTTTTACAACAACAATAACAAAAATAACAACAACAACAACAACAAAAACTACAAAAAACGTTCTTTGAACAAATAACATAACAGAAGATAACCCGCAATTAGCAAAGCTATTCGAGGCGGGAAAGTGCAAGCAGGATTTGGAATTAAGACTAAGGCTAACTAATAAGGAAAGTCAACAATTTATAAATGAGTAAAGTAAACACTATAATAGATGAAAACTAGGTAACACAATAAAGAAGAAAGAATGAAACGAATTGAAGAAATAGAGACAAATAGACAAGAATTTACTCATAGACGTTTTTGACTAGCTTTACCTTTTTCATTATGTTTTATATTACAACTGGTTATTGATGTAGACCAAGATGAAATTACGTTAGCTTTCGTGCATTATATCAAGATGGATGGAAACGCCCAACTCTGATGAACTGAAATGCGCTACAGGTCTCTAGAGCCTAGTCCCTTAGTGTACCTCCTCTCATGCTTACCATGTGATATGTGGGAGGATGTGGGCGAGAGAAGAGGGTCTCAATGGGGTTAAAACGGGCAAAAAAATTAGCCGTTAGGCGTAAATATTGAAAAATTTTAGCCGTTAGCCGTAAAACGTAAACAGTCGAAAATATTAACCGTTAGCCGTAAAAGTCGCCACCCCATTGAGACCCTCACGCGCGCTCCTGGCGAGTCTTACTCGGTGAACTCTCTATCCACGACGGACTTTAGTTCTGCCCGAGTTGACAGCCTGGGATTTAGTATAAACTCATCCACCTCCAGAGCCAATCACCACCTCCCTCTCCCCACAAACCTCAGCCAACAACAAGAGATATGAATTCCTTTCAGATGGTAGCTGTCTTTTTGGGGTTCAAAGGGTTGATCTTACCGGATTATTTATTACATACTGTATTTTAAACAATTATTGGATGACGTATTTGTTATATCCAGAATAATCAAGGTCAAGGTAGGGGTTATCAGACGAAGCCCAAGGCTGAGGCTGATAGGCCTTACCAAGACCTTGGTTATTCTGGATATCACAAAAACCGAATCTAATAATTGTTTTATTATACAATGAACAAAACAAAAAGATAGAAGTCATGTTTTTGTTTCTTCACTGACGGCAAGCACCACAAAGGGCGCGAACTTGACATGATTACTCTTAGAAATCATGCACCGCGGTCACACATGACATGATTACCCGTGACCTTGAGTGCCCTTGACATGATGATTGTATAATCTGCAGTTATGACGTCACAGGCGCTGATTTCGAAAATTCACTTTACGCTTCCGGCCAATCAGAAAAGAGATAGGGAGTTCAATGAATAATAATCCCTGTTGTCTAATAACTTACTACATCCATAGCAGCCGTTTCTGCGGTAAGAAAGCACATAGACAGACCAGGAGAATGGACAGTATCCTGATTTCTGTACCCTTGTGTAGCACTCGTCATGAATTTGACAGCACCTAAAAATGAGGGAAATCCCATGAAGGATAATTTCCTTTGGAGGTTAAACGCTGCGTGAATCTTTAACAGTCATAACAGTTGGAAACTGTGGGAAAAGAATTGTGATTATCATAAGGGGCTACTGGAATACGTAAAAGTCGATGGATATGAGTCACTGCCTTGTCAAGATGCCAGCTTTTCGCTTGTGGAAGATCGGAACATTCCTGAGGAAACGGACGATTGTAAAAAACCGTGTCGGGATTCGTATGCAGAAATAGTTGCACAACGAATTCTTACGCACTTGATAGCATTGGTTAAAAAGTTTTAACTTTAAGAGTAGAAAGCCCTTTGTCCCGTTAATAACGTCTTAACACCTTCACTTCACAATTCAGCATTTTTCGAGTTTACTTGCTGTTTACTTGCGTTTTCTTTTCATTTAAGTCTTCATTTGACCTTTTTCGCGTTTTGTTATTGTAAAAAACAAATTGACGTCAGTTTTTTATGCGTCTGTCCTCTTATTGATGATAAATTGCGTCATAACATTGTCAAAGTTTGTTGTAGATCCACTCGCCTATCGGCTCGTGGATCTACAACACTTTGACAATGTTATGACGCAATTTATCATCAATAAGAGGACAGACGCATAAAAAACTGAGGTCAATTTGTTAATTTGCAACAATTTGTCACGTGACCGATTTTCCCTTAGCAACGCCATACTGGAGGGCAAACAATGAATCTTTTCCTTGGTAACGAACAAAGCGCGAGTAACCGGAACTGTCATTAAGGTGAGATAAAAGCTTTTTAAATGTTTTCTTTGTTATGGTGCCACAAAAAAAACACTAAGACAATATCGCTTTGGAATTTTTACGTACAGATGAAGTAGTTTCGGACTGAATCGGCTTCTAAAAGTCGGGCTTCAGGCTCGTGAAGTTTTAGCACGTGCTCGCTTGAAGCGACAGTAATGGCGGCGACGTATTCAAAATAGCTCAAAATATCGCCGTGATTAATTCGAATTTAACGCTATATTCGACTATATCTTGTACAATATGAGTTAAACTCGCCATATTATTTCAATTTCATATTATGCAGCTCACAGAGAAAAAGATCATGTCGAGTAAATACCATTGCTGTGTTCCCGCGTGCAATGCAGACAAACGGTACGACGAGGAGAACAAGCTGTCTTTTCACAGATTTCCGCCAGTCAGTAAGAAAGAACTCAGATCTGCCTGGATAAATAATATCCGTAGAGATACAGGCGAAAATGTTGAGGAAAAGCTACATTGTTTGCCCTCCAGTATGGCGTTGCTAAGAGAAAATCGGTCACGTGACAAATTGTTGCAAAAGGCCTATTGCTTCATATTTGATTCTTAGCTGTGCTTGAAAGATAACATGTGAAACATGATCTACAACCAAAATATTGTCCACAAAAAGCAAGACTATATGATAACTGGACATTGATTAGGGTCAACAATCTCGTTTAATTAAACAGAACGCTTATTATAAGAACTCGAGTTTCAGTGGCACGATCGCTAAGGCCATAAATACCATCACGTTTAAACGGTTTCAGCATTTGCTTCAACATGCATTCAATACTTGGTTGAACCAAATGTTCCATGCGATTCTCCCGAAGATGGAAGCAAAATAGAATCAAATCCAAAGCTCCCGAGCACGAAACGAAAATAAGTTGGGAAAAGTTGTTGCGCTGCGCTTTTTAGGTTTCCAGAAAATGGAGCACCGAAGAAATAAATGACCAAATCCATGAGCTTGAAAAGCTTCCCTGTTTGTGGGATGATTAGCCCTGCCAAACATTTACGAGTCGCTCGGCGCCTCATCAGGGATCGACAAATCAATATGGTGGATGGTAATTTATCTACTGTCTGAGGGTCTCAATGGGGTGGTGACTTTTACGGCTAACGGTTAATATTTTTGATTGTTTTACGGCTAACGGTTAATATTTTTTTACTGTTTTACGGCTAACGGTTAATATTTTTGACTGTTTTACGGCTAACAGTTAATATTTTTGGCTGTTTTACGGCTAATGGTTAATATTTTTTACGGCTAACGGCTAAAACTTTTCAATATTTACGCCTAACGGCAAATTGCATTGTTTTGCCCATTTTACCGCTAACGGTTAACCCCATTGAGACCCTCCTATCAAGGCGAAAGAGTCTTGTTTCCAGTTCTTAGTTCCTCGCAATCAAATGTCAAGAAAATGTTGATTCTTTTTTTTTTGGCGCAATGTTGGAACCGTTTGAACGGCCTCCACTCAACGTCCAACATTTGCCCAACATCCATTCAACTTTTGTTGAACGAATGTTGGTCAAATGTTGAAACCGTTTAAACGGGCCTTTACTAACCGAGTTCGAGGTCCGTATTGTAAGTTACGGACCGAGATTTTACCGCTCAGATTTATGCACCTATCAATGTTAAGCCGGCGGGGGGGGGGGGGGGGGGTGGGGATTTGATTGTCTTTGTTGGCCCTGGGGTAGGGCATTTGACTGACCTTGTTCTCCCGGGGTAGGGAATATTTGAATCTTTCTTTGCCAGCCTTGGGATATTTGACAGCGATGTGCAGCCCGGGGTGGGGACATTTGGTTGCATTTGACTGGAATGATTTGCCCGTGGGCAGGGAATTTGACGGCAAATTTTTCAAAAATGTCAAATCCCCACCCCATGTCCCCCCCGGCTTAACATTGATAGGTGCATTATGGCCCAAGCGCAATGCGAAGCGCGTGAGCCGTAAATCCGACCGGTAAAAACGAGGATCCGTAACTTAAATTAAGGACCGAGAAAACGAGGTTTCTAAGACATTTGAGCGACCAAAACAAACTTTTGAATTCAGCGGGCCATATAGTGATGTCCGGCCCGCTAAATTGACCAATCACAGCGCGTGTACAGAGAGATATAATAACAGTTTTCCTGAAAAAGCCACGAATTCACATAGCTGACTCGCTGCTTTTGCTGCCACACGAAGATTCAAAATAGTTATCCATACGGCTACATAGTTTTAATACTCTCATGTCGGTTATGTCACCTGTCTGTTTCATCAACAGGCTTCCCACGTCCTCCTAAGCCACAATAACAACCATATCCAACGTAGTCCAATGGAAACCTCCCTGTGGCGCACAGTATCATCAGACCAAATTCAGCAATACCTCTAACAGAAGACGTCATCGGTGCATCTTCATTCCCAGCATGTCCTAGATTGTGCAAACAGAAAGCCATTAGTAGAGTTTTATGCGATGAGAAGTACCACTTCAAATCAATCTTTTTCATCTTTGTCTTGGGTCATGCGGCGCACCAATGATAGGAGACGCGGCTTGAGATGGAAATTCACATCAACCCTAGAAGACCTGGCCTATGCTAATGTTTCTGCTCCAATCTCAAGCAGATTTGCTGATCTCCAGGAGAAGACCGATAGGCTATAGCAACCATCGCCGGCATTGTTGGGCTTAAGATCAACCCGCGCAAAACAAAAACGCTCAGGATGAACCACAGATGCACGGAGTACATCAGGATAGAAGGAGAGGAGTTGGAAGATATGGAATCCTTCTTGTACCTAGGATCAGTACTTGACAAACTTGGCGGCGCAGAAGCAGACATCAAGAGGCGACCAGCACTAGCGAGAACTGCATTCACCAGACTTCAGAACATCTGGAGGTCAGGCAGATTCAGCCAGAAGACCAAGTTGCGCATCCTGAACTCGAACGTCATGTCCGTGCTGTTGCATGGAACCGAAATGTGGAGGGTGACAGCAACTGATCTCAACAAACTGGATGTGTTCAACCGCACATGCCTTAGGAGTGTGCTGAGGAGATTCTGTACCAACCATTTGAGCAGCGAAGAGCTGTACGAAGCCACAGGGATTACGGCGATGTCAGTCCTTATACGAGTGAGAAGATGGCGATGGTTAGGGCAAGTATTGAGGAAAAGTCCTGAGAACATCTCGAGGACTGCATTAACGTGGGAACCTGTAGGTAAGAGGAGGCGAAGTCGACCGAAAAAGTCGTGGCGAAGAACCGTGGAAAAGGAAAGGAACAAGCTCGGATGTCATACATGGGGAGCTGCTGCTGCATCGCCCTCAGTCCGGGATGGGTGACGTAATCTTCTGGCCAGCATCAAGTGTCCTCGTGGTCCCGATGAGGATGAGTAGCAGTAGCAGCAGCAGTAGTAGTAGTAGTAGTAGTAGTAGTAGCAGCAGCAGCAGCAGCAGCAGCAGCAGCAGCAGTAGTAGTAGTAGTAGTAGTAGTAGTAGTAGTAGTAGCAGTAGCAGTAGCAGCAGTAGCAGTAGTAGTAGTAGTAGCAGCAGCAGCAGCAGCAGCAGCAGCAGCAGTAGTAGTAGTAGTAGTAGTAGTAGTAGTAGTAGTAGGAGTAGCAGTAGCAGTAGCAGCAGCAGTAGCAGCAGCAGCAGCAGCAGCAGGAGTAGTAGTAGTAGTAGGAGTAGTAGCAGTAGCAGTAGCAGTAGCAGTAGCAGTAGCAGTAGCAGTAGCAGTAGCAGTAGTAGTAGTAGTAGTAGTAGTAGTAGTAGTAGTAGTAGTAGTAGTAGTAGTAGTAGTAGTAATAGTAATAGTAATAGAAGCCTCGAACCCTAAGGAGGCTAAAACAGCAAAGGAAATACCAAGAAAGGAAAAATGCCTTACAAGCAGTTTTTAGTTTCGTTTTTTTTTAATTACTGGCACCATTTCGCATTAATTCACTGAGCAAAACTGCTCATTATGCTTTTCTCCAAACAAAAAGTCTGTTGTCGAGCGCATTGTTTTTGACGGTACAGTGCACGTGTTGAGATCTTGGGCCACCAGTGAGTTTCCACTGAACCAGTTTCAAGGCAGTATGTTAATGGACAGACGGCACTCCATTTACAATAAGACATTCCAATTCTAAAGAGTTTGGCAGATTTTTTCTTCTACGATAACTCAGGGGCAATGACGTCAATTTTGTTTTAAATTATGCCAAATCAAAATACACTGATGACAGGTAAGGATATCCTTGGCCTGATAGCAATGTATATCAGATCAGGACCTTTAAACCGATCCAAAGTTCTCGAATCCGGAATGCACGTAACGGTATCAATTGTCTGTCACACCACCTACTTTGCTATTGTTATTATAACATCTTAGGGGGTGCGGGGATAGGATCTGTTCATATAAATTCACAGAAAGCGACATAGAAGCCCATCAAGGTCACTGTCGCAAGGACACGCCTTATGCGGTGTTAGGTTTAGCTAACTCGAAGAGCATGCGCAGGCATTGTTGTACGATAAAAAAAATGTCTTAATCTTATTTAGCCTGGAAAAGTGCATAGATAATTTTTAATCATTATCTGTTATCTTATATTTCAAAAAAAATAATTTGGCATAATTCAAAAGTTCTTATCTCCTTGTATGCGTGAATTTCCGCGCCAAATAGAGGTTATATCTCCATACCTTTCGTATGCAAGTTCCTCCTTTCCAGCAACGTTAACATCTCCTACAAAAATTCAGGAGTTGAGGACAATGATTTCAAAAACAAAAAAAATTAGAACCCGTCATTACTCTAACGAACGGTATCTGCGGGAAATGGCTCGTCAGTTGTATCGTATCGTTTTTATATAACAGACACAATATGACAACCGTCATTTTACTTCCTTAAGTCCGTGCCACCATATGAAATTAATACCCCGTCGCTAGCTACATTTTAACCTATAATAGGGCACTGGGCTGTGATTATTGCTGTGGAGCGAGCGGAGCAGCAATTCATACCCAAAATTTAAAAGAAAGGTAGGCAAAATCGAGATTTTGTCGTATTTTTTTTTCTCGCTTTCAGCGGACCACAATGATTTGCGCAATGATAGAACTTCGTTTTCAGCGTACCACAATATTCTGTGGTGTGGAAGAGCTTCACTTTCAGCGGACCAGAATGCACTGCGAGTTATCGCTTAGTCTAAATTTAGAAAATGTAGTTACAACTGGTTGAAGGACATGGTACGAAGGAAACTTCGAAACGTTCCGCGAGTGCTGGAATTAGCGCCATTTATCTATTTTCAGTTGTGTTGGCAGCAATAGAGTAATTCCCAACACAAAGATTAAGCTGGTTGTTTTTACAAATTTTTATTTAGTACAAGGTAAGTAAGGCTATAGGCCCCTTCTTCATTGGGTTTTTAATTATTAGGCCGATGAGGCGCACGACTTAGGACGCGAATGAAGGTCAATGCTAAACTACGCATTAAATATGTTCACATGCTCATCCTAATGAGCTGGTGTGAAACACGTGCATTCCTGATAAAACCCTAAATAACGGCTGCATAATCCATGGATAAATACGTCTATAAAACGAGTCATCTAAGGATTAATTGCTGAGGAGCGAGCGCAGTAGCTGTTCATAATATATTAAAAGGAAGAGAGGCAAAGTCGAGACTTTGCCGAGGTTTACAGCCTCGCTTTCAGCAGACCACATTGCTTTGCGTTGTGTAAAACCTCATTTTCGGCGGACCACAATGCACTGCGCTCTGGAAGAGCCAGATTTTCAGCGGACCAGAATGCACTGTGCATTGGTAGAGCCTCGATTTGAAACAAAGACAACAACAAAAAAATTACGAGAAAGATTGACTTATGGACGTATCATACGGATGTTGTAAAACCATGTGAGTCAAAATGATGAGCTTGAAATGGCGCCCTGCGGTTCTTTGGCGTATTTATTTTGCGTTGCTGTGATCAATGGTTGTTGCCTTGGCGGGAAGACTTGATTAACGGTTTGGCGATGACGCTGTGCCGTGTCAGAGATCAACTAACTTTTCAGTGGAGCATAATGCAGCATAGTATTCAACGCTAGCAGTTCGAGATTTAATGTTTGTTGGTAATACATACGGTTCTCAATTATGAGATTCAACTCTTACAAGTATCTATATCATTTATTTCCGATTGCACCGCCTTTTTCATGCTAAGAAAGCGAGCCATTCTTCCGAGGCAATACGCAGTGGTAGATTTCAATTTCCTACAACGATCGCATTCATAAGTCAGTTTCCGCAGCATTTTCATAGCCCTGGCTACACTAGTAAATACGATATAATTTTGATTACGACTTGAAGAATGCCTTGCAGTTTATTGAATTTTTTAAGACAGTTTTTTTTTACGCCTACTCTAATACATGAAATTACTTTTATCTTGACAACTTAGAAGATCGTGTTCAGTTCTCTTTCACATCAGATGCCATAGCACGAAAAGAACAACAGCAGAGACCACGTGAGGCTTTGTTGTTTCCTTTCACCTACTCGTTTGTCTAATGTGCGTCTAATATCCCGTTCACACCAAAGCTAAAACATGTTTAAATGCTGTTTGGTTAATCACGGTTTAAAAACTGATTCCCGTATAACGGCTGCTTACCGTTACGTTGTCGACTACAAATTTAGCACGAATAGAAAGGAAAAGTTAATGTTTATTTGAATCGGCGGCGTAAAAGCCCGTGTTCATGTGTTTGGTTGCAAATTTTCACGTTTTAAAACCTCGTTTAACTAAACATGTTTAGTTGGTGTGAATGGGGCATAAGTCTTTCATACCAATATAACGTTTGTTATGATACTAGTCGATTGAGATTAAGTTCACAAGTGGCCATGGCTTCAATCCCCTCTGTAAATTGGTAGAAGAACTTCTCCATTTTGAATTATTAACAGCATCAGTACCATAATAACAATAATATTCAATATATCCTTTGCTCCCAATGTCAGTTGATTCTTGAAGTCTCTTTCTAAGTATTTCATCATTAAAAACGATTCACAGACAGGAAGTTTGCAAAGGGGAAGTAAGCCGTGAATTCACATACAATGTATAAGCTTTCGATTGTCCTTTTGACCTAACGTTAAAATGAAAGATAACACCTCTCTCCAACTTCACATACCTTATTTTGACCCCTTGTTGCCAAGAAAATGGTTGCAAAATACAACATCAGGAAAATGTATCGCAACATGTTTCACAGAGTGCTGATGTTGGTTTGCCGTAACAGGTGAAAGCTCTAAAAGCTCTGAAAGGGCAATTTTAACCTTTACGGGACATGTGAACATCATGTAAATATCACGTGACGATAACATAGGAAAGTGATTCCACATGTTGGTTTCACTCAACTCATTTCTGACCTGTAATTAAAAGTAAATGCATTATTAGCCATGCCCAAGCCTTTTCTTGTAATCTAACTCTGTTTGAATTTCGGTTACAGCAATGTGTCTGCTTCAAATTTCAAATTCTGTTCGCAAAAAAATAATAGTCAAACAAGAAATGCTATGGTTTGAACCTTTATCAGTATTACAGAAATAATAGCATTAAGAATACTACTATTGTTCTAAAGCAACTGATCTACGCCTGTCTGTCCGAGCGCATTGGTCAATTTTTTTATATACAGCTTTAGGACACACGCGGGTAAAGTCTTGCGCCCTTTTGGCAAACACGGCAATAGTTTGGTTTTATTATTCACTTATTCCCGACGACTGCAAAGGAGATCGCGGATGCTATCAGTTTCAATCGTGAATCCGTAAGAACGAAAGCGGAAATTCTGATGGTCAACGAAACCACGGAGTAATCAAATTTTGCAGTTTATAGCAGCAAAACCAGCTTCAAGCTCTCGTCCGCTTGAAATCATTGATCCCACTTGAGCTTTAATTAAAACTTATTTTTTTCTTGTCAAGCGGTTGGAGCCGCAGCTCAGAAATCAAATCCTCATGGCCATGGCATTGTTTTAGGAGGAAGGTGTAGAAATCTTCAATCTATTTTAAAAAGTCGAGTGCTATGCAAAAACGAATCTGACGTCGTGTTGGTCTCGTCAAAGGAATTTCTTATGCTTTTCGTTTCTTTTTTTTTTTTTTTCGCAAAACGTTCCCTTAGTAACTCCCCCGCATACGCAAAAGCAGCTAAATTTGTCATATAAAGTCTTGTTTTATTTTTCGGCTAAGTTGGTTAATATTAATAAGGTCACTGTCTTGTTTTTAACTAAACAGGTAAATTGAAGTTGATCTGTAGAGTTAAAGACTTTCAAATAGCAAAGTCAAGCCCATTTAACTCAGTGCAAAACCGTGCGAAACAAACATGTGCCACTACTCAAATCTTTTGAAATCATTCTAAAAAATCATTATTAGGGTGTAAAATTGACCTAAAGCATTTATAGCAAATAGTTAATAACATACAAACGTGTGTGTTGTGGTTCAATTTTTTCCTTGGTTTAAGTTTTATTTTCCTTTGTTTTTTTTGGTATGATAATGTTTGATAATGAGTTTGAAACAAAAGGAAAATAAAATTTCAAACCAAGGATGAAATTGAATCACAACATGCACGACAATTCTGATTTCGTCCCGTCTTTATTCTAAACAAGACAACGTGGCTTCGACCAATGACTACGTTAGGAAAGCTAAATAAGTGATAAACGTAGAAAAAAACTTGTTCTCTTCATGTACCCAGCCTAATCAATTCAAATCCCATCAAAGCGCTAGAAAAATTAATATTTCAATGTGAGCAACGCCTCAGTTCCAACTCATCAAAGACTTCCAACTTACAAATATGATCTTGCTCGGTACTAAATTACTTGACTTGTAGTTTGTGTGTGTGTGTGTGTGTGTGATTTGTGTTTGTGAGTACTAATAGCTTTCTTATTATCATTATAAATAGCGAGTAGTCATGTATATAAGTGCTGCCCTCGTAATGACATCTGTAAATGGCTAGACTTTCTCGTCTTCTCGGATAAGGACGATAAACCGTAGGCCCCGTCTCACAACTCTTTATAATTGATTCTGCGGGACGTAAAAGAATCCACACACTTTTCGAAAAAGAGTAGGGGACGTAGTTCCCGGTGTTGTGGTCTATCTCTCATTTGCTTGTTAAATGCTCGGAGATATTAGCTGCATAAAGCTACTCTAAAATCCGAGGGTAAATAAAGTAATGTATTTATGTATGTATGTCAACAATATGCTACAAGGGCCGTAATTAGTTTTACTGTACTGTGCCCTTCTCCATTTCCATTCTTCCTAGTATAGATATTAATAATGTTATTATATTGATTTCTTCAGACTTGCATCAACCCTATCTAAACTTGCTGTATTAATACTACTGAATGGAGCAAATTAAAATACAAATTCTCAACGACTGCAGGCTTACAGTTCGTTACCCAACTACGCTCATTACTCGGCGCATTTAAGTCATGCAGATAAAAGTGCATAAAGGTGTATTCGATTGTGAACCTGTACACCACCCCATCAAGTTAATGGCACAAGGAATAAAGAGATAATCAGACAATCGTCGATCATGTACTCCTCAAGACTGGGATAAGCAGAGAGTTTGCCACCATTTCTTTTCTGCACTCTTTAGGTGATTGTATCTTCAGTATCAGTTGCCGATATTTTTTTTGCAGTTTTCATTTCGTTTCTTTTTATTGTTTCTCCCTCATCTGAATTAACACAGAAGATAGTATGACATGGCCAGCAAAAATGAAATTTTATTGTATCTCCCTAAAATTGGATTGTTAGTGATGTATTTTCAAAACAATTGCACTAAGCAAAGAATAACACTTTCCTTTTGCTCTTATTGCTGTTTGTGAGTTGCTTTTTTGTGATTCATCATGAGAAACACTTAACAGAGTGCTTCAACAGTTGTCAAAACACATCTACTGTCTATAAAGAAACCGATTCGTCCCGTACAGTTGGGAAGCGTTTTGTTTTGAGTCGTGCGAGTGCAGTGAAAGGGTCTCACGGCTACGATTGAAGAACCACGTTTAACTGTCATCTTGGAATTAAAAAAAAAACTATTTGAAAGAGGAGTTCAGGGACTTTTTCCAAATCATCATCATGGCAAGGTGTTATCCAACTGTAGGGAAGAAAAGTCGGACAATATTTAAGACAAAAAATGACTATGATGAACAAGAGGGTCGCTCAGCAATTATAGTACACATATCAGTACTTTACAGAATCGTGCAATTGAACCAGTTGCTTCGACGACTCAACACCTTGAAAAACTGTTTTCAAGTAGCACAATTTAATGGAGCTAAATGTAACATACGTCGGAATTGTCATTTTGGCAAACAAAAACAGAGATTGCACTTGCGCTTTTCCCAGATTTGCTACTTATTGTTAATCAACATTATAGTTTATTTAAAGCAAAGCTCTTAAAACTGAGTTATAAGATCATTCAGAGTGATTCTCACCTCAAACAAAGCTGCACTACTCTTTTTAGTAATTCGCTTGTTTTTTCTAATCTCTTCGAATTCTAGTCCTGAACCAGTATTTCATGGATTGCCAGTCCATGAGACAGTGGCCAGGAATGTCAATTAGGAAGACTTTCTGTGGCGTGGTTGAATAATTATACTTTTATCGAGTTGACAGAATGAGAGCTTTGACAGAATATTTAACGCAAAATACGTAGCTGCAAATGTTCTCATTGAAATGTCAGTCAACTCTCTCCAACCGACCACTTCTCTGACGCGACTACCTGATAAATTTGCATCAACTTATCTTACCAAGGACCAAAGCAACCCATTTGTGAAAAAAAGAAACTTGTCTCTTCAGTTTTAGTTTTCTTAAAAAGTACTGATATTCAGATTCAAAACTAAATTCTACACCAAAATTAGGATCCATTGGAAAAAAATAAGTTTTACGGCAAAGCTAAATTTTTATTTTTTTTTTACAATACCTTTGTATACACTATACAAAAAACCAGGCAATCCTTTATACTGAAAATTTACTCCGAATTTCACGATCAGAGTATATCCAGTGTACGTTTACGTGTACTTGTACGTGTACATTGGAAAAACTGTTTAACGCGACAATCCTTAAAATCTCTGAAAAAATAACAAAGCACGTGCAATTCCCTCGAGAGAATCACGTGATGCAAACGAAACAAACAGGAAATAAGGAACGACAAAAGAAACCGGAAATTGGTAGCCACAACCTTTGCCATTACTTTACACTAAAACAATACAATGAAACCTACATACACAACCTACAATACAACAGAGCCATTTACACGACCTATAGCAGGGACAAAAATTGGCGGTCGCACGGTCGCCAGTGGCGAGTTAAAACTGACCAGGGCTACCAAAAGTTAAGGTTTTAACGCCCGATGTGCGACTATGCTACAGAATTTCAGAAAGTTGCAATGTAAATTATGCGAAGTACAAAGTTAAAAATAAAACTTAACATGTAGTTTACTACTGAATTTTTAGTTCTGAAGTGGAAATTCCGAGCCGTTTTAACAGTGATTTCACGAGCGATCCACATTCACATCACTGTATAGACGCCATCTTGATTTTGTGATTACCACGTGAATCTGAAAAAAAAAAGTCGAGGGCTACTTCATTTTGGGATGGACACTAAGAATTCAAGGAAACTGGCCCGACTGGCCACCAAGCTCTGAAGTTAATTTTTACCCCTGCTATAGTACAAGACAGGTTCTTTACCCTACTTACTATAAAGGATCCGTTCGATTTTTAACAATTTTTAAAAAGGAAATTTGCATTCAGTAATACATATTTTCCAAATTGCATATCCTTTAATTAGTCTAGTAATTAATCTAGGAGTATAACACTCTTTACTTTTTTTTTCAGTTTTCTTTATCAATCTTAAATTTCTCCTTTATCAATCTTAAATTTCTTTAAAAGCATTTAAAGGACAGAAAATATGAAGAAGCATCAGAAAATACCAAAAATTTGATTTTCTAATCTTAACTTCTAATTTACTTTTGTAATAAATTCAATCCAGTCATTTATCTTGTGATAATGTAGAAAATACTTAACAAAGAATAAACAGAGATTCAGTTTCCTGACATTGTTATCATCCTTTCCACACGCCATACCAAGCAAAAATTTGTAGTTTGCCGGGGACAGTGAGGTGTTATGCATCTCACTGAACCAGTTCACAGCCGATTCTGAAAAGAAATTGTTTTGAAATAAGAAAGTTTTGAAATGTTTGAAGAACCGAGTCAGGCTCACCACTGTGTCTGTAATTTCAAAGAGAATAAGCTCTTTCTTCGCAGCGACAATGCGATGGATTAGCTTAAAGTCAAATTCTCTCAGTTGGGTCTCTTCACAAATAACCTTCACTCTATTAAAGATGTGGCTCCATGGCAAAGCAGTCAGAGCAAAGTCGCGGTCCCATTTCATTGGACCAGTGGGCCTGAGACTTCCGTTTACCGAGAAAAAGCCAATAATAGTCTTTAAATCTAAGTTTCAAGAGGTCGATGGTTAAAGACCGAGGATAGTTGAAATAAGATGCCGCCAGATAAAAAGTTGACATTAGGCTTAGCACGCTCCCTGTTTTGTTTTTTTTTTCCGTAAAGCGCTCGGGATCGCAGAGATAACTTGGAAATATCTGAGAAAATTACACTTAATTCCATAACGCTGTTGGAATAGTTCAAATGATAAAAAATTGCCATTGGTGTCAATTACATCATGCAGCGTGAAGACACCCTATTCAACCCAATCGGGGTAAAAAACAACCCTTACGTCTTTTACTAAAGATAATGACCTCTTGTTCATCCTCAGAGTTATAAAGACTTTAAAGGTCCAGGAAAGATAACAAGACAACCTTGTAGAAGGATGGTATGTCTGAATCCTTTAAAAATTCCTGATCATAATTGGAGAGTAAAAGAAAATTAAGACCCCCATACTTGTTAAAATAAAATTTTGAAATTGCCGACCAAGTATCATCTTCTTCATCATCATTTTTTTAGGAGACGCTGCATTCACATTAGTGACCCGCAAACCACCATCGCCATAATCCTGATACAAGACTTGTCTCTCAATTTTATCTGGATTGCTACTGCTTACTATTTTATTCCTACTGCTTCTCAATCTTTGAACACGAGTTCTTTGTACTTTTTGGACGTTTATTTGTCCATGCCACCTAAGAAACATAAACGAGGAGCGCGTGGTTCAGCCGAGGAAAATCGAGAAAAAAGCTACTAAGCGACTCAATATGGCGTCCAATGAAGAACAAGAACCCGCAGCATCCGAAAGTAAGGTTGCACACGAAGTCGAAGGACAGGAAGAACAGGAGCCTTCCTTGCTGGAAATTAAAGGCCTACTTATTGATATTCAAACTTCTATCGTCAAATATAACAAAGGAGAATAAAGCGCTTAGGAAAGAAGTATCAGATTAAAAGCCTCATTGCAATTTAATGATAAGAAGCTGAGGGATGTTAAGAGCTCACTTGCCAATGTCGCTTCAGCTTATGCAGCACAACAAAAGAGGCTAGATTCAACTAACAACGAGCTAAGCGTCGCTAAGTATACACTCAAAAACCAGGGACATGAAACGGAACGGCTCGAAGACTCCCTCGACACCTTCGAACAGTACACGAGGAAGAACTCATTAGAAATTCATGGCATTCCGGAAAACCTGTACTCGAGTACACAAGACTCAGGGTCATCTTTTCCTTAGTCAAAAAGTGAGGGGGTGGTCAATCTTGGAAACGGTTCATACAATGTGGACAAATCTTGGCTGCAGGTTACATCTCCACTTAATAGATAACTTAACGTTGTTGTTTTACTTGAAATGTGTCACGTGACCAAATAACAGACCACTTCCGGTTACATTTTGAGAGCTTCTGCAGACAGGGGAAAACGTTTCTTTATCAGCGTATTGTTCTGTAGTTTTACTATCTGCCCAAGAACCGTACCCATTGTAATTGGAACGGTTGTCAAACCTTGCTGAAAGTCTCTTTAAATAGTGTGTATAAAGTTACATTAGTGACAGTTCTTTGGTCACGTGACTTGAACATGCATTCCAATTACATTGGGTATGGTACTTGGGTAAGTAGTCAGACTACACAATAAAATACTGAATAAGTACCGTTCTTTTCTGTCTTCAGAGGCCTTAAAATCTAAACCGGAAGTGGACATTTCGCATGTGACAAGCATTGCCGGTCATGATATAAAACCTGTGCAAAGTGCCACATGGCAGGACATTTTGCCTCAGTTTTCAGACCAAAGAGTAAACAACAGCAGAAGAAAAAGAACACGCGAAAACAAGGTAGATGGGGAAAAGTTAACTGCGTGGAGGATGGTGAAGATGATGAATATGCTTTTACGGTAGGATTCCGAAAATCTTGGGACAAGAGTGGGTCGGAGGCGGTCAATTTACATGTTGGAGGTGTCATTCTTAATGGAGTTCTTATCGACTCAGGATCATCATTTAATATCATTGATATTATTGAATCTCTCTATTCGCACTGGCAATTTTCCTGAAATATGGAAATGCTCGAAAGTGGCTGCACTTTTCAAAACTGGAGATAGGACAAATGCGTCAAATTATCGCCCAATTTCTATTCTGCCAACAATGAGTAAAATTCTGGAAAAAGTCGTCCATTCTCAATTCTATGACTTTCTAAATTCAAATAACCTCATTTCAAGCGAACAATTTGGCTTCCGTCCCAAGCTGTCTACAACTTCAGCTCTCACCAGTTTTGCAGATGAGGTCCTATTGCACATGGAGAGTGGCGATCTGTGTGGTGCAGTGTTCTTAGATTTGACCAAGGCATTCGATACCGTTGACCATAACATCTTGCTGTCTAAGTTGTCAGCTACCGGCGTCTCGCCCAGTACCCTACAGTGGTTCAAGTCTTACCTGAGTCATCGTAAACAGCGGACTGCCTGTGGTGATGCAGTGTCTGACCCTCTCCCGGTGACCTTTGGGGTGCCACAGGGGAGTATTCTAGGACCGCTTCTCTTCTTGGTTTATATTAATGATCTTCCTCTGGCTATAAAGAATTGCAAGGTGACTTTGTATGCTGATGACACGGTCCTGTATTACTTTGCTAAGGAGCCACACCTGTTAGAAGAGGCACTGAATGATGATCTCTTGAAAGTTGCTCAGTGGCTACATGGGAATAAGCTAACTTTAAATCTTACTAAGACAAAATCCATGATTATAGGCAGTAATAGGAAACTTGCTAGTATTTCCTCTTTCTCATTATCTATTTTTGACGCTGATATAAATTCTGTAACTAGTTTTAAATACTTGGGAGTTATATTGTCCTCAACTTTTACATGGTCCGACCATGTTGAGTATATTTCATCTAAGGTTAATAAGAACCTTGGTCTTTTACGTAGGATTAAGTATTTTTTACCTTATAATGCCCGGTTACTTTTTTATACCAGTTTAGTGCTACCTATTTTTGATTATGCTGATTTAGTCTGGGGTGACAAGGACAATGTCTCACTAATGAAAGAATTGCAAATTCTGCAAAACAAAGCAGCTAAGTTGATATTAGATAGATCACTTCAATCCTCATCCACTGATGCATTAACAGTCTTGAGATGGCTGAATCTCGAAGAACGTAGGAAATGTCATCGATGTATATATGCATACAAGTGTATTAATGGCCAACTCAATCAATCCTTGGACATTGTAAGAAAGAGTGATATGCACTCCTACAATACTCGCAATAAAGATACTATAAAGCTCCCCAAAATCCGATACAATTGGGGAAAACAACGTTCACGGTACCACTGTTTCAAAGACTTCAATGAGTTAGTAAGTTTGCCAATTTTTAAGAAGTGTCTTTTTTCTGCTTTTTATAATTAATTATTTTTAATTTTTTTTAATCTCTGTAGTGTATATGTTGTAATATATTTATTTATTTTGGTCTTAGCTCTAATTTATAGATTTTAATTGTTCATTATATAGTATATATCTAGTATTAGGACCTCTATGTAAACCACTTTTAGTGATGGAGCTTCCTAATAAAAGATTGTTACTACTATTGATCAGAAGACTTGGAAAGAATTGAAACAAAAAGGCGTAAAGTGCAAGTCAGAGAAGACAAATCAGAAATTGTATCCTTATGGAACTACAGAACCACTGAACACACTGGGAAAGTTTGAGGCATCAGTAAACCAGGCTGGAAATGAAGCCAGGCCGATAGTGGGAAAAAGATAGCCATGGATTTGGATGTACTGAGACTGGGACCAAAAGTTAATGCTGTAAGTACACCAGACCTTGTTGATAAGTACAAAGCATGTTTTGAAGGAGTAGGAAAGTTAACTGACTATCAAGTTAAAATCCATGTGAACAGAGAAGTTAATCCAGTGGCCCAGTATCCTAGGCGAGTGCCATTTAGTCTGAGAGAGAACTTAAAGAGCAAGTTGCATGAGTTAGAGCAGCTGGATATTATTGAGAAAGTTAAAGGGCCAACACCTTGGGTCAGCCCAATAGTAGTTGTTCCCAAACCTTCTAGTGAGATCAGATTGTGCATTGATATGCGCAGAGCAAATGAAGCCATTGTAAGAAGAAAGACATCCAATTCCCACCGTTGATGAGGTTCTCCAGGACATGACCCAAAGCGGTGTGTTCACTAAGGTAGATCTTAAATGGGGTTAACATGAACTGGAAAGGAGTGAAAAGTCACGTGACATCACAACTTTCTCAACGCATGCTGGACTTTATTGCTACAAGAGACTGATGTTTGGCGTAACCTCTGCCCCTGAGATCTATCAGCATGCTATCCAGCAAGCTCTCCATGGATGTAAAGGAGTCCATAACTTAACTGATGACATTATTCTTCATGCTAAAGATGACCGGCAACATGATGAGAGGCTCGAGAAGCTGTTAGAAATATTGGAACAAAGAGGTTTGACCTTGAATGATGAGAAGTGCAAGTTCAAGATGCCCCACCTAGAATTCATGGGATACCTATTGTCTAAACGTGGTATTGGACCAAGAGAATCCAAAGTTGAAGCAGCAGTCAATGCCAGAGAACATGAGTCTGTAGCACGTTTTATGGGACTTGTGAATTTCAGTGCAAAGTTCATTCCAAATGTGGCCGCAGTTGCAGAACCACTTCAACAACTTACACGAAAAGGTGTAACACTCAAAAGGGTGAGAAGCAACAAGAAGCGTTCAAAGCTCTGAAAAGAACACTAGCAAGCGCTGAAACAGCTTATTATGACAAGGAAGCCAAAACAAGAGTCCTTGCTGATGCAAGTCCGTTAGATATTCTTAAACAGAAAGAGAACCTCTAGCTTTACTCTGGGTCTGTGAAAGGTTCCATGTTTATCTATATGGGAAACCTTTTGAATTGGCAACGGATCACAAACCACTTGAAGTGATCTATTCAAGTAAATCTCAGTACTCTGCGAGAATTGAAAGATGGGTCTTACGACTTCAACCATTCGAGTTTACCGTGGTTTATCGTCAAGGCCCACAGAACATAGCTGATGCTTTGTCTCGTCTAACCCAAGAAGTTTCAAATGAAAGCAAAAAAGTGGCAGAAGAATACATTTGGCATGTTGCAGAGAATGCAGCCCCCAAAGCCATACTTATCCAGGAAATTGAAAAAGCGTTTGCTGAAGGTGAAGAAATTACAGTGTTAAGGAAGTGTATTCAGACGAATGATTGGAATGTTGGTGATCCAGTTTTCAAAGGTATGAGATACGAGTTAATTGTGCTCGGCAAGTTAGTGTTGAGAGCTAACTATGTTGAGAGGAACTAGATTAGTCATTCCAAAGAACTTTCGCAAGAAAGTACTGGATCTGGCATATGAAGGCCATCAAGGGATAGTTAAGACCAAGCAAAGACTCCGTACCAAGGTATGGTGGCCCCGTATAGACCGTCACGCGGAACAGAGGTGCAGAACATGTCAAGGTTGCCAAGTTGTTGGTAAACCATTACCCCCAGAACCAATGAGGAGAACAGAACTGCCTACACAGCCATGACAAAACCTCGCAGCAGATCTGCTAGTACCCTTTTCAACAGGTGAATATCTACTGGTTATTGTTGATTATTTTAGTCGATTCTTTGAAGTAGCTGTGACCAAATCATCTGGCCCATCTGGCAAAATGATTAGCTGTCTGGAAGCAATGTTCGCTTCACATGGACTACCCCTGTCAATAAAAACAGACAACGGCCCACAATCTGTGTCGGAAGAATTTGAAGCCTACCTCAAAGACAACAACATCAACCCCATTGTGGCCACAAGCAAATGGTAAGGTAGAAAGACAAAATAGAAGTCTGCTGAAAGCTATGCGGATTGCGCACAGGGAGAGACGCGACTGGTGAAAGGAATTGCAGAAATTCTAGCTCGGTTACAGAAGCACACCACGTACGACTACTGGAGTAAGTACTGCTAAATTGTTAGTTGGAAGAGAGATTCATTCTAAGCTCCCAGGTGTGGAAGACGTGCGCTCAGCTAGTAATGACAGTGACGTTTTGGGCAGAGATCGTGAAAGAAAGCAAAAGGGCAAAGATCATGCTGATAATCTGAGAGGCATTCGTGTGTTTAACTTTGAAAGAAGAAGACAAAGTTCTTCTACAGAAACTGAAGTCAGAATAGCTGTCACCATCATTTGAGGCCACACCCTATGAGGTGGTCTACAAACAAGAAAGTCATGTGGACATAAGTCTCCTGCTGGCGATCGTTACAAAAAAATGTTACTCACCTAAAGAAGTACAATGAGGATAAAGAAGTACAATGAGGATAGGAAACAAGGAACAGCAGCCAGCTATCCTAAAGAGAAATTATCAAAAGACCCAGAAACTAGTCAGGAAGCTGAACCACTGAGAGTTTCAACCTAGCATTATGTGTTGCAGCCTAGGCGCAATCGTCAACCTGAGAGGCTAAAAGATTATGAACTCGGTTAAGATCTTGTTTACATGATGGATATTTATTGAGAAGAACATTCGCCTACGTCATCTTGTGCTGATTTAAGTTTAAATTTTGGAGCAATTGTCGTTGAGTTAGTATCTATTTGGGGAGGTTATAGTGTGTATTGTCTTGTTTAAGAAATCAGACTGGACACTTTATTCGTAAAAAGGAGAGATTGAAGTATCCATGATGTAATTGTGTACGGCCGAAATGAATTATGGAATAGAAAAATAAGTACATGATCAAGTGTTGAGTTGAATCTATTTTGCGTACATTTAGTTTGGTTAAATCCGGATCTTTTACTGACCATGAAACAATACGGACACATTTGGGATTCTGGCTTAAACAGTTAACATTAGCTTGTAAACATTTTTCAGGACACTTGGCCTTATTGTTTATGGCTTAAATCTCAAGGATCTCGAACCTTAAGTTCAATCAAAGAAACTTTCCTGGATGCCGAGCATTGAATTTAAAATTCTAGATAAGCCGAACCACCTTAAGCCTAGCTGCTACATTTATATGCGATAAAAAGATGCCCGGGCTGGCGGAGAAATACTGTTAACAAATAGGTTGCCATTAATCATCTCAAAACCGATCCACAGAAACACGACTTCCCCCGCACTGATACGGGCTCCTAGGCCATCCAATCCCAGCATGTAATCACTAATTTGCGGAAATCTGATATATTTTCTCGTTTTTAGGTGAGCGGCAACCCGAGAAGATAATATAATAATAAAGACTTTGTTTATACAGGGTAGCACATAATCCCCTTTTGACACAGGGTGCGTGACAGGACGAGGAATGTGTGTATTGTAATGTCTCCGTAGGCTTGAGGTAGAACTGATATTGTTTCGAATTTTGTAGATGATGGTGTCCAACAAAGTTGTTTCATTTTCTGAAACTTCAGCTGTGAATTTGATTGTAGGATGGTGTTTGTTTCCTCGTTCCATGAACTGTGTTATTTCTCCTCTGTTTGTGTTTCAGAGGGAGAATATGTCGCCTGTGTAGCGTTTCCAAACGAGGGGTTTGATTGCGCTTTGGCCGGCTTATGATTTCTGTCACAACTGTAGCCATGAATGTATTGGCAAAGGCTATTGCCATCATTGTTCCCATGGCGGTTCAAAGTGTTTGGAGATAATTCTTTCCATTAAACTGGAATGAATTCTCTTGTAAAGCACGCCTGAGCGCTTCTTTAAGTAGTGGAGTAGGGTAGGAAGTTTCTTTATATAGAATGCACGTATGCTCTGCGTACTGTTTGGATTCCCTTTTCTTGTGGTATGTTTTGTATATAAGCTCGTTACGTCCATTGAAATGAGAAAAATCCCCTTTGGGACTTTCGTTTTCCCTATAACGTTAATGAAGTCAGTGGTTTCTTTCAGATACGAGCTGTGCTGTTTTGATATAGGCTGAAGAACTATATCGACAAATGATGATAATTTCTCTGTTGGGCCATCACATCCTGATATTATTGGCTTCCAGACTGGTGTCGGTTTTTGAATTTTAGTAAGTGTGTAGAAGAGCGGAATTAAGTCACAAAGCCATTTTTTAGTTGTTTCATCTATGTGTTTTTTTTTTCAAGAGCTTTGAAACTATACCAATTGTAACAGGTTCAAAAGGAAAACCATTTTTTCCTGTTAGCTTGTTTTGAAATAATTTTATTGAAAAAATATATTTAAAAAATAGACTAGAGTCCAGAGTCAAGTGTCCAGAGTTCCGGCAGAGTCCAGTCCTGGTAGACTATGCCCATAATAGCAATAGGCTAATAAACTTGTAGCCCTGGTTAAATCAACTAATTTAAAGGTCGACCACAACACTAGGGTCGACGTCCCGTACTCCTTTCGAACAGTGTTGTAGCATCTTTAACGTCCCACAAGAACAGTGCTGTGAGACGGGGCCTACAGTTTTTCGTCCTTATCCGAGAAGACTAGAATGTCTAACCATTTGAAGAGGTCATAACAAAGGCAGCACATTCTCCTTAGTTATTTTGAGATCTCCCGTTCGACAGGCCGGCGCTCTACCAATTGAGCTAACCGGGCGGCGGTTTAAAGATGGCTAGGGAGTCATTAACCGCTTATATTGTAAAAGTCCACTGTAGTTTGTGCCTCTAATTCCTGTTACATTCCTACCCTATCCAACCTAAATTTGCAGGTCTACTTACTGTTTCATTGTTACAACACAAAACACAATTTTTAAGAAGTCACTTATCACGTAACACACTGATGTCGACAAGATAGTGAATCATATTGCTAAACCCAAGATCGTAGTGAATTGGATTTATTGGGAGAAACTCTAGCCAATCTTCTATATGCTATTTTTTGATGCATAGCCGGAGAAACGCTGACAGGGCTGCCATCTTTGAGAAAAACTATCCACAGAAACACTATAGTGTCGTTGTTATCCTTATACTACACATTAGTTATCTATCTTAACTATTATTGTATATCTTAACTGCTGTAACATTGTATGGAACTCAACGTATCCATGCAGTCAATTTAAATAGGCTTTTTCAGCTACAGAAACGCATCAGCAGAATAATTTGTCGAGCTAAATATCTTGCCCATACTTCACCTCTTTATCGCACTCTTCATATCCTTGATATTTTCAACTTAAACGCGTTCTCTGCTGCTTGGTTTAAGTATTCATATCATAATAACCTCCTTCCTAATACTTTCAACACCATATTTGTTACTTATCGTCAAGTACACACATAAATTGCTAACACTCAAATTGCTAACAACTACCGGCCACATTTCTGCAGAACAAATATCAAACAGTTCACAATCCTCCACCTAGGACCTAAACTATGGAACTCCCTACCCCATCAACTCACATTCAAGACTTCGTCAAAAGAATACCTCATAGAGAGAGATATAAATTAAACTCGCCTGACCATGACATGGTTGATTCCTCGCGAAGCGAGGCCGAAGGCCGAGCGTAGCGAGGTTACTAATCGTGTCGCTTTCGGTCAGACCACGTGGCTCGCAAGCCCGAGTAAATCGAGCCGAGAGTTTTTATATATGTATATATATATATATATATATATATATATATTTTAAAGGTGTCCGTTCGCAGGCCAGGTTACCTGGCAATAGTAGCGCACTTGAGAACTGCTGAACCGCCATTTCGAATTCCGTGATGCCTTTTTGAAAGAAACGTAAATTTTGTGGAAACCGATTTCACTCGTCCTGGAAGTACATCCCAGCAAGATGATCTCCGAGATATTCAAGAAAGATTAGCTCGAGATCGTCGCCGAGTAAGTTCGAATACCGTGAAAATCAACACAAGGAAAGCACGACTCAAAGCAGGGATAGAGAAACGACAGCGGGGAGAATAACGACAGACATCCGTCATCGCAGCAAAGACAAAAACTGCTCGCTCTAGAAAAAGGCAAACGAAACAGCAGGGAAAAGGACCAGGAATTCAACCAAGTTAGTTTGGAATTTGAATGTGTTATTGATAGAAATACAGAACATGAGTGAACGATTACATAACGAAATATATTAGCGTACTAAATTTAGCAAAACGGCTTAGAAGGGAAACCGAGTAGAACGAACTTCAACGATTGGAGATGTCTCTGGAAAATAATTCTATTAGTCTAAAAACGGAATCGGAAGACGACCAACAGATTACAAGAGAATGTAAGTAGGTATTTTTCATAATAAAACGATAGCGTTTCCATTTTGAAGAAATTCCCAACACAGAGAGTTGCAGTTGTTATAACAATCATTTACAACGATGTGATCTGATATCATTGCAACAGTGAAAATATTGTAAATTTTCTTGATGTAGCAGTTATGTTAAACATTTTCAACAGAATATATTCCCTGTGTCACTATAAAGTACTGGTTCTGCAATATTATCAGTGATTAATAAGATCATTTCAAAATAAAGCAAATGTGATTACTGAATTCTGAGTAGTATTTCTCTTTGCCATATATATATATGTATGTATTCTCTGATTGAAAGGCTTCAATAATATTGCGTAGAGAAAACAAGTTTCATAGTCTTTTCACAAAGGGTCAGTTTTACCTTAGAGTTCAATGACCCCCCCCCCCCCCACTGATAATATTGCTATCTAGAACCCCTGCCCTTATTCCACAAATGAAATGTTAATTCAAGCCTTAATTTGAAAAGTTAGAGATAACATATTAACTTTGTTACTTTCTGCTGTTTACTTTATTTTTATGATGTCAAATATCAATATTTCATAACAACCACAACATGCAATTAACCTTTTACACTGGAAAAACTTTATAAAGAAGAAAATAAATTTTTTAATGCCATAATGTTTATGATCTTTCTCATATATTCATTGCAAGTGTGCTGTATGTAGTAACAAGTGTTTCAAGTTTCCTAAATGCCCTATGCTTTCAATAATGATTTTCCACACAAACTTTATAGACAAATGACTGCACTAGATTCTAAGCCTTAAAGAAGAAATGGTATTGTTTGGAGCTGTTTTGATTACTACCACCTCTGATGGAAAGCCTATTAAGAAGATTTTTGTATTGCTTGTAGTAGTAGAGTAACAATACCTTTACCAAGATTAGGACATGCATCCCACCCCATAAAAATATATTATGTTTAACTTGAAAAATATAACAATAATAATAATAATAATAATAATAATAATATCAATACCAGTAATAATAATAGTAATGATAATAATAATAATATAATGATAAATATTTTCGTTACTATATGTCATTGAATACCTGGAGCTGCCATAACTTTTTCGATGAAATACCATCCTTATATTAAATCTTTCTTCTGCAGTTTTTATAATAGAAATTTTCATATGTTCAAAATAATATAATCTTCTGTGGTTGGGTATGGATATTTTGCCTGTTTCTGTAACAGCACAATTAAACTTTCATGTGGTATATACTTTTGACTGATTGATGTTGATTTCACATTTTTTTACAGGAGTACGTAGTGCAGCAATCTTTTTGAACATATTAAGATTTCAATAACTCTTTCTTACATGTATTGTTTTTATGATATGACCTAAAAATAGCACAACCACATACTATACAGTCGGCACTCACTATTACCAAACCTTTATTCAAAGTTTTTGTAGAATCCAATTGTTTTACCCCCAATTTTTTTTATGTAATGACATTGTATCTCACACTTCTGTTGATATGGCATCTCTTTTGAGGGAAGAGGAATGTTTCTATCTACCACTGGGGGTACCATTGCAACTGAAAAGAGTACACAAATTAAAACATGCACTATTCATAATGCTCTCAATTGTGGTTACCCGGGAATGAAATAATGACTGCAGTAGACAATAAAATATCTAATCAGAAGATTCTTCTTACAATGAATCTCATGCAATTATAACCAAAAAACATAAACAAAAAATAATTGGAGCATTCAACATCATCCTCAGTGTAAGAACATATTGTGTTTAAAAGTAATGTACAACAAAGAAGACAAAGCAGTAGAGACTAAGAAAATAAAACTAAAGAAAAAACACAGGTTTTTACACCGTGGTAAACACAAGCATTCATATCAACTCTTCAAGATTTCACCTGCAAAAGATTTACAATCATTTTCAATTTGTGTTAAGTGAATATTATTGTGATACTTCATCGACTCTGTATTCCCTGTCAAGATAATAAATAATTTTACTTCTATTCCCTCTGGTGCAATCTCAGTGACAGTGAAGGTCAATTTTTTAAGCACTGTGTTGAGCGGTATACTGATCATGTAATTTGCACCAGGTGTCACTAATTGTGTACCAAACACAGCATAAGAAATAAAATAATGGGGATTACGCTGATATAAAAGTAAAATACAAAATATAAAAAAAATAAATAATAAAATATAAAAGCATTGTCACTTCTTCAAAAACTAGCTTCGCGAGGTTTTTGCGGGAGTCGTATTTCTAGTTACATTATTCCTCGCGAAGCGAGGCCGAAGGCCGAGCGTAGCGAGGTTACTAATCGTGTCGCCTTCGGTCAGACCACGTGGCTCGCAAGCCCGAGTAAATCGAGCCGAGAGTTTTTATATATGTATATATATATATATATATATATATTTTAAAGGTGTCCGTTCGCAGGCGTGGTTACCAGGCCACAGTAGCGCATTTGACAAATTGCTGAATTTCCGCCATTGCGTATTCGGTGATGCCTTTTTGAAAATAATGTAAATTTTGTGGAACCGATTTCACTCGTCCTGGAAGTACATCCCAGCAAGAAGATCTCCGAGATATACAAGAAAAAGCAGCAAGACATCGTAGTCGAGTAAGTTCGAATACCGTGAAAATCAACACAAGGAAAGCACGACTCAAAGCACAGCCAGAGATACGACGGTAGGGAGAATAACAACAGACATCCCAGCAAAGACAACAACTGCTCGCCCTAAAAAAGGCAAACGAAACAGCAGGGAAAAGGACCAGGAATTCAACCAAGTTAATTTTGAATTTGAATGTGTTATTGATAGAAATACAGGACAGAAGTGAACGATCACATAACGAAATATACTGGCGAACTAAATTTAGCAAAACGACTTCGAAGGGAAACCGAGGAGGAACGACTTCAACGATTAGAGATGTCTCTGGAAAATAATTCTATTATTCTAAAAACGGAATTGGAAGACGAGCAACATATTGCAGGAGAATGTATGAAGGTATTTTTCGTAATAAAACGATAGCCGTTCCATTTTGAAGAAATTCCCAACACAGAGAGTTGCAGTTGTGATAGCAATCATTTATAACTATGTAATCTGATATCATTGCAACAGTGAAAATATTGTAAATCATCTTGATCTAGCAGTTATGTTAAGCATATTCAACAGAATAGATACCCAGTGTCACTAAGTACTGTATTCTCTGATTGAAAGGTTTCAGTAATAGTGCGTGGGGACAGACAAGTTTCATAGCCTTTTTACAATGGGTCAGTTTTACCTTACAGTTCTATGAGCCCTTGATAAAATTGCTATCTAGGACCCCTGCCCTTTTCCCACAAATGAAAAGTTAATTTAAGCCCTAATTTGCAAAATTATACATAACATATTAACTTTGTTACTTACTGCTGTTCATTTTTATGATATCAAATACCAATATTTAATAACAACCACAACATACAGTTCACCTTTTACACTGGAAAAACTATAAAGAAGAAACTAAAGTATGTAATGCCAAAACTTTTATGATCTTTCTCATATATTCATTGCAAGTGTGTTGTATATAGTAACAATTGTTTCAAGTTTCATAAATGCCCAATGCTTTCAATCATGATTTTCCACACTAACTTTATGGACAAATGACTGCACTAGATTTTAAGCCTTAAAGAAGAAATGACATTCTTTAGAGCTGTTTTGATTACCACCACCTCTGATGGAAAGCCTATCAAGAAGATTTTTGTATTGCTTGTAGTATTAGAGGAACAATACTTTTACCTAGATAAGGACATACATTCCATCCCATAACAATATACATGCAGAAAAACATAAAAACATAAAAACATAAAAACATATAACAATAATAATAAAAATATCAATACCAGTAATTAATAATAATAATAATACTAATAATAATACTGATAATAATATAATAATAGTGCTTCTCGTTACTATATGTCATTGGTTACAGTTCAATATCTCGAGCTGCTTTGACTTTTTTTATGAAATACCATACTATTAAATTTTTCTTCTGCAGTTGTTATAATTGAAATTTTCATATACTATTCTTTAGTTGGGTATGGATATTGTGGCTGTTTCTGTAATAGCACAATTAAACTTTCATGTGGTATATACTATTGACTGCTTGATGTTGATTTTGCATTAATTTTTTTATTGTTTTTATGATTACCTAAAAAAAGCACAGCCACATACTATACAGTAGGCACTCTCTATTACCAAACCTTATTCAAAGTTTTTGTAGAATCCAATTATTTTACCCTCAATTTTTTTAATGTAATGACATTGTATCTCTAACTTCTGTTGATATGGCATATCCTTTGAGGGAAGAGGAATTTTTCTATCTACCACTGGGAGTACCATTCCAACTGAAGAGAGTAAACAAATTGAAACGTGCACTATTCATAACGCTCTCAATTGTGGTTACCTAGGAATGAAATAATGACTGCAGTAGACAATAAAATATCTAATCAGAAGACTCTTCTTACAATGAATCTCATGCAATGATGACAATAGAGCATAAACAAAAAATAATTGGAGCATTGAACTCATCCTCGGTGTAAGAATATATTGCTTTTAAAAGTGATGTACAACAAAGCGGACAAAGCAGTAAAGACTAAGAAAATAAAAATAAAAAACAGTTTTTTACGCTGTGGTAAACACAAGCACTAATATCAGTTCTTCAAGATTTCACTTGCAAAAGATTTACAATAATTTTCAATTTGTTTTAAGTGAATATTATTGTCATACTTCATAAACTCTGTATTCCGTGTAAGGATAACAGATAATGTTACTTCTATTCCTTCTGGTGCAATCTCAGTGGCAGTGAAAGAGCTAAATGAAGTTAACTTTTTAAGCACTGTGTTGAGCGGTATACTGATCATGTCATTTGCACAGGGTGTCAATAATTGTGTACCAAACAAAGCATAACGAATATAGTAATGGGGATTAGGATAATAGCTAAAGGCATTGTGACTTCTTCAAAAACTAGCTTCGCGAGGTTTTGCGGGAGTCGTATTTCTAGTATAACTAATTATTATATCTGCAACCCCTGTATATGAGCAAACGTGCGCTCTGATTGGTTCCCTACTCATCGTATATCAGCTCATATACCATTGGCACGGAAAACGGCCATCATGGAGGGATGATTGCTTGAATTAGACAGGGAGAAATTCAAATCTTGCTTAAAAATCATACACCAAAAGATACTACCAAAGCAAATAAATATGGGATGAAATTATTCGACGGTAAGTGAGCAAATTATATTGCGAAATTGTTTATTACGAACGAAAGTGAAACTCTTAGACACAGCCGCCATTTTGAAAGATCTGTGAAGCCTGTAAACCGAGTTTTTATTTTATTTCTGCCTACTTTTTCCACTTTAAAATTGTCAAACTAATTTGCTAACTCGAAAAAAAATTGACAAGTACATTAAAGAGATGTTTAAAAACGAGCCGGACTCGTGTTTGAAACTTTTTTACACATCGGCTCTACAATATGTCGGCTCGACAACAACACGGTTCTGTTCAAAAACAATAACAAAGTCAATTCTTGTCGTACAAACTAATTCCAGTGTCTCATAAGCGAGGGTTTAGAGATATAATAAAACAATTTTTCCACTCAATCTCGTCGTATATGAGCTATAGCCAACTCGGCGCTACGCGCCTTGTTGGCTATTAGCTCATATACGACGAGATTTCGTGGAATAATTGCTAAATATGTTTTGCACTCCGTTGACAGCCATAATTAATTTTGAGTCACGGTATTTTTTCGATTGTTTTTATTAGCGATAAAACCGGACACGCAAGATTATTATTCTTTCTTAGAATTTAGCCAATCAGTTTTCAGCTCGGTTGTGAGACTAGCGTGATTAGAGAAATTGAAGGATCAGTGAGAAAGAGTCCTGTTACTGAAAACAGTGTCTTATACCTTTTCTTCAAACAAGATAGGGAAATAGCCGTGTCATCACGGGATAACGCCTTACAGAATTTTGACTACGCATATACACATGTAGCTAGCTGTCGCGAGATTGAAAACTGGTGACATTAAAGTAGTACAAAAACAACTGGTAGATCCCGTTGACATTATTTTCCTGGTGAGTCTTCAACCCGAGTAGTACCCAAAACCGAGGTGGGAAACAAAATATGAGGAGCCCAATTCTTATAAGCTGTATATCTTCTATTGACCTTCCTTGCCGCTTTACTTGTAACTAAAATTAATATTAAGATTTAGTTACTTTCATTATTGATCTTTTGTTGTAGTTATCTCATTTTTGTAATATTGTAGTTGTAGTAATTATTGTTCTCTATCTGCGTACTTTTGTACATTTTATTCTATGTGGCAAGCATTCAAATTAAATAAAATGACTGACTCTTAAACCATACACTCCCAGAATGTAATTAGCAATTCTCCCTGTGATGTCATACTTAGCAATTAATGAATGAGGCTGAGTAGGATATGAAGAATTAAGCGGATCGAGGAAGGTGTTATCCACCGAGGCCGTTTCAAACACTCAAAGGAGAAAATGCTTTATTTTCACAAATTTCACACCCACCAGCAATATAACAAAACAACAAAATAACACAAGCTCGTCCCCAGGTCTTCTCGGTTAACGGTGCCTTAACCTGCGAAAACACTGCATTTTTGACGTCATTTCCTCGTTAAAGTCAAAATTCTTCCAAATTTGGTCATCAGTAACTGGTTATGGTGAATTAAACGTGTGCTTTTAGCCAATCAGAATCGGGGAAATATTTCGAATGAATAATGTTCCTTAAAATGCTAGTTGAGAGAATTTGATGCTAGATCCATTCAAAATCCTCCGCTTGATAAATTACTCGCTTTTCGTCGATTGTGTTGATACTATCGTAAAAAGGTCCACTTGGAACTCTCTCGGGAACGAAGGGGTTAAGTGACATCAGAAAGATTTCGCCACAACAATTAAGATGGAAAACAGCGTAACAAGATGGTTCAGAGTTGTGGTTCTTGTCATTAAAACCAGACGTTTGTTCTGGTTGGAAGAAGGAAGCCAAGGTTTAACAAACGAACTAGCGAAACTTTTCACAGTGAAATGCAGTGAAGAAAAAGAGAAGAAATCAATGTTCGAAAATGAAGTCAGTAGAATTAAATAGAAGCTAGATATTTATTCTCATATTCAGACACAGCGGCGCTGCAACATTGCAAATCTACAGTATGGTGCAAATTAAGTGTAGACTGGAATAAATTACTGATTTTGAAACAAATGTAGGAGAAAAGAGATTTTGCTGGACTTACAGCTGTCCTAGCCAAAAAAATATGAGTCATATGTTAGCAAAACAAATACAATAAAAACCGGCAAACGTGCTCCAGGTCGTCGGCTTCTCTCATGTTGAAAATAACTGTCATAAACAGTATTCAAAAGCTGTGATTTTTTATCGTGGCGTAATCTTGCCAGAGACAAAAAAAACACGTGCGCAGAAAACCACCCGCAAGCAATTTAATAGACTACAATAATAGCAAGCAATTCTGCCGGCCGCTGAAAACATAATGAGAACGCCTCCAACACAGCCGATAAATTCAGAACAGAAATACAAAAACAGTATTTGAGTCGTTTCGCGCTACAACTTTCTCGAAAACACTTTCACCAACATTAAAAATGAAAACGGATCTTTGGACTCCAGATTTGGAATGACAATCGACAAAGTACAAAAAAAGTTAAGGTTGTTTTTTTTTTCTAACAACTGATTCCAGAAGCTAACCACTAACAAGAAAAAAAAGAAGTGAAAGACCTTTTAACAAAGACAACACACAATAATTGACTGTTGATCAGATTGGCGGAAGCGACATTTATCTATTGAGAGGCTAGGGATTTGACATGCACAGATTAACTGAGATCCAAGGGATAATTATGCCAATATGTGGGTTGTTTATACAAGCGATTTCACAATTTAAATGCAGCGACGGTTATAAAAGGCTAACATGAGGACGTATGCAACGACACCGAACGCTGGCACGGCTGTGAAGACGAAAGTGGGGCGAAAGTATTAACAGTATCTCTAGAAATCTTTAATTGCATAGGACATTTACAAAGCTGTGCTTCTTTAAACTACACTGTTTAAACAGTTAGGAAAAGAACGTATAGGATTTAACTGGCAAGTGACAAGCTTCCTAGTCATTGGTTAAATTTGTTTGTGGCGCTCTCTTACGGTGGACCACACCAAGAACGGCTGTCAAGCTCTACAGATTACTGTTCCTACAAGGCAACTTAGGACATTTAATACGACACCTACTGCACAAATGCATTCTCACTGAAGCTGCTGGCTTCACAACCGATGCCTCACAACGAAAACAGGGAGACCGCTTAGAACACCGACAGGCTAGACTTAACAGAAGCTTGCCGGACACCCCCAGCTCCAGAAATAGATCCGACTATCTCAGTTGTGTACAAGTATAAACTCATATTTATTCCAAACAGCCGTAAGTGGATTCGTCGATGCTCCTTCGTCAAAATGGACCCAGCCGTTTTCGTCCCGCTGAGCGTTCTGGCGGTTCTTATCTTTGTCGCAAATGGCGCCGTTTGTCTTCTGGTGAGCATAAACAGGAGTTTAAGAACTTTTACAAATGGATTTGTGGTCTCTCTGGCTGTATCCGATCTATTTGTAGGAATCACACTTTTTCTTCAGTATGCTCTTGCAGTTGAATCGCCGGTGACACTTAATGTATTGTACACAACAGCGTTGGTGGGTAGTGTGACCAATTTGAGCGCTGTTACGTTTGACAGGCACTTGGCTTGCACAAAACCATTTCACTACTCGTCCATCATTGCTAAACATTTCATGCGAATCATTGCATTTTGTTGGCTTGTTGCTGTGACTTGTGCTTTACTTCCTCTCTGTTGGTTAAACAGTGATATTTCTGCCGTAGCTCTAAGGGTATACCAGTTTTGTATTCTCATATTCGTCATCGCTACCCCGCACAGTTTGATTTTCCTCTGCTACTTGCGGATATTTACTCAAGTTCACAAGACCGTCAAACGTGAAAAAGAGCTAGCCAAGTCTGTGAGGCGGTCCATCCATGACCCAGTAAAAATAGTGTCTTCAGAGGCGAAAATAGCAAAGATCTTCGGCGTCATAACTGTTATGTTTATAATTAGCTGGTTGCCGATTATTTGGACCACGTTTGTGTTCGCAATAGACAGGCGTCAGCTCCTGCCCGAAGCCCTAGAGGTCGTTTCACCATTTACACTAGCGTTTGGTTCCTTAATAAATCCCATATTGTACTCTTTCATGAAGCCAGACTTCAAGATCGCATGCAGAAGACTTATAACAGGTCCTTCTTCTAAGTATGAAAACCGTTCCCGGATCATCAATCAAGACTTGTCCACCATATTCTCAACTAAAACGGCATCGAGGCTGCACCTGCCCTCTGTCGCGAATACTGCTCTCTGACAAGACAAATATCCAGTTCAAAATTATAACTGTCTGCCTTTATTATGTCAAGGAAGCGAGTGTCTGGTGTTGTTTAGTTCCGAGTTTTAAACGCGTGAATGACGTTGGAGAGCAATTTAGTTCATGTTTCACAAGTTTCTTTATATTGCTGTGTTATTATTCATTGATTCACAAGTATTTTGTTTTACAAAACAATTTTATGGGAATCAGAAATGGCTACCTAGTTCTTGAAAATAGCAACAATTGGTTTTTATTTGTGATGTCCACGGCTTAAAATAGTCTGCTGTAAAAAGCTGTTTGCTAACTCCAGTGGTTTCCAATACGAAGCCACCAATGAAATGAGCGGATCTCTAAAACAGATTCCTTGGATCATTTCGCCGTGACAATCCACTTTATAAGAGGTTTCATAGAAATTGTAAACATACGCTATAAGTGGTGACCATCTTTTTGTGCTGACATGACCTCAGTATCTTTAAAACAGATTGACAAGTTAGATTTAAGTCGATTTACTTGAATGTACTTAGGATAAAACGTCTAAGGTTTATCTACTTAACACATATAAATGTCATTTAATGTGTTACATATACAACTACGACAGCCAGTTAATATCGGAGTTTCTCGTTACAAATATTAGGCGATCCAACTGAATATCCTAACTAGAACTCCGTTCTAAAGAAAAAACTGCTGCTTGTTCCGCAATAAGAGAACGAGTAATAAGTGAGAAAATAAGTGAGAATAAGTGAGAACGTCAGATGTTGCGTGTGCACAAGCACGAACTAATAGGACAGATAACCTCTTTTTTATGGAGATATATATTTTAAGAAGGATGTTTAACGCCAAACAGCTCGTAACGAATCTTAAGCGAAAGTTGCGTGATCGATACGTGCACTACTGCACTTAGTGGAAATATCGTGATAGATAATTTTGGTATCGCACGTTGACGATAGATACCCTGAATTTAATCATCTACTCCGGTTACTAAGCAGCTGATACGAAATTGGGGTTTCAAAAAGTTTGCGTCGCCGAATATGCCATGTTTAACTAGATACATGCACTGTTTGCTAAAACGTTCCGAGTTTCCGGTGTTTTGAAACTTTTATGTAAATCCAACACAAACCTACTGAAAGCTAAAATAAAGGAAACAGAACGGTGAAAATCATGTTTTTAGCAAACACTAAGTAAAATAACATTTCTTAGTGATGAAGAACGAGGCAAGGGCGTAGAACCTTTCATAATCTCGTGTCATATACTGCAAAGCAAAAAAACGAGCAGAGAGCTGTAAAGGATCCATAAGAAGTATGGGTCTTCGGCTTTTAAGCAATTTGACGTCACAAAACCAGTTAACAGTAGAGTAATATCGTAAAAGTTTAATTATCTTGGCTTCTAAAATTAGCCTCCTTAGTGACAGATTTAAGGCGAATCCATTTACTCACTTTGTTTATTGATCACGTTTCAAGTTCACAAACGTAGATTTTATACGAAATAAGTAGGCCGTGGAATATGCGTTATAGACATCAGACGGAAAAACGTCAGGTTAAAAAAATAACCTATAGTCTACAACAAAATGGAAATTTACAGAATAGCTTCTCTATATCTTTCAATGCTTTTAAATGTCTTAAAAAGGAAAGACAAATAATTTGCCTTCAAATAATTAATTGTTCGCTGTAACCAAGCGGTTATTCGGCGATTCAATCCGTTCATATTCAGCATGTCTTAAACTTAAGTGTTATCTCTATTTCTGAGCCTGTGTTAGTTCCTCTTCTTTATTACTCCTACTTTATTACTCCTTCTTTATTACTTCACAGCACGGAGTCTTTCCGCTTCTCGGCGTTCTTCGTTAACATTTTGTCTGTTTTCTCGAGCCCGGACTCTTTCTGCTTGTCGGCGTTCTTCGCCATAATTTCGTCTCCTTTCTCTTCCCGAGCGCGCCTTCTTTGGCGATCTTCTTTGCTCATTCTTCACCAGTTAATTCTTGCTCTCTTCCGCTCTCTTTCCCGTTGTTCTTCACCTGAACCCTGTGTTTTGCAAATTATATTTTCTCTGCTATTGTTTGTTGACATAGCAATAGAAATTGTTTCGTTTATCCTTTAGTAAAACGTTAACAGTGTAGAGTAATAATATTGTGCTTAAAAAAGACAATGAACTGAAAATTTCTTTTTCAGTCGTCAACGCAATTTCCCGCCAAAAATACGCGGGCTACTAGAACTCGAGCCCACGATCTAGAAAATCAATTACTGGTCAGCGGACAGCTTCCAAATAAATCACGTCACCTCGATGAGTTGTCACATGAGCCCACAATATGGTCATGTGATGCTGGTCAGTGGCTATCCCGTTTTGACAGCTGTCAATTGACCATATTGTGAATGTCCAATATAAAAGATGTGGATTTGCCAAGACACGCCCGAGATACCCCTCTCTTCCTTTTGATAGTCTCCCATACCCTACCCGTACAATCTGTAGACGCGTTCGTACGTACGGTCAGTCACGTGACAACCAAACGATAAGAGGTTGACCTTATTCCAAGAGCATGGGGCTCTGTCCCAAGCGCGCGTGGAAGCCCCGCTATTACGAACGATCCATTTGCCCATGGGTTGCATGGTGACGTAATCCAATAATTAATTGTTCGCTGTAACCAAGCGGTTATTCGGCGATTCAATCAAAATGGATTTCAAAAATTATTTTTTTTCCTTGATAATGGCTATGTTAACCATGTGTGGGAAGGGCGACTGAAATGCTACACAAAAATCTCAATTCTGAATGAAAGACTTAAGGAGGAAACAAAGGCTCAAATTACCCTGTAAAATATGAACTATATTAGACTTTGCTTTCAAAAGATAACAACCAAAGGGGTAGGAGTAATAAAGAAGAGGAACTAACACAGGCTCAGAAATAGAGATAACACTTAAGTTTAAGACATGCTGAATATGAACCACAGGTCCCCTAACATTCATGTTCATATTACCTTAAAAAAATGCGGCAGTAAAAATAAAAACATCGTTTTTAGTGTTTGCTGATGAAACCCTCCCACGAAAGGAACCGGACAGAATGGATGGGTTCTTTAATAACTGATCATGATGTGCTGTAGAATTCGAACGAGTGAAATTTGCGTCAAACATTTCACGTTACAAATCAACGACAGCACTTATTGGGTTGAGACTTGTACGTTATCGGATTTTTGGCGTTAAACTAAATTGCACGTGGAATGAGCATGTCACGCTTGCATGCAACTTTTTTCAAAGACATATAAAAATTACAGTTGTTTATCCTGACGGTTTGCATGCATTGGAACATTTTATAGAAGACAAATTACAAAGAAATAATGAGTTCAAAGCTTGACGTTTGTGACTGGGCACAGTGAATTATATACCATAGCTTTAACAAAGCGCGAGCTATAATTGGCTAATATAGATTTAGCCAAGCCTAAAAGCGGGGCTCCCGTTTAGTACTTTCATTTCACTTTAACCTTTAAAAGCATTCTAAAATATTGCGAAGGAATTCACAAACGTTTTTAACTATAGTTTAGTGTCGAGGTCGGTTAACTCGCTATGATTTTTGTCTAAACTTTCGTCTGCCATTAGTACGGTCTTTCTATTTACAAAGTCATGGAGTATACTCTACAAAAAAACACAAATTATCAATGTACTGTATTCTATTCCTGATGAAATTAACCATTCGATTTGCGTAAATGTATTTAAAAGATTTGTACACGCTACTGGGAAATGCAGGACACAACTCTTGTCATTCTCGTGTTAAAACGAACACCTCGGTAAAATAAATGTTTACTCCAGGGTATGGTACAATGTATGCAAAAGGGCTTAGATATAACTATCTATATAAAAACACATTTAGACAGTTCCGCTAGCATCTTTTACTTAATTTCGCTTGATATCGAGGTTCCAGTATAAAGCCTGTATGGAAGCAAAATAAATGTAAATGTTTTTCTTTTTTATGTTATAATTAAATTGAGTTATGGATGCCACTCAAATTGAATTATTAAATGAAATCGTAAAATTATTAAGCACTCAAGAATCTATTACTGAACTTCAGGGTTTCCTTCAATCCTATAATTCATAATCATGGGCAAAAAGCCTTCTCTGCTTTACCCTACGAGCCGAGGTTTGTCTCTTGCATGGCTTTTAGCAGGGTATCTCGGCGTTCTTCCATACAATTTTGTCTGTTTTCCACAGCACGGAGTCTTTCCGCTTCTTGGTGTTCTTCGCTAAAATTTTGTCTGTTTTTCACAGCACGGAGTCCTTCCGCTTCTCGGCGTTCTTCGTTAACATTTTGTCTGTTTTCCACAGCACGGAGTCTTTCCGCTTCTCGGCATTCTTCGCCACAATTGTCTGTTTTTCACAGCACGGAGTCTTTCCGCTTCTCGGCGTTCTTCGTTAACATTTTGTCTGTTTTCTCGAGCCCGGACTCTTTCTTCTTGTCGGCGTTCTTCGCTATAATTTCGTCTCCTTTCTCTTCCCGAGCGCGCCTTCTTTGGCGATCTTCTTTGCTCATTCTTCACCAGTTAATTCTTGCTCTCTTCCGCTCTCTTTCCCGTTGTTCTTCACCTGAACCCTGTATTTTGCAAATTATATTTTCTCTGCTATTGTTTGTTGACATAGCAATAGAAATTGTTTCGTTTATCCTTTAGTAAAACGTTAACAGTGTAGAGTAATAATATTGTGCTTAAAAAAGACAATGAACTGAAAATTTCTTTTTCAGTCGTCAACGCAATTTCCCGCCAAAAATACGCGGGCTACTAGAACTCGAGCCCACGATCTAGAAAATCAATTACTGGTCAGCGGACAGCTTCCAAATAAATCACGTCACCTCGATGAGTTGACACATGAGCCCACAATATGGTCATGTGATGCTGGTCAGTGGCTATCCCGTTTTGACAGCTGTCAATTGACCATATTGTGAATGTCCAATATAAAAGATGTGGATTTGCCAAGACACGCCCGAGATACCCCTCTCTTCCTTTTGATAGTCTCCCATACCCTACCCGTACAATCTGTAGACGCGTTCGTACGTACGGTCAGTCACGTGACAACCAAACGATAAGAGGTTGACCTTATTCCAAGAGCATGGGGCTCTGTCCCAAGCGCGCGTGGAAGCCCCGCTATTACGAACGATCCATTTGCCCATGGGTTGCATGGTGACGTGAGATTGTGAAGTTGCGAAATCTTGAAGTCTTATGTTATAAAAGAAATGGTTAACGCAGCAGCAGTGCAACCATCGAGTTAAGCACTCAATAAGTTAGAGATGCTCTCAGCTGCGCCTCGAGCATCTCTCACTCTTCTTTCGTGCTTAACAACCTCCCGCGTGCGTCCATAACTCGATGGTTGCACGCTGTGCGTTTGCCATTTCTTCATTACACACGCGCATACAGGATACATGTATAATGCTTCAAGAGTTAAAGCAGCAACAAAAAGTTGCTTGTTCGAGATCAAATAAAAATGTGTTCCTACCTCGAGCTCGAACTAATTACAGTAAATTCAGGGTCAGATACGCTGCTGCTGACGTTTGGACATCAAGAATGCAGTATCTACAAAGTTTCAAAAAGCAATTGAAAGATTACCTGCTGACATCCGAAACCTGACTAAGGGGTCTTGTATAGTTATGATATATATGTAGACAAGAACATATATGTACATATATTCTATATTTTTCCTTTTTCTTTTTCGTCTGCTTTAAGCTATTACTTATCTATTTACTTAACCTAATTAAGTTTTACGTTTATTTGTTTACTTTGTTCTTATATCAACAAATGGCCGCCTCTTAAGAATACATTTACGTATTCTGCTAAATACTAGACTAGGGGCGTAAACACGTTTTAACCCCATGGGTTTTCGTTTAGACATCCCCACATTCTTCCTTAGTTATCTATCATGTTTGAATGTATTGTGCTTTATTGTGTGGAAATAAACCTGAAACCTGAAAAAGGAGATTATTCAGAAAATCCAAATCCCAATTTGATACAAAAGAGATCAAATCTGCATTAGAATTGTGGAGAAAAGAGAAGAAAAACATCTATCTGACAAGCGGGTTTCTCTGCCACTTTGTAATGTGATAATACATACGTATGATATCAATGTGATATCTATAGATATCTATACGTATGATATATATCTTTATAATGTGATAATAGATACGTATAATAGATGTGATAATACGTACATCTGACAAGCGGGTTTCCCTGCCACTTTGTAATGTGATAATAGGTTTTTATTCAAAGCAAAAAAATTGAAATGTCGTTAGGTACACGTATGTAGCATCGCAAATAACAATAAAATCGTATGAGGAATTCTGAAGAGGATTTCAGCAATTTATGTGGGAATAAAGTATCAGAAATGATAAAAACTAACGAGCAAACAGGAAGATGGAGTTACTATTGCTAGGAACAGTTTTTTTAAAAGTTTCCAACTTTCATGCTATTGGCCCACAAAAATCCGTGAACAGAAACAACACGGTTCCTCACCTTTGACCGATCAAGCCGCCTCTTTGCCGTGAGAAGGCTGCGTAGCCCTACACCCTTGTCTCGTGAATGGGCAATCCCGTGCCCATCAACGGCTTATTGCGTTCATATACTCTGTAGGCCATTTTAAGAATAAAACTTTCTTTTAGTGCTTTCCGGGGAAATGATGAGAAGTACATTGTTCAGCAACATTGCACTTTTTGGAGAATTCTTGTTCATACAATTTAATAGCTGTTTTCCATGTAGTCAGTGGAAGCGGTATTTTCTGGCTGGTTTAAGATTAATGTATGTCTTCTTCAAGTCCTCGGATTCTTCCTGTTTCACCAGCGAGTATCGCTCCCCTTTCGTACTAACCACTTGATTGTTACGGTATCGAATCAATTTCTTTTGTTCCTTGGAATAAGGTAACAACAAAAACAATCTTTAGTCGTGCATTAAAATAAAACACATCAACATCAGGCTCAAGTATACGCCAAAGGACAGAGCACAGCCAGTGAAAGAAAGCAAATGTTGTCGCACTTAGAGGGTCACTAACTGTACAAAAACACAAAGATATATAGAATTAGAAGAGTGGGCAGGTACAGTACACACATGAAATCCCTCTCTCGAAAATCTCAAGACATTAGGATTAATTGTAATTAATATTTAATCTTCATTCAATGTACTAAATCCATGCGCGTGATTGGCTAAACTCAATCACGTGATTTTGTGATACGTCACGTCATCACCTAGTAACCGTGCTCTAATGAGAATACATCATGCCATCACACAACGGCTGGCATCAAAATGGCAAGTTTTGTATTTCATTGAGCTCAGATTGAATATTAAAAGGGTTAGAGACTTGAAATTCGTGGTTTGTTTACAAATACACGCACTTGCTGGCTGTAAAATGAACTCGAAATTGTCAATACTGCACTCAGCTTCGCTTCGTGCAGTATTGACAATTTCTCGTTCATTTGACAGCCACCGCGTGCGTGTATTTGTAAACAAACCACTCATTTCAGTCTCTAACCCGTAAATATTGAATTGAACAACTTATTTAATTGGTTAACTGCAAATAAACTTACACACTTAACACAAAGAAATAAAACTTTGTTATTTTCCGCCCATACCAAAAAAGACTTCATTACCTGCCGCAAATAAATATTTTTGATAGTGAGGAAATTGTTTGTGAATATATACTTATTCTATAAAATTGTGTTAAATTATTTGTTAACTACCTGGCTTGCCGCGATTAGCTCTACGCTATTTGCAAGCCAGTTTAGTAATAAATGGCGAATGGTAAGATAAATAAAGTTGAAACTCTAAAAAAAAAGTTGAAAATACACACTCTACATTTAGTCTAGTCACGAAAAAATAAACAAATGGACAAATTAAACGAATAAACAAATGGACAAATTAAAATCTAAGGAGAATTCTGTCACTTGGAGGAGCTGAAGTGTATCAAAATGTATCAAAGCTGAAGTGTATAATATCAGCCTGTTATGCATAATGCAGTCGAAGGCCCAAAATAGTTCCAATGAAAAGTAATGCTCCTTGCAAAAGCTGAATCGGTTTCAGCGGCGGTTTAAGCTCCTATCGATGAAAAGGCCAGTAAATGAATTATTTGCAAGACTAGGTTACAAAAAAATGACAGCATGGAAACATTGAAAGTTAAAATTCTCAAATTTTCTATCACTGATTAACTATCCTCTTTAAAGACTATCCTGAGAATATGAGAATATGAGAACATATTCTTACTGAACTTTATATCATTTCTGCTTTTGATGCGAGTGCTACCCTTCCCCACGGAACACAACACATACCCTCAACATTCCAAATTTGACCTCCCCGCCCCCCCTCCACCGAAGATAAGTACGCCCTATAAGAAACACGAAAACCCTCAAGAAAATAAGCCGCTTTCCCCACTCCACAAATGCGCCGAGTAGAACGTCCTGGTCTTTCATTTTTTAAACAAAAACAACATCAAATCGAGTGTTACAGTAAAGGTGGCAATCTATTGCGTTTAATACCAACGGTGAACCGATTGTAGAACCGAAGTTCATTAAAAACGTTCAAGTCCCAGTTTGCACCTGATTTGACTTGACCGTTAATGTGGACATAGTCCCTATGGAACCCTCCCTTGTTCTGCTCTTATCTATTTTCGGGTTCATGTTTCTGTTCCCTACTATACTTAGTGATGTCGGTTACAAAGTTTAAGACAAAGATTGATGGAATTAGGTTGACATAAAGAGTGAAACTGTTGGTATGAGTTTTGTTGCTCAAGGTTTCAATGTAGACCGAATCGAGTTGTTAGACGCAAATTTCCATCCTAATTAAGATAATGCCTCTCTTCTCTCTTCTACCCCTCCCTGAATATAAGTCTTTCTGATAATAAACCCTTCACACTATAAACTTCTCAGAACAATGTCTGTCCTTACTTTCCAACCTTTCAAAATGACTTTATTACCTGCTTGAGAAGTACCGGTTGGTGTGTTTTTTCTTCTTCACTTGTATCAACATATCCATATCTAAAGAAGAAATTAAACTAATTCAAAGAACTGACCCTGCTTAATTTGCGCCATGAGCAATAAAGTAGAACACTTAAAATGGCCTTTGGAATTAATGATCTGTTGATAATTACTTCAAAACAAAAGGAAACTTGTCAGACTAGAAGAGAAGTATCTGGGCCCTACAATGACTGAAGCAGAAGATATGCAAGGTATTGTTAATAGACTGACTCACACATAGCATCACCAACACAACAGCAGAACACATGTGTACCTTGAAACAATATCAACTGTACAAAGTAAAATCGTTCAGGTATGAGTTTAGCTTTTCATTACATTTGCAAAATACGATTATCAAAATGTAGCGTTAACCTCGATATTACGACGTTAATACGCATGCTGTGATTGGTCAACTTAGCCTCACTGCTTGCAACATGCTTCACTGTACGGCCCGCTAAACTGAAAGTTTGTTTTGGTCGCCAAAATGTCTCCAGTCTCGCGCTTGGGCCATTGGGCCATAAATTCGAGCAGAAAAAACTCGGTCCGTAACTTACTGTAGGGACCTCCAACTCGGTTAGTAATAGGTATATAAAAGAAAATGTTTGAAACTTCCCAACGTTTTCGTCACCGTCTTGTGATCTAATAAATAATTAGATTATGAGCTCCAGATTTCTATCGCGTGAATAAATCTACTAGTCGTTCAAACCTTTGTCTTTTCTGGAACAGCCTCGACCAGTAATCTGTCTAAATCTTCTTCACGGACACTTCGAAAACGTGAAGAAGCGGCCGCCACTTTGTTAGCACGGGCACACCGCTACGCTACTATCTATCACAGAATAGATAGTGGGTAGCGTAGCCAATCAGAGCGAGGCATTTGTGATAGAACGCTAGTAGATTTCTACTAATATAGTATAGTCCTACGTTGGTTTAGTTTAAGAATGCCACTTAAATTGCTTCAGTTGATGAGCTGAAACGCTTGTCTCGTATCCTTCACAGGAGACCTCATGGGCAATCGGAAGCAAACATTCTTAGAGCTTCTATGAGTTTTGTTATTTCCATCTATCTTCAAATACTAACGTAATCGAAATTAATAACTACTTAATAACCGAGAGTGAGGTCGTTACGGGAAAATATCAAACTGAGGCCTCGCCGTATTGCCGAGCGATAGCAAGGTCAATACAGTAGGCCGAGGTTTCAGATTTTCCCGTAACGACCATTATATGGCACAAAAACAAAAATAACGCAAAAAAGCCAAAGATAGCGCAGCGGAAGTGATCACTTTACATCCGGTAGGGCGCGCACTTCCCTGTTCATTCATCGTTCCCAGCCGCACAAATCAGGTGAACTAAAGCGTCCTTTCGATCTAAAATATATAATCTTTATTTTCGTCACAATTTATAACAGCTGCAAAAAGGTCATGTGGAATGTTATGGTCACGTTACAACAAGGAAAATTTCCTCAACATTTTTGAGAATCAACGGCCAAAGTCAATACGTACAGAAAAATGTCAACGGCCTCGTGGAAAATATACTCCAGGGAATGCACTGTTCAGAATGTTCAGTGTTCGTCAACACTTTCGGTGAAGCCAAAATGGAGGGACAAAAACCACCACATGGCTCTCTACAGGACTTCGGGACTGGAAGCACCAAACTGGCCTCTTTTGAAGAGTTTGTCTTCTTCTTCTTCATCTGTCAACGAGCGGGTGGCGTTTGGCCTGTTACCCTTGCCGGTTTTCAGAACTAAACTTTTCCGTTTGGCTGCGAGAACTTTACGTGACATCTCAAATTCTTTTTGCACAAGAATATTGAATGGAGATTTCCCATCGGAAAGGAATCTCTGAATGCTTCGTTGGAAACCCGATAGCGTGTCAGGCTCGTACTCGTCGCCATTAATTTTACGCAAGTCCTTGAAAAACGTTGCAAGTAAAGTCAGTAAATGGTCAAGGTCATCAGCCGGTAGGTCCAAAACTTCTACATCGCCCTTGTTTATTGATGACAAATAGAGTTGAAATGTTTTCATGTCGCTGACCGTTTTCTTTGTTGTGTTTTCACTTTTTTGCTCCTTCACGAAAGTTTCAATTTCTTCTTGACTGTTCCCCTCGTTTTCTCTCTCGCCAACTCGTTCAGTCAAATCACTGTTGTCCTGAAATTGTAACTCGTCCGGATAATAAAATTCACACTTAGAGTGTTCCTCTTAGCCACTCAATCTCAGCCGCTACAATTTTCAGACAAAAAAATCGATGTTTTTTTAATTCCTTTTTGCTTTGTTTTTGCAAGTCCGTAATCGACCCGTGGGCATTACCGGAGAATAATGCCCTACAATTCATTGACAGTTTGCCAATCAGAGCGCGCGTTATATCGCCTACAAGCACAAGCCATATAATAAATTATCGTAAACGGCCCACCTTCTGATCAAGCTTTTAAGACATATCTAATATACCTGGCCATCAACTGTTCTTTAAGGCATTTATTGTCTTTTGCTTCCAGTTGTTGCTTTTTTGAACTTGGCTGATGGGCCTAAAAATTGAAAAAGGCGTAATTACCTACAGAGATGCAGCATGTTAAAATACGCGATAGAGCTCTCCAATCCGAAGTCATAATCTCTCCCGTTTGTCTTCGGCCATTCACGGCACTACTACATTTAGAAAACAGGTCCCGCAAATTAATGGCCAACACACTGTACCCTGTGACGACACATCTGATTGGTTCACAAGCGAGAGAAAAGGACTTTTATTCCAAGAAATCTAAGTCGGCGTGTAATTTCATGGGTAAAATCCACCAGTGTTAGTCGTGCAGGTAATCAAATGGTTTCGGGTGCAATTTGGAATAAATGAGCGCAAGCAAATTTTTCGAAGACTGAAAAACTTGCGCGAGCCTGTAGGGCGGGTGCAATTTGAAAATTTACGAGTGTTTAGTTATACAAAATTGCATTTGAAACCATTTGATTTCTTGTTAATAATATAAATGCAAAACTTTATTTTCTACTTTCTGCCCTCAATTTTCAACTTTCTGCACTGTTTGGGATTAATTGACGTGCTCTCAGCCAATCAGCGCATTGAAAGTTTTCCATGTATATTTTTATAAAAATAAGTAACTCAGTTAACTGATTGGTGAATTCAAATTCATACTCAGATTACTGGTTATGGGTTTTAATGTATGTTGATATTAGGAAGATATTACGGCTCATCTCCAGTGTAATATAATTTATTCACACAACTGACGTAAAACAAAGGACACAAAGCATTCTTAACAATGTACCTAACCCTAACTAACAAAGAAAAGGAATAAATTATATTACACTGGAGATAAGCCGATATTACACACCAGTCAGCGGAACATGTATAACGATTCGCGTCAAATAAAAAGAAAAAATCGAGTAAAACATGAAAGATTATTATATATAGACCCCCTGGATATGAGCAAATGCGCGCTTTGATTGGTTCCCTACTCACAGGCTATCAGCTCATATTCCATTAGTACGGAAAACGGCTATCATGGAGGAAAGATTTCTTGAATTAGACGGGGAGAAATTCAGGTCTTGCTTGAAAAGAATATACCAAAAAGTACTAGCGAAGCAAATAAATTTGGGATGAAATTATTCGGGCATAAAAGAGCAAACTATATAGCAAAATTGACACAGTTTCAATTGTTCATTACGAGATTAAGTGAAACTCTTTCAAACAGCCACCATTTTGAAACATCCGTGGAGTAAACTGAGTTTTTCTTTTTTATTACTTCTGCGTACTTTTTCCACTTTTAAGTAAATAAACCTCCTCCGGCGGCTGGTACATCGGAGGATAATGCCCGAGGCTGAGAGAGATTGTCCGAAAAATGAACAGTTCGTCGAGAAGCGAAGCTTCGAGGGCATACAAATATCATGTGAAATTTTAAGGACAATCTCTCGGTCAAGGGCATTATTCTCCTATATTCCAGTAAGCCAGGAAGGGGTTTATTTATTTTTTAGTATCACCCAACTAGTGGGCTAATGCAAATGCTGCAATCTGATCGGCTACGCTACTAGAGGACTATTAGTAATAGTCCTCGTGTAGCGAGATTCGTTACGCTTCTTTCGTTTTATTCCCAAAACAATATTTCTTCAACTGGCATTTGCTAACTTTATTATTGCCTTTCCTGTCCGACTAGTTGGGTGATACTAAAACAATTAGACCCTTAGCCCTCAACGGCCACGGGTCAATAGCCCATTTGGCTGCGCCTCAAGGGCTATTGACCCGTAGCCGCTATGGGCTATGGGTCTAATTGTTAAATGACCCTCCGCGACCGCAAATTAACTCCTACGCTGAACGTTTTGAAGAGAAAGAAAAGCAAGTGGTCTGACTGGGATTGGGACCGACGCACACACTGCACGTTCATTGATTGGTTAAAATCGTCTTATATAAACTGTGATTGGACCAAAGCTTGACAAGCTGTCATGTCAAACATATTCTCGCAAAGCCCCTTACATGAAAATTTCGAAAACACGGCACTTTTGGTTTACTTTTTACCAACTGCGTTGTTTGCAAGTCAAAGCTAAACATTTCTAGTGGATTAGAAAAGAAAATCCAACCATACCACTAACACTGCGAAAGAAATTACACCCATGAAACAGGGAATTTGGAAAATCTGGAGTACTTGAAGGATCTACGTTAAAAGTGGATTTTTGGCAAACTTGGCTTTGTTGTTGAATTGCGGGCGCTGAGGAGATCGAAGTAAAACAAAAAGGTGGAAGAACTTTCCAATTGCAAGAACAGGTTGAACTAACTGAACTGAATTCTGTTGAGCTAAAAATCGACCGACATTTGCGGATGACTCGAATAGTTGCTCTACAGTCGGTGGTGCACTGTGCGACTTGAACGATTTTTCGCTTGCGTAGTTTATCGTTTTTGGCTTGCCGGAAAGTTTTCTCAACCGGCAGCTTGAAAGACAGTGGGAAGTGTAGGTTTGCGCAAAACCTGCCATTTTGGACATTTCAGTGGGGAGATTTTCACGAATCTAACTGCCTAATGGTTCGCAACTTTTGCTCACCTCCAGGCCAAAAACGACAGCAGCTTATTTTGTGTTTTATCCGGAGCTACAATTGCGATTAGCTACTTAATTACAGTGTCACTGGATTCTACAAAAATTGTTAAAAAGACTTGAAAGAGACTGACTTTGTTATCTTCTTTTGCGATTGAAAAATCGCAGGGCAAGTATCCACGCGGCCGAGGTATATCGCCTGATATCCGTTCAGTTTTCTTGACACCACGTAACCCAAAAATCGGGGGCCATACATTAAGTATGTAATATTCACTATTATTATATCTCTCAGTTAGTACGCGCGCTGTGATTGGTCAATTTAGCGGGCCGTACTTCACTGTACGGCCCGCTAAAGTTTGTTTTGGTCGCCAAAATGACTCCAGAGATATAATAAATATCTTATTAACCTCGTTTTCTCGGTCCGTATTTTACAGTACGGACCTCGAACTCGATTAATAAGAGGTATATAATAACTATTGTCAAATAGTACCGCACTAAATAGAGGTTATTGATTTTGCTACGGTATAGTAGAAGGGTAGCAGTTTATGGTGGACGAATTAGGTTAAATACCACTAAACATATATGTAGCACAGCTATCTTGCTCTCTGTACCATAGTATACATGTTCAAGACAATTTAACATAATCAACGAGAACAATAACCATCAATTTCAATTCACTGTACCTTTACTGTTAAGGCCTGAATGTGTTGGTAAGCGTCTGTTGCATTCTCCTCAGATATCTCTTCATTATAAAGCATTAGCTGTACTGCCGCCTCAGGGTCACCACTGGCAACAAGAAGACACTTTTTAACTTGCAGTGTGCAAGCCTCTGGAAACATCTCTTTCAGCAGTGAAACGTTTTCAGTGAAGCTACAGTGAAACAACAAAAACAACACCACGGCCGTCACATCTGGCACAAACAATAATCGATACCTCTATGTACGTCTTTAAATTGTAAAAAAAAAATTGTCAACATATGTCTACCTTGTACTGGGTGTTGGCGATACTTCAATATTGTCTTTGTGTCTTGATTTATTGCACTCTGATTGCTCTGTACTGAAACTCATTTTTTCACCAGTTCTGTTTACAATGGTTTGATTTTCTAGTTCTTTAAGAAGTATGTCGATTGCATCCTCTGGATTACCATGTACAGTCTCTATGCACTTATGGATTTTTTCAATAGAAACATCTGGAAATAATTCTGTTAGTAATTTCATAGGTTCCGCAAACCTGAAAGAAAACCAAAAACGTTTCCAGTATGTACCAGTACACATGATTATAATTCAGGCTATAACTACATAAAGCAGAGACTGAATATGTTACTGTACACATTACCATACTACTTATGCAATGCTTTTGAGTGGTATACTGTGGATATACCACAAGTCAGTGGGATTTTCTTGGTATACACACGAGCCTTAAGGCGAATGCGTATTCCAAAAACATGCAAGTAACAAGACTAGTGGGATAATCCACGGTACACAACGAGAAAGGGTTGCATAACTATTATTTTTATACCATAGAAAATATAAACAACAGTTGAAAGAAACTGCTGAGAATCGCAACACATGATGAGAAGGTTGGGTGTGGTACCATTGAATCACACTGATCCATGGGTAGGTTCGGTAGAATACTGACAAATATACAACAGCTTTCCCGCAATCTGATTGGCTGTATTTTCTATGGCATGGTATAAATGCTGTTACTGCTATAAGTAAAGAGGAGTTTTGGCAGTTACTGGCTTGTGGTATATGTTATTGTCACAGATCCTTGTTATTACAGCACCCATCTTTGCACTCAACCTCAAAGGTTACCAATTAACCACCCCAATCTCCATTATTCAAGAAAGTCTCATCCAATGCAGTAAATAGCTATAACATCGGAGATACAAAATGCATTGTGAAATTATGTGTGCAAAGGAACACATGACTGTATATACTGTATACCTTGTGATGGGACTTGTGCTTTTACTCTCCTTTGTCATATCAAGGTGTTCTAGGTTTTTATGGTCAGGGCTTGCACCATATTTACAGTTCATTTCTTCAAGCCTCATTGAGAGATCATTTTCACAGGACCTTGTTGGTTCATCAGCTGATTCATGCTTTATCTGAAATTCGGGTTCAATTTTCAGTGAACACCTGTCTTTATCATATTCATCAGAAACTGATTCATCTGCGTGTACATCCTGGTCATGACCTATTAAACAAAAAAAATGTCAAAGTCTTCACAAGCACACTTGAAGCATGAGGTACATGTAAACCACACATCAGTGTTACTAAAATTGTTAAAATTATGAACATACACTTTACATACACATTATGGACACAATAACGAGTTAGCACATACTGATAACAGCACCATTTTCAATAAGATGGAATATGAATTTAATTTACTGTGAACCATCAACTAATCTAATTTGCTGTACCTATACACACTGAAGATATAACAATTTGAGCATTTCTAATTATTAAATATCATATTCCTTGTAATTTCTACATTGATATATGTATTATTATTGTTGCTATTTTTTCTTGTTGTTTCAGCTGTGAATAAATGTCAAACACTTTATTATCATAGGCCATAAGAGAAAAGCAAAGTACTTGAAGGTAATAATTGTTTACGCAATTAAATCCCTACAAGTTTTTGACATTAACATACATTGTCTTAGGGGCAGTATGATATATTATACAATGTCATGTATGTATCCAATGTACTGCACTGTACCTTCGCAATATGTTGTGTTAGTAGCCTTTGCAAGTTTATCTACTAATAGTAGCATCCAGCTGTAGACATCATCCCTTGATACATGAAAGAGACAAAATGAAATACAGTAATGGGATAATAAGTTGCAAAACAAACAAAAAATAGCGAAACAACACTGAATACTGCTACAACTTGCTTTCATCACACTGAATGAGAGTAACATCGGTTCACATTTTCTTTTTTTTGTTACAATTGGACAACATTTCAATGTCAAAAGCTTTTTCGGGGCATCAGGCTACCAATACTTTACACTTAAGGGTCATAAATTTTTACATAATGTTATGTCATGATCTGTAAAACTATCAAATTATACCCAGATTCATCCATCATTATTGTTAATATCAATAATATTTACTTAGTCCAAAACAATCCAAGAATTTTCAAATAATCAAAAGTTCAGTCTTGAATTATAGCAATGCACTTTACAATACTAAAAAAAAAGAAAAACAAATACATAAAAGACTTTATTTTTTCTCAAGCATTTGAGTGGGCCAGAATCCTAAATCATTGAATTTGATTGGCTAATCACGCATACATGACGGATCCAGCATTTTACGATACAGCCCACAGGATGAATTTTTTCCCTGCTGTAGCAATTTCCTATCTCTTTTCTTACTACAAAGAAGACATCCAAAAAAAAATAAACAAGTTATTTACTGAGCTACGGCCGGTCTGTATAGGACAAAACTGTGCCCATGGTCTTGAGAATGTATTCAAGACCTCGTGCACAGTTTTCTCCCATACAGATCTTCCACCTAGTAAATAGCATATATTTATTCTAAAATTGAGAGGTATACTGAGTTGTAGGGAATCAGTAAAAGTGATATCACACATGAGCAGATATAAATGTTATCTCCACAAGTGTGATATCACTCTAGGAGTTGAGTTTTTATCAATTAATTATCACTCTGCACTCAGTACACCACTGACATTTATATTAAACAATTAGATTATGAGCTCGAGATTTCTATCGTGTGATAGTTGACTCGGGCTGCGCCCTCGTCAACTATCACGCATAGAAATCGAGAGCGAATAATCTAATTGTTTTAGTATAAATCTACTAGTCGTTCAAAACTTTGTCTTTTCTGGAACAGCCTCGACCAATAAACTGTCTAAATCTTCTTCATGGACCCTTCGAAAACGTGAAGAAGTGGCCGCCATTACGCTACTCACTATCTATCACAGAATAGATAATGGGTAGCATACGTAGCCGATCAGAGCGTGGCATTTGCGACAGAACGCTAGTAGATTTTTACTAAAATAAAAATAGCATGGTTGCTTGAAGATAAGAAACTTCACCCTTATCACTCTTTTGCTTTGTTTGTTCGCAAAATATTTTCCAACACTCAAGGGAAATTTTGTGTCTCTGTGTGGCAATGTAATATCCTCTATACATGTATATGGACCTGTTCACTTGCTCAAATCCAGGAAGGTAAGCATCCATGATTGAAATAATTTCATCTATATCAAAGTGGTCATCCTCTCCAAGTTGCTTCAGCACACTCACAATGTAACCAAGGACAATGTCATCTAAACAACTAAAACAGTTCCAGACAAAATGGAGGAGGTCAAAATCTCCTGAAGATGCACAGAAATAATTATATATTTACCTTCTTATATGTCATAAGATTTCATTATTAACTATTTTGTAAGCTTCATTGACGATTTTTAGGTGCTAAAAGCACTGTTTGATCATTAAGTGAATATTTACAGCTTAAATACAGTTGTAGTAAGCAGCACTGTGCAAACGAAAGTTATAAAAACTTGTTTTTATTTGTTACATGGACATATTTCACCTAACAATAGCCGACTTCATCAAAGAGTTTCTTTCAGTACAAGCAAATTTTACAAGCTTGGACCACTCACTTGTTAAGTTTTTGAAGACATTAAAAACTTCACTTCATAGATAAACAAAGGTAAAATTGAAATTTATGTCCGCCGCTTAGTAACACTTTGCTTGAAAATGAGAGCTATGGGGTAATATGTCTTTGTGAGAGATGCACTGCACACTGACTATAAATCTGATGACATAGCAAAAATAATAAATATTAATTTATTAGAAATAAGAAATTAATTGTAAACTAATGATTAATACAAAGGAATACAAAGGAACAGATGCATAATTATGTAGTTCAACTCGGAGTAAATTGGAGTCGTTAAAGTCCAGGGGTGAATTCAATAGAACGTCTACAAGAGTAATTTACCTATTGTTTTATAGTTTGAAAACAATAGGTACACTTTCAAATTAGACTTCTAAAAGCCTTTATGAATTCATCTCAGGATATACTCAGGTTTTTCGAGGCAGGGTTAAGGTAACCCAGGGTTAGTGCGAAATTTATAAATGCAGATATGACAGCGTAAAAAGCATAAATTATTCAGAATAAGTATTTTTGAATACAATATCTGATGAATGTATGCATGGGAAAAAAAAAATTAAGAAATTTATCGGAGAAAGTGCTTTTTAACAAGAGGAAAAGAAACCCGGGTTAAAATTTAACCCTGGCTTAGCGCTAATCGGCCTTTGAATAACCGATCCCAGAAGGTTAAATGATTCTTTAATAGTCAAAGGTGTGCAAAAATCTACCTCGTTTCGTGCACTACCCCACTGCAGATATCTGCCGGTTGAGCGTAAAGCTGAATGATGACAGTAAACATGCATAGTACCTCATTGATTCAGCTGACATTCTGCTGTTTAGGAACAACTGCAATTCTTCCTTTACAGCTGTCTCCATTATGAAAAACACCAGCGCGCTTCCTGAAGGAAAAGCATTCCTAGTATCATAACATTACACCCGAAGCAATCATATCCTGCACCTAACTCAGCTAATCGTTTTTAAAAAGATGAGACAGAAATCTTTGGAAACAGAACGATGCGTTACTCACAAATTCAAGTTCTTTTTTAGATGGCTTATTACTATAGTATCGGAGACCTGTCCTTTTCTAAATAAAGCGTACTGAAACGAAGACGTGAATAACAAAGCAAAAATCGCGGGCTTTCTGTAAGCTGAGTAGCCGCGCAGTAAAACCTCGCTCTAGAATCAGCACTTGTTTCCACATACTCCAAAATGACGTGTCTTCGGGCAGCCTTCGACAAACCATCGTGACATGGAAAATGCCTGACGATGTCAGGTCTTCGAAACACTTGCGCAAGACCAATTCCAAGTTCGCATGGTGAGATTACAGTCTTTGTAACACTTTTTCGATTTTTTGCCAGTTGATATAAGCTTATCTGAATGTGAAGGTTATGCTGTGGCTAATTATATAAGCCCAAATCTGCGAAAGTAGGAACACCAGAAACTAGGGGTGCGTTTTTTTGGTATGATCCGTTTTTGGACTTGTGATCCGAGATCACAAGGATCATGACACATCAAAGGAACCGATGAATCCTTGTTCAGTGTGGATTCATCGGTTTCTTTGATGCGCCATGATCCGTGTGATCTCGGATCACAAATCCAAAAACGGATCATACCAAAAAAACGCCCATAGAGCTTCATAATAAAAGATTAAACTCAACTTAGGCTGAAGTCCAACTAATATTATTTGGAATCTGTTGATGCATTTGAGAAAGTCAAGCTATTTAGAAAGAGTTTGTTTTCATTTTATTAGGGAAGCTTATATTATTTTGGGAAAAAAGGCAACATCATTTTGGTGTATGGTTCAGGGTCCATCTGTCAAAATGACGTAAATATTCAGGGGCACCCAACGTCAATTTTCGGAAAATACCTGTTTGGAAGACGATTGAGATCTAGAATAATCGGAACATTTGTTAAAAAAATTTCTTGCTTGTTTGCCTCTCCTAGGATTTTCGAACATCAAAAAATGGTATTATTGCCCATTTTTAACGGATTTTTAAAGGACGGACCATTAGAAAAGTCATGGGGGGGGGGGGGGGGTTGGGAAAAAACCAAAAAAAAAAAAAATTCATTCAAAGAAGAAGTTAAAAAAAAATTTATGCAGAAGGAACGTCCAATTGTGACTTTTTCACACAAAGTAAAAAAAATTCGTGCAGAGGGGTTCACCTGAAAAAAAAAAATTCCTGCACACGCAGTGAGCGAAAGAAAAAATTCGTGCAAGCTGAAAATTCCCCCCCCCCCCCCACATCACTTTTCTAATGGTCCGTCCCTAACGTCGTAGGTCACCTAGAATTTTCGGGAGCCTTTTTTCTGGCTGAAAGTTTCGAAAAGATAAGTTTTGATCGCTATAATTTTCGGATCACAAGACTTTCAGCTAGGAAATCCGAACAGATTAAAAAATTTAGGGAATAAAAATATGCTTATATCTACCTTTTAAATATTAAAACACTTTAACAATGCTATGTTTAAGTGGTTTTGAACCATATTCTCGTTGGGTGCCCCTGAATATTTACTGTCAAGCTGAGTGAATTCCATCTCAATGTGATACAAATTTGGCTATTCTCAAATAAAATACAGCAACAAAACAATTTATGAGGTACAGAACTGCGACGTTTCTGTTTTTCCCTCTTAAATTTGACAAATTGTCTGTATGTTATATGGTTTAATTTTACTGTTATCCTTCATGGTTCAATTCTCTTTTCAGTGATCACTCTGATTATTCTTATTATCATCACGAAACTAAAAATTAAAAATAAGATGAGGGAGAGTTCATTTAATGTTGAGTGGGAACTGAAATTTTGGGTGTGTGATAGGAGGGCTTTGGAAAAATGACATCGCAGGGAGGAGGGATGGAGAATTCTTTTGCTTGGCATAAACGGCATTATTTTTAGTTTTCCCCTTATTAATAATATCAAGCAAGTTTGGAGTCCACAACAGAAACTGTCTTTATGAGCTTTAATGTTACATTTTCAGATACTAATGTTGCCTTGGCAAAGTTGCCAAGAGTGGCAGTCTGTCCACGAGCAGAAGTGCAGCAGTCCTCAATACCCGCCATCTGTAATAGCTTTTTGCAATCAGATGTAGGCAGGACCGCGTTGTTGGGTGGCTTCACCAACGATGATGGTACCATTGCAATGTAGGTACCTCTTGAGGGTCCTGAGTACTTTCCTCTTATCATAGTCGTCCCCCAAGTTCTCTATGGTCCTAAGGGACTTGCGGCCAGCCCGTTGGAGTAGGCGAATGCGTATAGGAGGTTGAGATTCCATGGCTAGTACTTATACTCAACTAACTTTAGTTGGGGGGGAGAACGGTATCGTGGGGACACGACCAGCAATTCTTCGCGAACGAAAGTGCGGCTTGGGCCGTCGTGTAAATTGTGCATCTCAGGCCTGTTTGGTTTAGTGATAGTCTTTTCAATGTTGTAAACTCCCAAAGACTAAATGGGGTCTGTAGCCCTTCTAGTCCACCCTCCACATCACCCGGTTGGTAGAAATTGATGTCCAAGACCCTAATTGATGTTATTTGCAGTAACGTACCACATAACATCTCTTCGGTGAAAGTAATTCCAGCTGGCCTGGGTGATCATGAGCTCATTGGATGTGCTCGCAAGCTAAACAATGCTAAGTTCAATCCGCGAATCATTACTTGCCGGAATTTTGCTAACTATGACCCCAAGCCATTTTGCGAAGAGCTAAATTCTGCGAATTTTGAAGAAGTTTATTCATCTGTCAGCATAAGCGAGGCATGGGCCTCTTTTCGTGACATACTGCAACAGTGTATCGACAAGCACGCTCCTCTAATCTTAAAGAAGGTCAAAGGCCGACTATGTCCTAGGCTGACTCCGGATGTCAAAAAAGAGATGAATCTCAGGGATGGTTTGCTCAGGAAAGCCCGTCGTACTAATCAAGAAAACGATTGGTCTTCTTATAAACGGCAACGCAACAGAGTTTCTGGCCTTGTTAAAAAAAGCAAAAGCAGATATCATCGCGATCTCCTTAAAGATTGTGCTGACTCTCCGGATAAATTTTGGGCAGCCATCAAGAAACTCTATCCTACCAAGTCGCCTTCTGATCAAGGTTCGGCGTTTGTGATAAATGGATCGAAGTCAACTGACAAAAGCTTCATTGCAAATAGCTTCTGCGAATATTTCAGTTCCATTGCCAGATGTCTGAAAGGGAAATCAATCTTACTCCGTGACTTTGTCTGGAGCAAACCTGCTGAAGAAAATCTTCCCAAGCAATTCACGGGAAGTCAGTTTACTTTTAAAGCTGTGAAAGAATCAGACATTCTTAAGGAGCTAAAAAATCTTAAGCGGAAAAAAGCGTCTGGACTGGATAATTTCCCCCCGGGACTGCTCAAAGACGCTGCCTATGTTTTAACCACGCCTTTGACATTTATCATCAATTTATCTCTAAAAACTGGAGTTGTGCCTAGTGAGTGGAAAGTGGCAAAGGTGATCCCTCTATACAAATCAGGGTCTCTGGCTGAGGTTGACAATTACAGGCCTATCTCAATTCTCCCTACTTTGTCAAAGATCTTGGAAAGGATAGTCTATAAGCAGCTGATGGCTCATTTAGAGCGTCATAATCTACTTTTTGAGTACCAATTTGGTTTCCGTCCGAACCGCTCAACGGAACTAGCTGTTACTTACTTCACTGATCTCATCAAAAAGGAGGCCGATAGTGGAAAGGCGACAGGAGCAGTTTTTATTGACTTATCAAAGGCATTCGATACCATTAGTCATTGCATTTTATTGAGTAAACTGTCCCGTTTTGGTGTATATGATATGGAACTTCAGTGGTTTACTGATTATTTATTCCATCGTAAGCAGATCGTTCAATTTCACGGTGTGCTTTCTGAACCAAATCCAATTAACACTGGAGTTCCTCAAGGGAGTATTCTTGGGCCCCTCCTTTTTCTCATCTTCTTTAATGATGTGCATAGTCCGCTTCGTCATTGTAAGATTATCACCTACGCTGACGATACGGTGATTTTTACATCCTCAAGTGATATTGATGCGATACAAAGCAGTCTTTCACAGGACTTAGATAATCT
>OX453280.1:17606772-18074272 GCA_949710005.1 Ricordea florida
CAAATTGAAAATGATTGTAAATCTTTTGCAGGTGAAATTTTGAAGAGTTGATATGAATGCTTGTGTTTACCACGGTGTAAGAACCTGTGTTTTTTTTTTAGTTTTATTTTCTTAGTCTGAGTCTACTGCTTGGTCTTCTTTGTTGTACATCACTTTTAAACACAATATGTTCTTACACCGAGGATGAGTTGAATGCTCCAATTATTTTTTATTTATGTTTTTTGTTATTATATCAACAGAAGTGTGAGATACAATGTCATTACATAAAATAAAAATTGTGGGTAAAACAATTGGATTCTACAAAAACTTTAAATAAAGGTTTGGTAATAGTGAGTGCCGACTGTATAGTATGTGGTCGTGCTATTTTTAGGTCATCTCATAAAAACAATACATGTAAGAAAGAGTTATTGAAATCTTAATATGTTGATAAAGATTGCTGCACTACATAGTCCTGTAAAAAATAATGTTAAATCAACATCAATCAGTCAAAAGTGTATACCACATGAAAGTTTAATTGTGCTGTTACAGAAACAGGCAAAATATCCATAACCAACCAGAGAATAGTATATTATTTTGAATACATGAAAATTTCTATAATAAAAACTGCAGAAGAAAGATTTAATATACGCATGGTATTTCATCAAAAAAGTCATGGCAGGCAAAGGTATTGAACTTGTAACCAATGACATATAGTAACGAGAAGCACTATCATTATATTATTATCATTACTATTATTATTACTGGTATTGATATTATTATTATTGTTATATTTTTTACGTTAACATAATATATTTTTATGGGGTGGGATGCATGTCCTAATCTTAGTAAAGGTATTGTTACTCTACTACTACAAGCAATACAAAAATCTTCTTAATAGGCTTTCCATCAGAGGTGGTAGTAATCAAAACAGCTCTAAAGAATACCATTTCTTCTTTAAGGCTTAGAATCTAGTGCAGTCATTTGTCTATAAATTTTGTGTGGAAAATCATTGAAAGCATAGGGCATTTAGGAAACTTGAAACACTTAATTGTTACTACATACAGCACACTTGCAATGAATATATGAGAAAGATCATAAACATTTTGGCATTACAAAATTTATTTTCTTCTTTATAAAGTTTTTCCAGTGTAAAAGGTTAACTGTATGTTGTGGTTGTTATGAAATATTGATATTTGACATGATGATCATAAAAATAAAGTAAACAGCAGAAAGTAACAAAGTTAATATGTTATGTCTAACTTTTCAAATTAAGGCTTGAATGAACATTTCATTTGTGAAAAAAGGGCAGAGGTTCTAGATAGCAATATTATCAGGGGAGGGGGGGGGTCATTGCACTCTAAGGTAAAACTGACCCATTGTGAAAAGGCTATGAAACTTGTTGTCTCTACACAATAGTAGGGAGCTTAAGATGCGGACGTTTTCGATGCGACGGCGACGTAAAGACCGATGAGGATTGGGGCGAGTTTAACTGCGCATGCGATTTCCAACATTCCCGCCGTCGCCCTCACGTCGGCGACGTCAGTTTGGGGATTTTGCCGTCGCAGTGAAAACGTGAGTATTTATACCGCTATTTCTTTCTTGTACTCTTCATTCCTTGTTTTTATTCAATTTCTTTATTAGTACAAACCACCTGGGGATGTGCCAAGTAACTCTAGCGGCTTTTTGTGCTCTCTTCACAGACAAAACTCAGGAAAATGACCGAAGACTCTGAAGGTAGTTCAGTGAAGACAACACAATCTAAGTAAGTCTGTAAAGATAAACAAGCTGTTACGTTCAACGAATTCTTTCTTGTAAAACAATTATATATATAATATATTTTACTGACTCCAATACATTTTTTTATTTCTTAGTAGTATATTGAATCCGAATTTTCTTAGGCGATAAAGAATTTTGGAGTTCTGGAGGCTGCTAAAAAGTGCTTAGATAAATATTTTGTTCTGAATTTTTTTACACTTAGCCAACAAATCCACTACATAGCTCATCGATATGTAAATGTACTCTTTAGGCTTGTATAACCACACTTAAAATATTTCTTCGTTGAAGTGCTGTGAATTTAGAGCAATAATTTATGTGGATACGTTCAGTGCGTATTAAACAGAACAATCATCCAGCAAATATTCAGTAAATCAATGCAAGGACTCAGTCTGGAAAAGCATCGTAGTAAAGAATGAGAAGTTGTCGAAAATCTTCAATTGCGGCCATGCTACGAACAAAAGCGATTGAATCTCGGAAAGTACAGCCGATGTACTCGACGAAGTCGCGGACGCCGTCATAAGAATCTTAAGCAAATTAATTTTGGCGCGAGAACGGCAACCTCTGGCCCAGTCCACCTGGGCTTACACGTCGCCGTCACCGCGAAAACGTCCGCATCTTAAGCTCCCTATTATTGAAGCCTTTCAATCAGAGAATACATACATATATATATAGCAAAGAGAAATACTACTCAGAATTCAGTAATCACCTTTGCTTTATTTTGAAATGATCGCATTGATCACTGATAATATTGCAGAACCAGTACTTTATAGTGACACAGGGTATATATTCTGTTGAAAATGTTTAACAGAACTGCTAGATCAAGAAAATTTACAATATTTTGACTGTTGCAATGATATCAGATTACCTCGTTATAAATGATTGCTATAACAACTGCAACTCTCTGTGTTGGGAATTACTTCAAACTGGAAACGCTATCGTTTTATTATGAAAAATACCTATTTACATTCTCTTGTAATCTGTTGGTCGTCTTCCGATTCCGTTTTTAGACTAATAGAATTATTTTCCAGAGATATCTCCAATCGTTGCAGTCGTTCCGGCTTACTCGGTGTCCCTTCTTAGTCGTTTTGCTAAATGTACTACGCCAATATATTTCGTTATGTAATCGTTCACTCATGTCCTGTATTTCCATCAATAACACATTTAAATTCAAAACTAACTTGATTGAATTCCTAGTCCTTTTCCCTGCTGTTTCGTTTGCCTTTTTCTGGAGCGAGCAGTTGTTGTCTTGGCTGTTGTTATTCTCCCTGCTGTCGTTTCTCTATCCCGGCTTTGAGTCGTGCTTTCCCCGTGTTGATTTTCACGGTATTCGAACTTACTCGGCGACGATCTCGTGCTAATATTTCTTGAATATCTCGGAGATCATCTTGCTGGGATGTACTTCCAGGACGAGTGAAATCGATTTCCACAAAATTTACATTACTTTCCAAAAGGCATCACCGAATAATGGCGGAAATTCAGCAGTTCTCAAGTGCGTTACTATTGCCAGGTAACCTGGCCTGCGAACGGACACCTTTAAAATATAGACATATATATATATATATACATATATAAAAACTCTCGGCTCGATTTACTCGGGCTTGCGAGCCACGTGGTCTGAACCGGAACCGACACAATTAGTAACCTCGCTACGCTCGGCCTTCGGCCTCGCTTCGCGAGGAACAACAACTTGACAAACTTAAACAACTATTACCGACTAACTTACTTGACACTGTTACGACAATCGCCGACAGGGGAGCCGACAAAACTACAGACCGCGTTCGTACTGAACATGAACGAAAACTGACTAAACTTCAACACAATAAAGACAAAAAGCGATCGAAAACTGACGATAACTGGGTCAGGAATATTTCTTCCCGTCCCTTAGACAAAACCGAGACTCACGTACTGTCTTACGGACTAAAACACTCAGAGACGCCTAAACGGATACCGACCGAGTCTAGTATCGAGTGTTGAGGCGGTTCTGTGAAGTCAGCGAGACTTACCAGAATCTGCCAAGGATAACATCAGAAGTAGAATTGCTTCTACGCTACAATCAGCCTCTATACCTGTCAATAACTTGCCAAAGACGAACAACAGGCACTGAAACGACTGAGAGACGACGACAACATTGTTATACTACCAGCCGACAAAGGACGTGTCACTGTTGTTATGGACAAGACTGACTACTTCGACAAAATGGACGCGCTTGTTTACGACAAACAAACTTACGAAGAGCTTAAACGCGACCCGACGCCAGCACTTCAACGTAAACTTAACAGCAAAATACTAACGCTTAAAAAGACTGACGCTATTGATACTCAACGCTACTACCGTCTGAGGTGCTCAGTATCACAAGCACCGAGACTTTACGGACTACCTAAACTGCACAAACCTGGTATACCGATGAGACCTATAGTGTCATTCTGAGGGTCCCCTACGTATCAACTGTCCAAGTACTTGACGACCATACTGCAACCCCTAACTAACAAATCAAGATCCAAACTACAATCTACGAAGAACTTTATTGACGCTATTAAGACAGCACAGATACCTGACGACTACAACCTTTTGTCTTTTCACCGTTCACCAGTATTCCACTTCAACTGGCATTACAGTGTACCGAGACAGTTATACAGCAATCTACAGTTAAACTTCCGTTACAAACAAAAGACATCATGGACTTACTGAACCTTTGCCTTACGTCGACGTACTTTCAGTACAACGGTAAACACTACAAACAGTTGCATGGAACAGCCATGGGGTCGCCCGTTTCTGTTGTTGTCGCGGAAATTGTGATGCAACACGTGGAGGAACGCACCCTTGCAACTTGCCGACAGACGATACCGCTTTGGTTTCGTTACGTTGACGACACCTTTACCGCCGTTCACAAAGACGAAATTGACGGTTTTCACGACCACCTTAACGAACAGAACGCCGACATCCAGTTTACTAAAGAGATCGAAGAAAATGGAAAACTTCCTTTTCTAGACTGTTTGGTAAGCCGCGACAACAACGATCGAACTGCGAACGAGAGTGTACAGAAAACCGACACATACCGACAGATTAATTGACGAATCATCCTACAACCCGACTTCACACAAAGCCACGACTATAAAGACTTCATGACGAGACGAGCGCAACTAGTTTGTGACACACCGGACAGCTTACGTGACGAAAACAGATACCTAGAACGTGTCTTTCACAAAAACAATTACAACGTTGACTTTTTTAGACGAAACATTTACCGACCTACTGAAACTGACGCAACGAACAGGAACACCGGTTACTACAGTGACTATACCTTACATTAAGGGCACTTCTGAAACCATCTCACGGATCCTACAGCCCTACAGCATCCGTGTAGCCCACAAACCTACAATCACCTTAAGACATTTACTGACCAAGGTTAAAGACAAGGTCGAACCTAACAACAGACAGGGAGCAGTTTACAAGATCAAATGCTCCGACTGCCAGGCTTCCTACATTGGTGAGTCTGGCAGAAACCTTAACACGAGACTGACTGAACACAAACGAGCCACGAGAAATGCTGATACCAACAATCATATTGCTGTACATCATCAACTGACAAACCACAACATTGACTGGGACTCTGCTCATTGCTTAACCTACACTACAAACTTTTTCAACGACTGACTCTGGAAAGCTGGTACACCAACTTGAAACGAACACCTCTTAACAGATGTCAACAACTACCGGCGCCTTACAAACGACTTATCCATGACGAAACCAAACCGACAAACGGACTTCTAACAAACCGACATAATTTGACTAACTATAGACGGACCAAAAACCGACCTATTTGACAAACAATAGACGGATCGAAACCGACCAATGACTGGTAACAAACTTTATACGAGTCTTTCAGCCAATACCATCATGGCTAAACTGACCAATCACGTTTAACAGACCAGACTTAAAACATCATCGTCTGACAAAAACTATTCACTTGACTCTGAAGATGACTTCCGCTCAGGTTGTCGAAACGTCAGTCACCAACAACAGTTCTTTTCAGAACTACCCTCACCCGGACGATCAAACTAGACGAACTACTGATACTCCTGGGTTCAAATCTTTTACTATGTGTTGAAAGTCCTGCTCAATTTTTGCCAATATTCAGAGCTGTCGACACCGCGTTCACGGACAAGTATAAGGTGTTATCGGGAGGGAAGAATTCTACGCATACCGTGTGCTCCCCCTGTGGCAGCGTTCCCATCTTGAAGCCTGTCCTCGATCGGTAGTTGCCGTCCTTCCAACCAATGAGGTGGATGCTGTACATCGTCCTGTATGTCTCTGCCATAACCTTTGTGCGATTCTCCACGAGGTGCCTCAACACGTCTCTTTGTTCGTACTTGTTGGGATATGGCCAATGTCGACGTACGCTTTACACTCGTTGGTGAGTTGGGCCAACAGAGAGGCAGTCGTTTTGTATAGTCCATTCTTGAGGAACCCAACGTTTACAGCACGGTCATTCTTGTTGGGTCGAGGGATCGCTAAGTTGACGATGGAATGGTTACCCAAATCAAGGTCGCCCCCCACCCCCCCCCCCCAACCATTTCCTGTGTCCCGTCCACAAGCATGGTGTTCCCAATATGACTTTCGGACGATAGCTCTGTATCTATGTAACTCTTATTGACTAGATGTTGGGTGACGATCCCATGTCGCCTGATGATTCGGCTGTCCATTTTGAGATTCCCAGTCATGAGCGAGGATCCGTCGGTCTTGAGGTAGTTTGAGTCTGAGTACGCTTTGGTGCACGCATCGTTATCACTGGCAGGGGCAGCGACACTTGTAAGACGCTTATTCTGGATATGGTACATAGCTGTTATTCTCCTCCAGGAGGAAGCCATCACTTTTCGGCCCAGCGAGTCCTTAAGGTCCTTGTCTACCTTTCCGACCAGCTTGTCCTCGATCGCCTTTCGGTCCTCCAGGCTCATGATCGTCTTGTTGTCCTTGTTGACCTTTCGACCCAGCGAGTCCTTGTGATCCCGCTGGTCTTTGATCACCTTTTTGTCCCGCTGATCCTTGATAGCCTTGCTAGCCTTTTGGTCCTGCAGGCCCTTGATCCCCTATTTGTCCTTTTTCACCTTTCAGCCCTTGATCACCTTTTTGCCCTGCGGATCCATGATCACTTTCCTGTCCTTGTTCACCTTTCGGACCCGCTGGTCCTTGATCACCCTTTCGCCCTGAAGGTCCTTGATCGTCCCGCTGGTCCTTGATCACCTTTCAGATTAGTATCGTGTTTGGTTTCTTGTGACCCTGGGGGACCCTTAAGTCCTTGCGTCGCCCTCGCCTCTCAAGCTGTAACCTGGTAAAGTGTTAATATAACTCATGTCAATACAAAATCCTTGTCAAAATTTCTCTTCATCGTTTTGTCATAGTAAAAGAGGGTGTACCTCCCCTGGTGGCACGGTCAAGCAGGATGTGATCGACTCCTAGCTCATCAGAGGTCCGCTTTTTCTCCTTCAGAAGGAAATTGAAGATGGCGAAATGGCTGCAGTTGTCTCGGATGTTCTTAGGGACCTTGTACGAAGTAGGTCTGGGTGAGGTAAATGACGTTGCAATTCCTATGCCGCTTGTTTAAAAAGTAGTTGATGATGGCGTTCTGGTTGCTCTCGCAGACCAGGTCGTCGAAGATAACGATCTTTTGGTTGTCTACCGGTAGCTCCTTTAGCGGATCGTCCCCCAACGCTTCAATGATCTCGTAACTCACCTCACGATTACTTACTATTGAATTGGTCCAGAAGGGCTCGATGCTTGTCCTGATGGAGATTCTTCGAGAAGAGATACACCTTGTCGAAGTGCAGCAATTCGTAGAGCATATGCAGTAGTGTGTTCGTCTGGCTGGAATGGCTTGGCCCATAGATCAGCATTCGGAACACATCCGCTAGCATGCAGGGGTGACGTTGCCTGTAATTTTCTGTATTGGGTTCAGGATCGTAGTTCGGAATTCTCATCTTCCTTATATATACGTGCATAATACCATCATGTCACTCAAGAACTGGTGTCGAATAGCAAAGGAAAAGTGAGAGGTTGCCCAACAGGAGCAACAGATTCGTCAAGAATTCAGAATGAATAGAACTAACTACGAGTTTGGCCTGCTCTCGGGCGAAGCGATTTTGAAACCCAACACAACACGGTTGGACGCCAAAGCGCCTGACGAAGAGCCAGCCGAGGAGCGTACCCCAGACTGCACCTTAGACGAACTCGCTGCGGAACCATCACTACCACCATCACCATCACTACCACCACCATTACCGCCCTCATCACTGGAATTTGATAATGAAGATCTCCCACCCCCACCTCCGCCTATCACACACAAAACATTGGAGGTGATGACAACTCTCTGTTCACAAAAAATTGCGATAACCCCAACTGTATAGTGAAAAGCGGGATATTCAAATTGAAAGGGAAATCGATGAGAGAGCTCGAGGAAATTAAAGATGACATCTACAAGCGCAGAAGGGTTCCGTTGGAGGTACGGCTCAAGGAAAGCAAGAAGAGGTTGCTATGACAGGGGATGATGATGTTGAGTGGGAGGTGGAAGGTAGCAGCTTAAGCCCCTCCGTGGATAGCTTAATCCATCAACTATACGTGAGTCTGGAGTCGATCAGAGCTTACTACACGTCAAAAAAACTACGAGACCAAGTGGCGAAAAATTATGAGTGATTATATGGTACAATGACCTACCAAAGCAGGAATATAGCCAGAAAAGCTATCAGCTTGCAGCAGACTAGTGTAAGAGTTTAATTTGAGTTCGAATCGAATAAGCAATTAACATATTGTGGCTATTTGCTTATATAATTTGCTTACTAACACCGTCGAACGCTTTCGTCCCATATTTATTTCTTTGCAGAGGAGCCCATTACTTTTTGGGGTATTCTTTTTCTTCTAAAGTAGCAAATCTCTTAGCCATGACACAAGCTTTTTTGGCAGTTATTGCCAGCCCAAACGCCATAAAAACGAGAGAGAGAATTTTCTAGCTGCCATAAATATGTGACGTCAGTCAAACTTGGTCGTCAAATAGCATCTGTCATATGACGCTTTCAGTTCCTTGTATTTTTTTTTTTTTTGACAAGCTTTACATGTATTTCAGCTCTGGTTCGAACTTAATTGCGCTTAATGTAATCCACGAATCTGTATCGGGTAGCACAGAAATGAACCTTTGGGTGGCAGGAGAGGCCCTTAGCTCACCGCCACTATCTGGAGATGGCATTATTAATTAATAGCGAACTATGCAAATTTGGCCCACGCATTGAATGCTCTTGGAGGCCTTAAGGTCGATGAACTCAACTCCCTCTCGATTAACGTTTTTGGCAAAGATAAACGATGCGCCTGAATGGCCGAAAATTCCACAGACATTAACAGAAAACTGCCTTATTCACTACAAGCAGATCTCATGGTCCCATTTATCCGTGCTGCTCTGATAGAACAAGCGGAGTCTCTGCGACTTTCTGAAAGCCATTTGGGAAGCCACACCAAAGAAGTGCCAGGGTCACACCGGTAAACAAGTGACGCTAATTAACAACCAACAGATTAGCTGGCTGAGTATAGAAAAGGCGCAGAGCTAAAAGTTTCGATACTGAATAACCTTAAAACTTGGCCAACTTTTTCATAGATGTGCACCTGCCGGCGAAAAAGCAGAATTAACCTGTTTGTGCTCCCCACAAAAAAACATTCATTGAAACAATTAATTTCTTTTGTTCTGTATTTGCCTTAAAAAAAGCCCTTAGGACCTTCCCATAAAGAAAAATCCTACTTCTGATCGTAGTGTGGTTGGCATGGATTCTACAAACGATACGCAGGACACTGGCGCCGATTGTTCAGGAGAATTGTCGAACACAGAAATTATCATTTTAACCCTGTTGAACATTATACTTTGTTTGACATCAGCCTGCGGTAATGCACTAATACTGGCGGCTATTTACCATGTTCATAGTTTAAGAACTGTCTCCAATGCATTCATTGGGTCAATGGCCATGGCTGACTTTTTCGTTGGTCTTATAATGAATCCACTCTGGGTTTCAAAGAGCGTGCTGAACATTTGGAAAAGCGACAACCAGTTATCTACCGCCATTGAGTTCATGACGATGTTGCTTATCATTGCCACTACACTTGGCTTATGTGCCGTGACTGTGGATCGATATATTGCGGTCACAACTTTCCGATATAATGAAATAATGACTTGGGATCGCACGAGAGTAGTAATTCTGTGTATCTGGTTGCTTTCCATTTTCCTCGCGTGTATCCGCCTTCTTGTCACAAATCCATCCGATCTTCCCAATCTTTGGCTTGCAGCGACAATCATAACTGTCATAACTCCTTTAGTGATAATTTTCACATGTTATTGTGTTATCTTCAGAGCCGCTCGATATCAGTTTCAGAAAATTTGTGCGAAGGAAACGACTAACGTCGACGAAGTGTCCATGCAGCTGAAAGACCGGAAAGCAGCCTTCACCATTGCAATAATTGTGGGTGTTTTTACAGTCTGTTGGACTCCCAGTTTAGTAATATCGATGGTTCAGTTTTCCACTTCTGATTCTTGCAAAATACTGAAACTTAATGGTCTCTGGTTTTGGGGAGCACTGGCAGAATTTAGCAACTCGGCATTAAATCCCTTTGTGTACTGCATTCGGAGTCGCGGATTTAGAAAAGCCATAAAACGAGTTTTTACTTGCCATTCATGAGCAAAAGGCCAAACCACATGCGTTCGTCAATACGACTTTTCGTACATGGAGAATGCAACTTTTTACATGTAAGCCATGACATCATTTCTTCCTTAACACGTTGTGATATTTCGTCATTGTTCTCGCATTGCTCGTTTTAAAATACGTTTCATTGAAGGAACCTTTATATCTATGTCAAATAAAATGGATAAATTAGAGATAGTCTTCTCAGCTCCTCTTTTGATCAAACTAACCATATTTTTTTAATTTTGCTTCTGGAATTTTACTCGATTTAAAACAAGTCAAAAAAATATTGCACTCCAAACAAGAATGAAATCCGGTGTTAGAGTCTAGTGGGTTTTGCTCAAGATAAAATCCCAGCTGCTTCAAATTGTCACAACTACAGAATGAAAGCATTAACTTGATCTCCATTCGCAGTGCAAAACAAAAAGCTTATATTATTTACATTCTAATTGTCATTCACAGTTCGAATTCCTCGTGTAAGAAACCTCTGCATTCATATCAAGTTTAGCTGCATGCTGTTTTGACTCAACTAAAACATTACCAGCAGCCAAAAATTTAATGTTTAAGGTAAGTATATTTGCACGTCGAACATGAAGTAATATTGAGGTGTTAAAGGCTTTTTTTATTCTTCTGTTTCCAGAGAACGTCCTATTCTTAAAATTGTCACTACGGTACGTAAGAATCAAATACCGGATTTCAATTCCATTCGCAGTGCCAGTACATTATCTATTATATTTGCATTGTAATTACCATTGCTAGTTCTTCCAACAATGAGCCTGTGTACTCGTGACAACTTGAATATAATGGTTAAAAGCTCTGTCACTGTTTTCTAGCTCCTGTTTTGACTACACTAAACAATTATTAGCAGCTAGCATTTAAGCCCTGCTACCTGACGTCTCCAGCACTATACTGTGCACCGAAAAGGCGTACAGTACTACACAGTCATGTATATTTGCACTTCCAACAGAAATGAAATTCATTTTTCACAACTGCGCGAATCAAATATCTGACTTCAGTTTCATTTGTAGAGCAAATGTATGATTCATTTCATTTAGTTTTCATTCCAGTTTCATTCCTAAAAAGGAATCGCACCGATAGTACAATTGAACTGCTCCTACATTATGTCCGCTTACTGTCGTACAGCATGGTGCTTGAGTAACAAGAACCATTCGGTGCAAGTTTTAAGTTTTTCTCTGTGTTATGGCCGAGGTTGCACCTGTCTGGCTCAGTTTAATGAATGCAGCGAGTGTCAAATTGTCAGTTTTACTAATATTTTCGTTTCCTTGTACTAATAGTTTTATTTATCGATGAAGACTAGCGAGCAGCACAAAAGAAAACTTCTTGCAGTTGGGAATGAATACAACTAACACCATCGAGCACATATAGCACACAGCTGCATGTCCAGATTAAGGTTCCTAAGGAAGTGTCTAATAACTGGAACGTGCTGTGTACAGTGAAAACCAACGTTACGAGCAACGGCCTGATATTTTAAGTATTGCGTTTCGTTACACTATGCTTACTGGCGCTAATCGTATGATCCTCGCCCCTCACTTCCACACACACACACAGAAAGAAAGATACCGCATTCAGGATAAAGGGCTCTATAAAACTGCGACTGAAATTGAAATCATGATAATCGTCATAGCAAGAGAAAGCTAGACACGGTTCAAATAGCACTGATCTGATAAAATTCAAGCAGCTCCAAGCATTGGAAAAGTGTAAACATCAAATTGTTGAACTTACAAAGTTTATATGTTTAAGGCTGTGAAATTTTCCCTAATGGTATAGTGATGAAAAAATGTCTGGAATTTTTTTATCATGGAGTTTTGACTGTTCGTAGATATTTTTTTTTGCACTATAGCAAGGGAGCAACATACGGCTGATAGCTTCGCTATATTTCTAGTCTGGGTTTCGCATCCTCAGTTTTTCAGATAAAAGTCCTTTTTTCCTATTGAATAGCCTCATTACTTATGCGACTCTTCTTTAATCAAGAGTTGTAGAGACGAAGGCGAGACAGCATTCTTGACTGAACATAAATTAGATATCTAGTTTTTTGTAATGCTTCAATTTTTCTACAAACAATTAACGTCGCCTGATGGCAACACCATCTCTTGCTAAACGACTGTGTGGTGTTATATACTGAAAATGGAACTGTTTCAAGAAATCTCAACATCAAAGATGAAACAGTTTAAGTGTTTGACAATAAGCTTCACGCTTTGTTAATTTTTTTTTCTTTTTTCGATTTTGAACGGAATTGACGGAAATCAGACTGGAATTGTACAGCTCACTAGGGAACTCGCTTGCTACTTAACACAACTCGTCACGAATCCTTGGTACGAGATCTACCTCGACCGGTATACATAACTTCAAGACGGTAACCCAAATAGCTCTTGGTGCAACAGCGCGCGTTTATCTCTTAACAGCACAATTTTACAGGGCGAAACGCAATGAGTAATCAACTTGCTACTGGCAATACAGCCTTATTTTAATGCTTAGGAAGATGCAATAATACTACAGCAGGGGCGGATACAGGGGGGGGGGGGGTGGATAGGTTGGATATTTACCCCGCATTTTTCAGTAAAAAAAAAAATAATTCGAAATGTCACTTTATTTAAAATAGAAAATAAATAAAGAAAGAAAAATTAGCTCTCGCTCATGTCTGGTTGTTGTTTATTGCGAAATTTGCAGGGAAACGTTCGCGCTTACCAACCCATGTGCTCAGTCGATGCTCAGGTTTGATGGCAACCTCGTTCCCAGGGTGTTGTGGGTAATTTCCAAGATGGCGGGTCGACCCGCCATCCATCCACCCCCGCCTTTTGAAATCCTGGATCCGCACATGTACAGGTGTATAAACAACAATAACGAGAAAATACTCGGTGAACTGAACTAGACAAAAGTTTTTTAATTACGGCTTACCAAAGATCCTTCACAGCTCAAAATGTGGCGACGAGGCAGTATATGGCAACTTATTCTAACCATATTACAAACTAGGGAAAATTCACAAAGACGCAGCTTGCACCAGCCTCTAGATAAATGAACATAACTATGAGGTTATTTCAGTTTGGAAACCCAATGAGTTGGTTTTTGAATAGTTACACTCCAGCTGTACACCTTTCAAATTTACGGAGCTAAACTTTCATTTGCCATCGCTCTGAAAATAACTAATAACTAAATTGAATTTTTCTCTCTTGACAATACCCTTTCTTACTGTGCAAGAACTCGGAAACTGTCTCAAAAAATCATCAGGGTCTAAATTTTGTGTGTCCAATATGTGTTCATGCAAATTTGTTTTAGTATATACGAACTCAGCACCAACTCTCCACCTCCAAGGTGGTAAATATTGCCGGGGCTTGTGGGTAATCCTTGTGTCAGTAAAGTTTTGTTTGGAGAAAAAACAAAATAGCGTCCAAGATACCGAAATATGTCCGCCGTCGATTCTTGCTTTACAGCTTTTTCGAAGAGCTTTTACTAAGGAAATAGAGCAAAACACTACCACGATGAAACGTTGACCATGGCGGGACTAAGCTATAGCGCAATTGAATGACACAATAAACCTGCATGTGCAAAATAAAGTCCGGTAAGTCTCTTTGTCGAGCGAATTACAAAAAATCAAGTTTTCCACCGGTTGTGTTTATCCTCGGCATCGTCATCGTGTTTGCTTAAGCTCCCTTCTAAGGTTTCTTCTTTGGTATATACTAAAATAACCATTCTCTTCAATCTCGCTGAATAGTGGCTTAAGAAATATTACCTCGACTTCTGAGAATAATTGTTAACTATTCGCCTCGACTTTTGATTTTTAATTGTAAACTATCCGCTTCCTACGAGGTGATTAATGCTGAGTCTTCTGGGTAATCCTCGCGCTAATGATTGATTAACTCATTTCTGTCACGCAAGTAAAATTTGGGTACATATATACCCAAGGAAGAAAAAAATTCGCAAAAAATTGCGTTACATCCGATTCCCTCCATATTTGGAGAACAGGGAGGTTATAGACTTAGCCAATCACCGAGCGATTTTGGGCTAAAACACTTAAATGTGCCATACACGACGAATTTTTCATTTTTCACTTTCCGACCGTGAGTATGGCGTCCGTGTCGAAGAGAGCGCGAGTCGAGTATGTCGATCCAAATGACGTTCTAGAGATGATTTTGGATGGCGATGAAGATCCTGGTGGTATGTCTAGTGGCGAGGAAAGCGATTTAGATCGCCAGCTCGAAAATCAGAGCGAAGAATCAAGGTAAGCGATCAATAAACTTTCGAACACGAGGCTTCCCCAAAGTGACGCAGTTGCCCAGAGGTTTTTGAAATGCGAGGATATGCTCTTTAGCATGCCTTTTTTGCGTCTGAATTCTTGCCTATGTCATAAAAGATATCTATGAATTCATATACGGGAGTACACAGCTCAATAATTTTGGAGGAAAGCTTCTTTTTGAGCGATATTTTGGTCTAACAAAAGGGGACGCGAAATACGAGCCGACGCTAAAGTGATGTTGTGTTTCCATGGAGAGATGCGATCGGGTCGTGTTGCTTGATTTTGTTGTGTACGCGTTTGTGAATTGGCATTTGTTTTCTTATTTTTTGTGTGATTAAATTTTAAATAAAGCTAAGTAAAAACAAAGTGTGTTTGTAATCATCTTAGTGCTGAAGAAGAAGAAGAACATGAAGAAGGAGAGCGTGTAGTAATTGAAGAAGATGAAGAAGGAACGCAGGAGGATGCCCGTGATACAGATGTTCCTGGTGTGTCAACTATTTTTCAATTGGCATAAATTTAGCCTAAATAGTAGAAATTTGAAATTATTATATAAAATTCTTACTTTCATTTGCACATTTGCACATGATTCCAGCATATTTATTTATTTACATGGTGATAAAAATATTTCAATAATTATTTTTATGTTTCCATGTAGTCCCCCATGGCTTTGCTACTCCTGCTCCTGCTGGTCGTGGTCCTGCTAACCCTGCTGTTCCTCCAGGTCAGTATTTGAACTGTATAAGTACTATTTATGCAAGAGAAAGTTTATTTTTTGGCCCATATCAGCATATCTGTGGATTATACACACATCCAATTATAATATTATTTTATATTTGTATAGTACCCCACGCCCCTGCTTCGTTTTATGGTGATCCCCGTCCCCGTAAATCTAAGACTGCTGGTGTGTGGAGCACTAAAGTGGTACCACAGCCCAAAACTATTAGTAATTATAATAAATATATGAATGCAGTCGACAGATCTGATCAGATTTTAGCTACCAATAATGTCTTACGTAAGTGTATGAGGTGGTGGAAAACTTTGTTTTTCCACCTCATTGATATAGCTGTAGTTAACAGTTTTATTCTTTTCAAAGAGCACCAGGCTAAGTTTCCTGACAATGAAGCCCTTCGTAGGTCACCTGATTATTCACTGGCTCAATTCAGGGAAGAGCTTGTAAGACAATTGTGTGATTTCCCTGAATATGATGTACCACCTGTACATGGCACAGCGAAACCAGCTCCTCCTCCTCCGGGGGAGTTCGAAACTGTGCATATTCCAGTTTTCTCCAAGGAGAAGAAACGCTGTGTCGTGTGCTACAAGAAAACCAAGGCTGACAATAGGGTGTATTCTTTTTGCAGAGCACCACAATGCAACAAGAGCTACATGCATGTGACGGGGGATAAGAACTGCTTTGCGGAGTTTCACACCAGGGAGTATCACAACACTTAAATTCATAGTTTATTATCTCTATTATGCATTGTTCTTGATATATAAAAATAATTAATAAAAAAATAATAAAATAAAGAAATACCAAAAAAAATACTGTAGTTTATATGACTTAGGTTAGTACCAAATTAACGTTATTGTGAGTTAGGTGCAGCATTAGCAGTGGGGCCTGCCAATGATTGGCAGGGGTGGAGGAGGGTCCCTCGGGGGGAGGGGGGGCCCTTTTTCCTTTTTCAATGCTTTCAGACCCAGCCCTAAACAGATACACCTGCAAACAACATTTTCCAAAAAAAAAAAATTTTTGCCGATTTTCATGTACTAACATGGTTGTATATAAAAAATCATATCTAATTCTAGATTTTATCTTTTTCAGCCAGATTTTCAGGACACTCTCCTGATATGATGAGGAACATTTTTCTTTTTAACAGTTCTGTACAATAACCTATCATTCTGGAAAAATTTCATTTTTTCCACAAATCTCATGAATAATTATGCAAATTTATGCTAATTAGGATTTTTTTACTGAAATATTATTGGATGTCATGATGAGATTCTTTTTTTTATAAGAAGCCCATTTTATCCCCTTTCAATTGAGATATAGTAGTCCACATTGCTGTAAATACCTGTTGAGATATTAAATAAAATGTCCATTGTGGTCAATTTTGTGCTTTTTGTGCCTGACAAAAATGAGTTAAACAAAATGCTTTAGAACAGTTTACGAGGGGTGTCACTAGGGGAATTAAGCAAAACACGACCACGATGAAACGTTGACCAGGGTAGGATCAAGAAATAGCAGAAATGAATGAAACTGCATGTGCAAAGTTAAGTCCAGTAAAAAAATAAGGACTTGATTAAAGCAAGAGAAAATGAGGAAAGAGAACGTAACCCCGTCTGATATGATAAGGGGACAGAATCAATTTATATCTCGTTTCATGGCTGTGCGGTTTCCCCATGCTGCATTGAAGTTACAACCACGTGATGAGAAGGACATCAGCCATTGGTCAGTTAAAATAGTTTCCGGATCTAAAAATAGATTTTGTGCCCTTAGGGACGGACCATTAGAAAAGTGATGGGGGAGAGGGGGGGGGGGGGGTGGGGAAAAAAACAAAAAAAAATTCATGCAAGGGAAACTGCCAAGAAAAAAAATTCATGCAAGGAAGAAGGTAAAAAAAATAAAATTCATGCAAAAGGAAGGTCCAATTGTGACTTTTTTACACGTAGTAAAAAAAATTCATGCAGAGGGGTTCACCTAAAAAAAAATTCCTGCACAAGCAGTGAGCGAAAAAAAAAATTAGTGCAAGCTGAAAATTCTCCACCCCCCCCCCCCCCCTCCCATCACTTTTCTAATGGTCCGTCCCTTTAACTTAGCCGGGTCATCCAAAAATGAATTGACACAATTTTTTAAAGTTGTGGTTTCAAGAACGGAATGTAATGCGGTCAATGCAAGCTTATTTCTAAATTTAATAAACAACTTTCTGATCTTTTTAACCGAGAATCTTCCCATTTTGATTCCCAATTTACCCCCAAAATTCGAAAATCTGCGATCCCATTCTAGTAACTCTATTGAAAATGCGACCCCATTATAGGCACTGCAGTTGTGAAAATGCGACCCCATCCAGCGGCACATCCCCATTAGGCTCCTAAAAGGGAGTACCCCTCCCCACCCCGGGAGAAGGACTTGAGTTCATCGACCTTAAGCATTCCAAGAGCATTTAATGCGTGGGCCAAATTTGCAGAGTTCGCTTTGAATAATGCCATCTCCAGATAGTGGCGGTGAGCTAAGGACCTCTCCTGCCACCCAAATTTTCATTTCTGTGCTACCTGACACAGATTCGTGGATTACATTAAGCGCAATTAAGTTCGAACCAGAGCTGAAATACATGTAAAGCTTGTCAAAAAATACAAGGAACTGAAAGCATCATATGACAGATGCCATTTGACGATCAAGTTTGACTGACGTCACATATTTATGGTGGAACATAGAAAATTGTCTCTCTCTCGTTTTTAAGGCGTTTGGGCTAGCAATAACTGCCAAAAAAGCTTGTATCATGGCTAAGAGATTTGCTACTTTAGAAAAGTAGGAAATTCAAGTGTTGCTTGAAAAAATATACCCCAAAAAGTAATGGGCTCCTCTGCAAAGAAATAAATATGGGATGAAAGTGTTTGACGGTGTTAGCCTAGCACATCATATAAGCAAATGGACACATTCGATCTGATCTCAAATTAAACTCTTGCACTAGTCTGCTGCAAGCTGACAGCTATTCTGGCTACATTCCCGCTTTGGTAGGTCATCGTACCATATAATCACTCATAATTTTTCGCCACTTTGTCTCAGAGTCTTGTTGAAGTGTTGTCAGCTCTGATCGACCCCAGACTCACGTATAGTTGATGGATTAAGCTATCCGCAGAGGGGCCTAAGCGGCTACCTTCCACCTCCCACTCAACTTAAGCTTCATCATCCCCTGTCATAGCAAGAAGAGACCTACGGCTCATGATAGCTCTTTCAATAAGGCAGTGGGTCGGCTCTTTAATTTCCTTGTTTTTGGTGGAAGGGGACTCAACCTCTTCTTGCCTTCCTTGAGCGGTACCTCCAACGGAACACTTCAGCGTTTGTAGATCTCATCTTTAACTTCCTCGAGCTCTCTCATCGATTTCAGTCCCTTTCAATTTGAATATGGCGCTTTTCACTATACAGTTGGGATCATCGCAATTTTTTGTGAACAGAGAGTTGTCATCACTGGCTCCTCCCATGTTTTGTGTGTGATAGGCGGAGGTGGGGGTGGGAGATCTTCATTAAAAACAAATTTTTTCCAAATTTTTAAAACTTGGTCAGTGGTCATATGATAAAATGCTTATTGACTCAGTTAGGTCGGCCCGGATTCCGCTGGACAGTGGTAACGCAGATTGCCTTTTTAGATTTCACGCATACCCTTTGGAGCCTCAACGGCGATTTGTCACTACACGTGGAAAATGAAGTCAAAGCCCCAATTTATAATCCAGACCTCCTACGGAGTGCGTGTGTAACTATCAGTCATAGGAAGGTTGGAGATTTTGAACGCAAAATATCTTCATGACAGAGAATAATATGTTTTGTAATCAATGATCGCTAGATTCAAAGTCCAGTGTGCTAACCATTACACCATCATGTGGGTGTGTGGTCCCATGGGGTAATGGTTAGTACACTGGACTTTGAATCTAGCGATCCGAGTTCAAATCTCGGTGGGACCTCTACCAGGGTACTCTTTTCTTGTATACTTTGATCAAGAGAAAATTAGGTAAGAGAACGCATATTCCATACCTGGTTCTCTTATTATGATAAGGGAGTCCGGCTTTTTAAAGGATTGACAAGGTTGACGCATAAATAGAAAGTGACTACTGGGATCGCAAAAATTACATTTTCCAAAAAGTGACTAAGATGGGGTCTATAATTGGCCAAAAAATAGACTAAAATGGGGTGGGGGGTCTGAGAGGCCAGCGGCACATACCCAGCAAACATTAACCCAAGTACACTCCCCCCCCCCCGGGGTCCTTCTCGGTTAACGTTTTTGGCAAAGATGAACGATGCACCTGAATGGCCGAGAATTCCACAGACATTAACAGAAAACTGCCTTATTCACTACAAGCAGATCTCGTGGTCCCATTCATCTATGCTGCTCTGATAGAACAAGCGGAGTCTCCGCGACTTTCTGAAAGCCATTTGGGAAGTCACACCAATGAAGTGCCTGGGTCACACCGGTAAACAAGTGACACTAATTAACAACCAGCAGATTAGCTACTTTAGTGGCGTAATTACATATGCCAATGAGTCTGTGCTTGCGAAAGAGTAACTTCTCGTTGAAATACACAAATGAGATGCCAAAAAAATATATTGGGTGCAATCGTTAATCAAGTACTTGTACTGTCACTCCTGAATCTAGAAAAGGCGCAGAGCTAAAAGTTTCGATTCTGAATAACCTTAAAACTTGGCCAACTTTTTTATAGATGTGCACCTGCCGGCGGAAAAGCAAAATTAACCTGTTAGTGCTCCCCACAAAAAACATTCATTGAAACAATTAATTTCTTTTGTCCTGTATCTGCCTTAAAAAAAAGCCTTTGGAACCTTCCCATAAATTAAAATCCTACCTCTGATCGTAGTGTGGTAATTTGGCATGGATTCTACAAACGATACGCAGGACACTGGCGTTCATTGTTCAGGAGAATTGTCGAACACAGAAATTATCATTTTAACCCTGTTGAACATTATACTCGGTTTGACATCAGTTTGCGGTAATGCACTAATACTGGCGGCTATTTACCATGTTCATAGTTTAAGAACTGTCTCCAATGCATTCATTGGGTCAATGGCCATGGCTGACTTTTTCGTTGGTCTTATAATGAATCCACTCTGGGTTTCAAAGAGCGTGCTGAACATTTGGAAAAGCGACAACCAGTTATCTACCGCCATTGAGTTCATGACGATGTTGCTTATCATTGCCACTACACTTGGCTTATGTGCCGGGACTGTGGATCGATATATTGCGGTTACAACTTTCCGATATAATGAAATAATGACTTGGGATCGCACGAGAGTAGTAATTCTGTGTATCTGGTTGCTTTCCATTTTCTTCGCCTGTATCCGCCTTCTTGTCACAAATCCATCCGATCTTCCCAATCTTTGGCTTGCAGCGACATTTATAAATGTCATAACTCCTTTAGTGATAATTTTCACATGTTATTGTGTTATCTTCAGAGCCGCTCGATATCAGTTTCAGAAAATTTGTGCGAAGGAAACGACTAACGTCGACGAAGTGTCCATGCAGCTGAAAGACCGGAAAGCAGCCTTCACCATTGCAATAATTGTGGGTGTTTTTACAGTCTGTTGGACTCCCAGTTTAGTAATATCGATGGTTCAGTTTTCCACTTCTGATTCTTGCAAAATACTGAAACTTAATGGTCTCTGGTTTTGGGGAGCACTAGCAGAATTTAGCAACTCGGCATTAAATCCCTTTGTGTACTGCATTCGGAGTCGCGGATTTAGAAAATCCATAAAACGAGTTTTTACTTGCCATTCATGAGCAAAAGGCCAAACCACATGCGTTCGTCAGTACGACTTTTCGTACATGGAGAATGCAACTTTTTACATGTAAGCCATGACATCATTTCTTCCTTAACACGTTGTGATATTTCGTCATTGTTCTCGCATTGCTCGTTTTAAAATACGTTTCATTGAAGGAACCTTTATATCTATGTCAAATAAAATGGATAAATTAGAGATAGTCTTCTCAGCTCCTCTTTTGATCAAACTAACCATATTCTTTTAATTTTGCTTCTGGAATTTTACTCGATTTAAAACAAGTCAAAAAAATATTGCACTCCAAACAAGAATGTAATCCGGTGTTAGAGTCTAGTGGGTTTTGCTCAAGATAAAATCCCAGCTGCTTCAAATTGTCACAACTACAGAATGAAAGCATTAACTTGATCTCCATTCGCAGTGCAAAACAAAAAGCTTATATTATTTACATTCTAATTGTTATTCACAGTTCGAATTCCTCGTGTAAGAAACCTCTGGATTCATGTCAAGTTTAGCTGCATGCTGTTTTGACTCAACTAAAACATTACCAGCAGCCAAAAATTTAATGTTTAAGGTAAGTATATTTGCACGTCGAACATGAAGTAATATTGAGGTGTCAAAGGCTTTTTTATTCTTCTGTTTCAAGAGAAAGTCCTATTCTTAAAATTGTCACTACGGTACGTAAGAATCAAATACGGGATTTCAATTCCATTCGCAGTGCCAGTACATTATCTACTTTATTTTCATTCTAATTACCATTGCTAGTTTTTCCAACAAGGAGCCTGTGTACTCGTGACAACTTGAATATAATGGTTAAAAGCCCTGTCACTGTTTTCTAGCTCCTGTTTTGACTACACTAAACAATTATTAGCAGCTAGCATTTAAGCCCTGCTATAAGATATATAGACCTGACGTCTCCAGCACTATACTGTGTACCGAAAAGGCGTACAGTACTACACAGTCATGTATATTTGCACTTCCAACAGAAATGAAATTCATTTTTCACAACTGCGCGAATCAAATATCTGACTTCAGTTCCATTTGTAGAGCAAATGTATGATTCATTTCATTTAGTTTTCATTCCAGTTTCATTCCTTACAAGGAATCGCATCGGGCCGATAGGCGAGTGGATCTACAACAAACTTTGACAATGTTATGACGCAATTTATCATCAGTAAGAGGACAGACGCATAAAAAACTGACGTCAATTTGTTTTTTACAATAACAAAACGCGAAAAAGGTCAAATGAAGACTTAAATTAAAATTTTATGTGTCTGTACTCTTATTGATGATAAAAATTAGCCAATCAGCGCGCGAGATTTCGCTCAGTTATGAGGGGGTCGTAAGGGGGGTCCGAAAACCGCAAAACCGCACAGAAATAGGCCAAAAAACCGCAAACCGCATCGGGTTTTTTCCCGAAAACCGAAACCGCACGTACAGGGAGGCCACAATATGAAAGCTTACGTCAGCAAGACTTGTGATACATCCTGATAACATTATACGTTAATATTAAACATACCATCATAGCATCATCGAAGCATCATTGGCCAAAACGACCAAAACGGTTAATCACATTAAGTATTAACTCGAAAAGGCGGTGATTGCAAACAACAGAGTTAAACTGTAAGCTGATATAATGAACCCTGATGCGTTGTAAAACAAAACACTTGGCTCGCGCTTGCAAGACAAACGGATGCCGACCGCCTGCCGAACGTTCTAAAGAGTGTTATCACCGCAGACATTTTTTTTCACCGAAAACCGCGACTTAAAGGTTGTAATAACCGCAAACCGCTTAGTGTCTTGAAACCGCAATACCGCGAGTTAAAATGAAAATTACCGCACCAAAAGTGACGCAAAACCGCATCACCGCAAACCCTTACGCCCCCCTCAGTTATTGTAAAAAGTACAATTGAACTGCTCCTAAATTGTGTCCGCTTACTGTCGTACAGCATGGTGCTTGAGTAACAAGAACCAATCGGTGCAAGTTTTAAGTTGTTCTCTGTGTTATGGCCGAGCTTGCACCTGTTTGGTTCAGTTTAATGAAAGCCGCAAGTGTCAAATTGTTAGTCTTACTAATATTTTCGCTTCCTTGTGCTAATATTTTTATTTATCGATGAAGACTAGCGAGCAGCACAAAAGAAGACTTCTAGCAGTTGGGAATGAATACAACTAACATCATAGAGCACATATAGCACACAGCTGCATGCCCAGATTAAGGTTCCTAAGGAAGTGACTAATAACTGTAACGTGCTGTGTACAGTGAAAACAAACGTTACGAGCAACGGCCTGATATGTTAAGTGTTGCGTCAGTTTCGTTTCGTATGATCCTTCCCCCATCCCTTCCACCCCCCCCCCCGCCACACACACACACACACAAACACACATACATACATACATACATACACACATGTATATAGCCGTCTCTGAGAAAACGAACCTATAGAAATTTCAGCTGGCGTGAAAAATCAAAGCGCTTTAAGCTTGGCATTGCAGACCAATTACTTAACCAGACATAAACCAAAGCCTATTAGGCCCCGCTACTGCCCCCCCCCCCCAACATACCTGTCCTCCCCCTTACTGCTTCTCTGCTCTATCCCCTGCCGATCCCACCCCCCTGCAGCGTCAGTAACTCTCTCTAGGGTTAACATGCAAAATAAAGTACCTTACACAAGCTCTGATTACACACTGAAACAACTGAGATGAGCCTTAAAACCAAAATTCCTTAACTCTACCCCCGACAAACAAGAGCACCAGTCTGATAAAGACAACATGGCAAGCTAGAACGGGGTATGAACAATTCCTTGGCACCATTACAGCCGTTCTCCCCCATCAAACGAAAAACGCCTGCTAGGCCCAATTCCGGCTCAAGCCCTTATACAACCAACAAGATGCATTGATGGCTGTTATGGATATTTCTTTTCTGCTAAATTTTTGAAGGAATGGCAGCAGACAATGGATGGCCATTACGCATTCAGCTGACCTTGGTCAAATCCACTCACACGAAGATGTTCACTCGATCGAGTCATGCTGCTAATGAACCGGTTTTTGTTTCACGACCATGATTCAAGGCGATAGTTGGGCGCACACCGCCTGGATTCTGAGCATGAAAATAGTGATTGGTCAGAATTAATTAAATGTCAGTCTTCGACAACGAGAAAGTACATAGCAACAAATGGGAATATGAATAAAACCTCACTCGGTTACTATTTGGTCAATACCTTGTTATTGATATTATGCAGTAATACCGATTATGCGGTAGAATTCGATACCTGATAAATTCAAATATATCAATCGTTTTTGGCTTTCAGGACGCGCTCTTCTTACAGCAGGACAAAATGAAAGCGAAATATTTTTATCAAACGGTACATTTCATAAGTTTTGCGTTTGTGGTGGTTGCGTTTAAAACAGTGTGCTTACAATTTTTTTTTCCCGAAGGACACCCGCGAAGGCACCTGAACTTTGGTCATATTTGTCTGGAAATATCATACGTATATACATATTAGGGAAAACGGATTACTGTGAATGGTTTGATCCACAGATGTAAACGTAAGAAGCGTACTATATCAGGTGAAGAAAACAGTACCACAGTACAGTACTGTTCAGTAGCTTTACAAAGAATGGTCACACTGCATGGTTTGATCCACAGATGAAAAATGTCATATCCACACTGTACTGAAAAAACAACAAAAACAATTTAAACACAGCGAAAACCTCAAATCCTTGATGCCATTTCCCTGCTCAGGCACACATGAACCCAGGGAACCTGCTCCTGACGTAGACTACTAGTTTTGCACAACTGGTTTATAAAAGACGACAAAAACACAAATGTAGACGTTGTCTTTTAGCTTTTCCATAAATTTTTCGGTTTCCTACGTGATGCGAAATTTGATTTTGTGTTGGGATAGGAAAACGATACTTTTCATTTCGTGTATGTCTGATGCAAATGCTAATGAACCGTGTGCTAGGTGCGTTACCAATTGCAATAACTACACAAATTGCAGGGTAAAATGATCTAGCTGTTGAAATGAAGCCCGCGGAAGCACGAAACCATTGAAACACGGCAAAACAAAGGTTTTCATTGCTACTGCTAGAGAACATCACTGGTGAAATACCTGCATCACGAAACTAAACGGAATTGAATAAATATCGCCTTAGAATTTATTCGATATATTTTCTCAAATGGCGGCTTTTGACCATTGTCGCGGTTGCTTAGCATTGCAAGGATACGTGATTGGCTAAAAATTCTCCCACCACTGTCTCAACCAATATACGCATATACCGTCAAAAGCAATAAGTTGTTGCTTGTGGTCATAATCACTGCAGCACCCACCAGTTCAACTTGAAAACAAGGTAGGCCGTAGTTTTAATCAAAATTCATTTATCTAAACCTCAGTAAAGAAGACAACTTCATTTCAATTTTGAAGAAGTAGACACTCAAAGTATCCCGACGGCTGAACAAAATAAGTCTCTTGAGAACAGAACTTTTCATGCATCATACATTTGTAAATCCTTCAAAAATGTAAACCCCAATTAATATTCGTTTGTTCTGAGCAGGTTTTATTCAGAACTGTTAATTTAAGAAAACTTGTGATCATTTTTCCCTTTTTAGTGAAAGTTTGAAGTTCCCAAGATGAAGTCATCTCGTGTTGTCCTTGCCGCGTTTATCGGCTCCGTGCTTTGCTCCATTCACCCAATTTCTGGTTTGTATCAAATCACTGTGATGACTACATTACATAAAGAAATGTCGTCAGGGATAACTTAGGCCAAAGCACAGACTTTCGTTATTGTGTTAAGTTAGAACTGAACAGACCGTAACAGTACAATACCAGTAGCTTTCCAAAGAATGGTCACACTGCATGGTTTGATCCGCAGATGAAAAACGTTAGACCCCCACTGTATAGTAAAACAAACAGTACCACAGTACAGTACTGTTCAGTAGCGTTCCAAAGAATGGTCACACTGCATGATTTGATCCGCAGTTGAAAAACGTTAGACCCCCACTGTATAGTAAAAGATAACAAAAAACAAAAACAAACAAACAATAGATTCACAGCACAGTACTGTTCAGTAGCTTTCCATAGAATGGTCACACTGCCTGGTTTGATCCAAGGATATAAAGGTTTGAGCTACACTGTATAGTAAAACAACAGTGCCACAGTAAAGAATTTAACATAAAATAATGGTTCGGAAAACACATTGTGTTGTAAAACAAACATGGGCACAGTAACGAGGGGGGCGTTTTCAGTTTTTCGGTTTTGGATCTTTTTAAGGCCGGTTTTTCGGTTTTTGTGCACGCTACGGGTTCCGGTTCTGGAACCCATGATTCTCAAGACTTTCGGGCGACAATATTGGTTTCCAGCAACAGACAGCAACAGACAAGTAATATTAAGTTCCCAAGAAATTTTTTTCCTTTAACGTTACCTTTGTTAAATCCTTAAGTTCTTAAATCAAGTTCGGGGGCGTTATATCTAAATGATAGGGAGCGTTATGTCGTATAGGGAGGTGTTTTGTCTTTTACTTGGGGGGCGTCATGCCGGAGGCGTTATGTCTTGGGGGCGTCATGACCGTAAACCAAAGAATAAGTCATGCAGCAAATGTATTAAGCGTTATATTATATACAATACACCACAAGCCTCTACAATGAAAGCTTTCTATCTATTGATTTCTGAAAATACCTTGAACTGAACTAGATTGTGTAGAAGTAGACATGTTGAAACGATAGGCTTACCTGTTTTGCTTACTGTTGTGCGACTCATTATATTTACATTGTAAAAAAAAGAAGTTATAAGCATAAAAACACAGATGTAATGCTGTGTCAATGATGGCAAGTGTGATTCAGTCTTGTAAGTGCGTATAGATCATCAATTACCAAGTGGTTACAAGAAATACACTACGTCAGTGCACCAAAAATTTACTAACTGTATGCGTAACTGATAAAACTAATGTAGAAAATATGGAATGGTTTGCTTAACCTGCCATTCAAACCTACGCAATGGGAAGTTACCAATCTGTTCTGAGGGTTGTCCAGTACATGTCTGTCTGTTCTAAGGCTAACAAAATAAGATTCCCTGTGAAACCAGAATGCCTAAATAGAGGTGGACAATTATCTCTAATGACAGCAATGTTGTTAATGCACCAGCTGATGTGAATTCAGTTGTTAACACTCTACCAAGGCCTATAAATGAATGAAAAGCAATTCCTATCAAATTGAAAAGAAAGTTAGGTCACAAGCACCATTATAAAGCACTATTAGAAAGTGTTAGACCAAGAAAGTGTTGAAACCAGTGAACTGTCTCAAAATGAGCATATACTGATAAGTAAAGGAAAAGCGGCTAAATAATATGTAAATAGCAAAGCTATAAATGAACACAATGATTGGGAAGATTTTGTAAACTCCAGTACTAATAAAACAAATAGATGCACCTTATTCCAAGGAATCTATCGAAGAACGTGCCAACAAAACTGAGCAATTAAAGATATTATTACTGATTTTAAAAAAGATGATATTGATGATGGATAGTGCGAAGTTGAGGACTGCCATTCAGGTGCCTCAGATACTTTTATTATAAGAACCAGATGCCACTGAAAATATTGAAAAAATCATAAGTTTTGCTTCAGGTGAATGAAACAGACCTTTAGGGGTATTTATGGACAAAGAATCTGAATTCGTATCATTTCCTACAATTTACTGTTGAAAAACCAGAGCTGATAACCGAGAAAGAGCAACACCTGTGCATTACAGTACAGTATGCAAATGACCTAAGACAGAAGAGTTGAAGAATCAATACCTAACATCATGTACATATTAAAAAGATTGCAAATTCAGCAAATTTATAATACTGCAAGTATTTCTTTAACAAAGTGTAAAACCAAAGTGAAGAAATATACCACTGATGACCTAAAATCAGATGATAATGTAAATAAACTAATTCAACTTGATGAAGGATTGAGAGTCTTAAGCATTTTAAGACCATCACTACCATACTTTGCAAAAATGCAAGAAAGACGTGTTTGCTATGATTCGTCAGCTGGGCAATCCTACATGGTTTTGTTCATTATCAGCTGCAGAATCAAGGTGGATATTTCTGTTAAAAACATTGAATACACTTGTAGACAACAAAAACTATAATGATGATAAAATACCAGATACAGGATACCAGAACTACATTTGGTTTTAGCTCCATTTAACCCTGTATTCTTATGTTAACTTCCACAACTGTATGTTTGCCACCTGCCTCATAACTGATGTCTTACGCAGTCAAATGATTGGCGTCATGTACTCACTGTGTGTTTATTTCGAAAAGCTGCTCAGCTCCCTGGTCATTTTTATGTTGTGATTACAGATTATTAAAATTATCTTCAAAGTTCATTCAATCACAACTATAAAAAAAAAAAACACTTCGTTAATTTTAAAATTATTGGGTTTTTTATCATCTGACTATCTACGAGTTCACTGTAGTCCTACTTTGATTCGCATCTGGTATCCAACATGGTTTTCCTTTTTGCCCGATTTGGTTCCTGAGGGCGTGCCGCGGGAGTCCGCAAATAGCATCCACATACAGCGATTAAATTAACATAGTGTATCCTCAAGGTGCTACCAATGTATCAGATTGATTAAGGTTTTGAAAATTAGGGTGTGTAAATTTTCGGTTTTGGTGGTTTTGAATTCGGTTTTCGGCTTTAATCGAAATTCACTTCGGTTTTTCGGTTTGGGGTGAATTTTTGTGCGGTTTTTCGGTTTCCAATAGACCCCAGTGCCCCTCCAAGTAAAGTATGCATCTATAGGTCTCTAAACTGAATAGTCGAATTGCGTCTTATATTTTCAAGTGGAACTTCAGCACCAACAGACGGTCAGGACGTTTTTATTATTTTTAAACATTAGCAGCTTTATCAGTAAGGTCAACGGCTTAGTTGATGTTCTCCCTCATAGGGATAGTTGATGATTAATGTACCCGAACGTTTTCATTTGAATTGCTTAGTGAGCTTTCGATATACTTTGTCTTAGGTTGAGACAATAAAAAAGAACCAGTTTTTTTGAACAGATACTGATCACGTTTCACACACTTAATTACGATCAATAAAAACAAAGATGTGAGAGAGATTGAAAAGATATTTCCTCGCGAAGCGAGGCCGAAGGCCGAGCGTAGCGAGGTTACTAATCGTGTCGGTTCCGGTCAGACCACGTGGCTCGCAAGCCCGAGTAAATCGAGCCGAGAGTTTTTATATATGTATATATATATATTTATATATATGTTTATATATATCTATATTTTAAAGGTGTCCGTTCGCAGGCCAGGTTACCTGGCAACATTACTCCATGTGAAATTCCGACATTACGAATTCCTTGAATGATGTTTTGAAAATAATGCGAATTTTGTGGAAACCGATTTCACTCGTCTTGGAAGTACATCCCAGCAAGAAGATCTCCGACATATACAAGAAAGAATGGTGAGAGATCGTCGTCGAGTAAGTTTGAATGCCGCACGGGAAGCGGCGACTCAAAGCAGAGATTGAGAAACGACGGTAGGGACGATAACAAGAGACATCGCAGCTAAGACAAGAACTGCTCGCTCAAAAAAAACAAAGGAATCAGCAAGGAAAAGGACCAGGAATACCATCAAGTTACCATCAAGTTAGATTGGATATTGAATTTGTTATGGATAGAAACAAAGACTCGTTTTAGGTATACAGGACATGAGCAAGCGATTACATAACGAAATTGGCGAACAAAATTTAGCAAAATGACTTAGAACGGAAACCGAGTAGGAACGACTTCCAGCATGCAGACAGAATCAGGGCTCCTACTCCGTGTACCGGCACAGATGACGTAGCGCATTGTTTCATCATTGTGTGTAAAATTATTCAGTAACATGTTTGTTATTGTCTGGCTTTGTTTTACGTCATCTGTGCCGGTACACGGAGTAGGAGCCAGAATCAGAAGGCGAACGACAAAACAGATTACCATATCGTCGTGAAAAAAGTGCCAGGAAAGGGGAAACAGAAACCAACCGCAAAGAAATGAAAGATGACAGTCACGTAGTATTAATACTGCAATGAGAATGCAAGTAGGTATTTTTCGTAGTGAAACGTTTGCCTTCCATTTGAAAGAAATTCCCAATACAGAGATTGCAGTTGTGATAGCAATTATTTATAATTATGTGATCTGATATCATTGCAACAGTGAAAATATATTGTAGATTTGTTTGATGTAGCAGCTATGTTCAGCATTTTCAACAGAATAGATACCAAACAATAAGTTACCGGTTCTGCAATATTATCACTGTTCAATGCAATTATTTGTAAATAAAGCAGATGTCGTTACGGACTTCTGAGTAGTATTTCTCTTTGCTCTATTTCTTTGCTACATATATGTATTACGTAATTAAAAAGTTTCGTTGGGACAGACAAGTTCCATAGCCATTTCAAAATGGGTTTTTACCTTTGAGTTCCATGCATTCCTGGGAATTACTCTCTTAGCACCCACCCTTTTCCCACAAATGAAAAGTTAATTTAAGCCCTAATTTGCAAAATTAGACAACATCTTAACCTTTTTCCTTAATGCTGTTTAATTCATTTTAATGATGTCAAATACAAATATTTAATAACAACCACAATATGCAGTTGACCTTTTACATTGGAAAAACTCTACAAGGGAGAAACTAAAGTTTGAAATGCTAAAAGTTTTAGCTGTTTTTCTGTTTGCTGTTTTATGTATTCATTGCAAGGGTGCTGTATGTAATAACAAGTCTTTGAAGTTTCCTAAATGCCCTATGCTTTCAATCATGATTTTCCACACTAACTGTATGGACAAATGACTGCACTGGCATGATTGCCACAGGTCAGAAAATGGTAAGGGAAAAAATTCTTCAAGGTCAGTGAAAAGTAAGGGAATTTCAAATCAAGTCAGGGAAAAGTGAAATTTAATACTACTAATTTATTTCTTGCCAATTCAGCTTTGGTTTGGTGTGGTCAAGAATGTGACATGAAATGTGTTGGATTGGTGGAATTAAATGACAAGCTGATTTTGGGTTTCCAAGAAAATCAATCCTTTTTCCATGAATTGGTTATCGTAAGAAACTATCAATCCACGTACACTGTATGTGACTTTCTGAAAGCATATTAAATAAATGGGTGGAGAGGTTGGTTGTGAGAGGAGGTTGGAGGTCACTACCAGGACTAATTTGTGACTTTTCTAATTTAGTTGGTAAGGGAGATTTTACATTTGTCAGGGAAAAGTCAGGAAATTTAAAGATCTTATGGCTGTGGCAACCATGACTAGATTCTAAGCTTAAAAGAAGAAATGGTATTGTTCAGAGTTGAGTAATTTTTACTTCCTATGATACAAACCCTATTCACAAGAAAAACAGAATTGCATGTAGTTGTCGAGGAACAATACCTTTTCCCAGATTAGGACATACAACCCAACCCAATAACAGTATATTATGTTAAACATAAAAAATAACAATGCTAATAATAATATCAATACCAGTAATAATATTAAAAATGATAATGATAATAATACGATAATAATAATCATGATAATTGCAAAAAATGAGAAAGTACAAAAAGTAAAAATAATATAATAATAAGTAAATACGTAAATTGGGGTCTTATACCTCATAGGAAAAACCATTAGGAGTCCTTTACAAACTAGCTTCGCGGGGTTTTGCGGGAGTCGTATTTCTAGTTAAAATGTATTCACTGGTAGAGTTGTCTAGGGCGATGGCTCATATAAGTTGATAGCCAATCTGAAATTAACAATTCTCTTGGCGCTGGGACCATCCCTCCCTGGACCAGATGGCACGAATTTTCTTTTTATCAAAAATTCTTCCTTTCGTTGTTCTCGAGTTTTTGTATCTATAGTAAGGGCTTCCCGTGGAGCCCGTAAATACAATGCTTGGAAGTCTTTCCGTGAGTAAGAATAGAACTATTCGAATCGTACTCTCGAATTGACGTTGTTTTCTTAGATCAATTCGCGTTTCTCTTTAAGGGTCTTTAAGGAATGTGGAGCACCTCCAGCTTCGCTAGCGAGGGTTTATACAACCGTTGTCCCCCGTGGGGGGGTACTCCCTTACAGGAGCCTAATGGGGATGTGCCGCTGGATGGGGTCGCATTTTCACAACTCCAGTGACTATAATGGGGTCGCATTTTCAATAGAGTTACTAGAATGGGGTCGCAAATTTTTGAATTTTGGGGGTTAATAGGGAATCAAAATGGGAAGATTCTCGGTTAAAAAGATCAGAAAGTTGTAAAATTCTAATTATAACGTTCCCGTTCAATTTGAAGAAGAATGTTTTCCTTTTCAACTATTTATGACGGTACGTTTGTAAATATTTACGGTTAGCAAACGTACCAGAATGCTTGTACTGTAGGTGAAAGTAAAGTGTTCTTTATTCACTTTAAAAAATTGTGTCAATTCATTTTTGGATGACCCGGTTTTTTCAAGGATTGACAAGGTAGATGCATAAATAGAAGGTGACTAAGTTGGGATCGCAAAAATTACATTTTCCAAAAAGTGACTAAGATGGGGTCTGTAATTGGCCAAAAAATAGACTAAAATGGGGTGGGGGCTCTGAGAGGCCAGCGGCACATACCCAGCAAACATTAACCCAAGTACCCCCCCCCCCCCCCGGGCGTTGTCCATCCTGTTCTAGAATACGCTGCCCTCGTGTGGCAAAGTGATATACAAGATTTTCTATCCTATAAGATGGAGAGTATTCAGAAAAGGGCTATGCGCATCATTTTTCCTTTAATGAATGATAATGAGGCATTAAATGCACTCAATCTAACAACACTAAGTGGGAGGCGCTCTCATCGATGGCAGGTTTTTATTGATAGACTCCGGAATGAGAACTACCCTTTGCATCTTATGCCCCCCACACGGGAGGAGTTTGTACACAATTACAATATCAGATTTGGTGTTTGTCGTACCACGCGTCCTTCTTGTAAGAGTAGGCGCAGGCAAGCGGAGTTTGTCACTTACAAATACACCTAGTGGCTTGTACTGATGTATTCATAATATAGTTTTGGTAATTTACCCTAGTATTTATTGTATTTATATTTTAGTATTTAACAATTATTCGCCGAGGGCGAAGTGATATTATACACTTAATGTATGGTCCCTCGTGAAACTAGTTAGTTTTGGTTTCCCTCGAGTTCTGATGTTTCCCTCGACTTCGTCTCGGGAAACATCAGGACTCTCGGGAAACAAAACTAACTGTTTCCCTCGGGATCATACATTAAGTGCTTTGTTATATATTTAGACTTTCCCTTAAACAAAATAGGGTAAAAATAAACAAACAAAGACGGCACAACTGGCGCTCGGGCAACAATTACTGTGCAATTGTATCCCGGTCGGTATACATTTGAATTTGATCTGGGGCACGTGACCAAGAATCAACCAATCACATGCTCGTTATTTTGAGTGAAAGTCTAGGTATATAACAATCACCGATAATCACTGAGCCTGAGGCAAATAATTGTTTTAGTATAAATACACAGGTGATTATTTCAAAAAAAAAAAAGAAAAGAAAAAGCATTGCACAACACGAATAAATTTTATTTCATCAAAAGCGCGCGAACTACTGGCAGCCATTCAGCTTTATATTGTGTATACTGCTGCAATGAGTTTTTAATAATCAGTGTTATTTATTTATTTATTTATTTATTTCTGTTTTCGATTTCTTTATCTATCCGTGGCTTACAAAGCAGCTATTCTTAACACCTTTTCTCTTTTTCGATTTTTGCACAGAACAGTTTGAAACGTCTGCTTTGCTAGCTGGGCCGTCTTGTAGATACAGGCGGTTCTTTGAACTTTTTCAGTACACCTGATAAAAGACTCTAGTCAAATTTCTCTCTAATTGCTTTTCATCAGTTGTTTTTCCGAGGCTTAGAAGTGATTATGAAGAGTATTTTTTGTGGCAACTTAAGGGTGATCACGTATCCTACATTTATTAAATTCCATCAAAACGAAGACGTGGGAGCGGTTCAAACATTTCTTCCATTTTTAGCGCCCTCCAGTCCCACAGAGTCATTTCCAGGCTTTATTGCGGAAGGATTAGGATACAAGTCACCCTTATCCAACGAGTCAGCCACGACTCGTGTTGGAATTTCCAATTATCCCAAAACATTTTATAACTAGAGGACCCTCCCCAGGCTAATTTGTAAATGAATGAAAGATTGTCATATTACGGTACGCCATATCATTCTAACGTTTTGGCTTGCCTTTCTTTTTTATCGCCTTAAATCTCTTAAACCATTCACTTCCAAATGTGATCAATGCGCTACTTTTCCTAACAACAGGAAACAGGTGATACATACTAATTACACTTATGTGGATATTTGCACTAGAGAATGCTTTGTCATTTGTATAATAGATCAAGTTAGTTTTCAAACTTTGTCTGCTTACGCTGCTTAGGAGCTGATGAATTTTGCAAAGAGAAGCCCAATGGCAATTACAAAGACCCAGACAACTGCCATGGTTTTATTCAGTGTAGCAATGGATACATGTACAAGCAACAATGCAACCCTGACAGCCTGGTATACAACAAAGTTAAAGACCAGTGTGATTATGAGCGAAACACTCCTTGTGATGAAGGTAGGATGATGATGATGATGATAATGATGATGATGAAAATAAAAATAGCTAGTAATAACAATACTGATAATAATATTAATTCTAAAAATTATGATATTAATAATAAATATAATGATAATTAATACAGAATTTACTTGCATTGACGACAGTAACGACGATTGTGATGACGATTATAATAATATTAATTCTTGCGATAACAATAATGATGACTATGATTATAATAGATACAGATTTCAGTTGCGAAGGAAAGCCCAATGGCAATCACAAAGACCCAGAGAACTGCCATGGTTTTATTCAGTGCAGCAATGGATACATGTACAAGCAACAATGCAACCCTGACAGCCTGGTATACAACAAAGTTAAAGACCAGTGTGATTATGAGCGAAACACTCCTTGTGATGAAGGTAGGATGATGATGATGATAATGATGATGATGAGAATAAAAATAGTAATAATGATGATGATAATGATCACATTAATTCTAATAACAATGATAATGATGATGATGATGAAAGCAATCATTTTCTTACAATTTAATAGGTAATCTGTCTAACCAAAACGTTTTATTAACTAACCTTTCGTTTTCTAACATCACAGATTAAATTCCAGCAGGGAGAAGCTTGGTTGCAATACGATTGGCCTGAAATTATCACGTGGTTATCTGACCGCACCAGAAGTGGATTTTTCTGGATACTCTTGAGGGGAATAATTAAAAACTGGGGATAAATTTAGGAATTAATTTTGTGGAACTAAGGGTTACGTGGGTTTTGACTTCACGTTCAATTATAGTTTTATGTAAATTACAAAAGTGGGAAGAAATAAAGATTTTGAAAAGTGACAAAATGTTTGATGATACGATTGTCTGTTTTCTGGCAAACACTGTTAATATATAACAATTGATGATCGGTGAATATTCACCGAGACAAGGTCGAGGTGATTATTCACCGATAATCACTGAGCCTCAGGCGAATAACTGTTTTAGTATAAATACATAGGTGATTATTTTAAAAAAGAAAAGAAAAAGCATTGTACAACACGAAAAACTTTTATTTCCTCAAAAGCGCGCGAACGACTGGCGGCCATTTTGTTCTTCTAGGTGATTATCGGCTGATAATTAACAATTAGACCCGTAGCCCGCAAGGGCTACGGGTCAATAGCCCATGAGGCGAAGCCGAATGGGCTATTGACCTGTTGCCCTTGAGGGCGAAGGGTCTAATTGTTTTAGTATCACCCAACTAGTCGGACAGAAAAAGAAAATAATAAAGTTAGCAAATGCAAGTTGAAGAAAGATTTATTTGGAAATAAAACAAAAGGAAGCGCCACGAATTTCGCTACTCGAGGACTATTACTAATAGACCTCTAGTAGCGTAGCCAATCAGATTGCGGCATTTGCATTAGTCCACTAGTTGGGTGATACTAATCCGAGATAGCTAACCACTCAGAGCGCCCTATTTTGTATAATCACCTGAGTATTTATACTAATGTCATAATAATACGAGAAGAAAAGACACGTTAAGAATCGGGAGAACCAAATATACATATCCATCCTTCGCTATATATATATTTATAATATAACTACGTTCTTACGCGCGCTCTGATTGGTCAAAAACCCATGTTTTATCAGAGTATAAAACATAGAAAAGGCGTGCTTTATTGTTTTTGGCCACATTAGCCCTACTCGACAATTCTGTAAGAGACGGGGAAAAACATTTTCTTTGAAGAAATTCATAATGGAGTTCTCTGCGAAGCAGCAGAAAGTTTTGAAGCTGAGAATAATAAAACAAATAACAAAGAAGAAGCGAAAACAGTCGAGAAGTTGATATTAAATGGCGTCAGTTTGTCGATCTGTGTGCTCTGTTGTTTCTACTCGCGGCATGTAAAATCTGTATCATAAAGCGAATAAGGAAGCCTTAGCCGTGTATTACACTGTGATTAAAACACTCCTGGCATTTGAGAACACTCGAGGAATGTAGAAAACATTCGCCTGTGGCTCGTGTTTTCTACATTTCACTCGTGTTCCCAAATTTCCGTAGTGTTTTATACACGGCTTAGGCTTCTTTATTTGTTAAATACACACATACATACATACATACACACAAACATACACACACACACAAAAGAAAAAACGAAACCAAAATTAAAAGTAAACAAGAAACTCAAAGAAGCAGCATCCACGATAAAGAGCTCTATAGAATTGCGACCGAAATTGAAATCATGATCAAATCGTTATAGCAAGAGAAAGCGCTAGACAATGTTCACATAGAACTGATCTGATCAAATTAAAGCAGCTCCAAGCATTGGAAAAGTGTAAACATCAAGTTGTTGAAATTACAAAGTTGATATGTTTAAGGCTGTGAAATTTTCCCTAATGGTATAGTGATGAAAAAATGTCTGTAAGTTTGTCTGAGTATCATGGAGTTTTGACTGTTCGTAGAATTTTTTTTTTGCACTATAGCAAGGGAGCAACATACGGCAAATAGCTTTGCTATATTTCTAGTCTGGGTTTCGCATCCTCAGTTTTTCAGATAAAAGTCCTTTTTTTCTATTGAATAGCTTCATTACTTATGCGACTCTTCTTTAATCAAGAGTTGGAGACACGAAGGCGAGACAGCATTCTTGACTGAACATAAATTAGATATCTAGTTTTTTGTAATGCTTCAATTTTTCTACGAACAATTAACGTCGCCTGATGGCAACAACATCTTTTGCTAAAGGACTGTGTGGTGTTATATACTGAAAATGGAACTGTTTCAAGAAATCTCAACATCAAAGATGAAACAGTGTTAAGTGTGTGACAATAAGCTTCACGCTTTGTTAATTTTTTTTTCTTTTTTCGATTTTGAACGGAATTGACGGAAATCAGACTGGAATTGTACAGCTCACTAGGGAACTCGCTTGCTACTTAACACAACTCGTCACGAATCCTTGGTACGAGATCTACCTCGACCGGTATACATAACTTCAAGACGGTAACCCAAATAGCTCTTGGTGCAACAGCGCGCGTTTATCTCTTAACAGCACAATTTTACAGGGCGAAACGCAATGAGTAATCAACTTGCTACTGGCAATACAGCGTTATTTGAGTGCTTAGGATGATGCAGTAATACTACAGGTGTATAAACAACAATAACGAGAAAGTATTCGGCGAACTGAACCAGACAAAACTTTCTTAATTACGGCTTACCAAAGAATCCTTCACAGCCAAAAATGTGGCGACGAGGCAGTATATGGCAACTTATTCTAACCATATTACAAACTAGCGAAAATTCACAAAGACGCAACTTGCACCAGCCTCTAGATAAATGAACATAACTATGAGGTTATTTCAGTTCGGAAACTCAATGAGTTGGTGTTTGAATAGTTACACTCCAGCTGTCCTTTCAAATTTACGGAGCTAAACTTTCATTTGTTATCGCTCTGAAAATAACTAATTTGAATCTTTCTCTCCTGACAATACCCTTTCTTACTGTGCAAGAACTCGGAAACTGTCTCAAAAAATCATCAGGGTCTAAATTTTGTGTGTCCAATTTGCGTTCATGCAAATTTGTTTTAGTATATACCAACTCAGCAGGGAGCAGGGTTGGCGTAGTGGTGAAAGCGCTCACCTTCCACCAATGTGTCCCGGGTTCGATTCCCGGCCCCGGCGTCATATGTGGGCTGAGTTTGTTGCTTCTCTACTCTGCTCCGAGAGGTTTTTCTCCGGGTACTCCGGTTTTCCCCTCTCCACAAAAACCAACATTTGATTTGATTTGATTTGTGCTTTACAGTGTCCCCAATTAGTGCGTCAGTGCTAGATATAGTTGACACTCAAATAAAGTTCATTATTACTATTTTATTATTATTATTAACTTTGGCATCTTGAGCAATCTGATAGGCTCTCCACCTCCAAGGAGGTAAATATAGCCGGGGCTTGTGGGTACTCCTTGTGTCACACGGCAGTAAACAAAGTAGCGTCCAAGCTACCGAAATATGGCCGCCGTCGATTTTCGCTTTACAGCTTTTTCGAAGAGGTTTTGCTAAGGAAATAGAACAAAACACTACCCCGATGACGTTGGCAGGGGCAGGACTAACCTATAGCGCAATTGAACGACTCAATAAACCTGCATGTGCAAAATAAAGTCCGGTAAGTCTCTTTGTCGAGCAAATTACACTTCAAAAATCAAATTTTTCCACCGGTTGTGTTTATTCTCGGCATTGTCATCGTGTTTGCTTAAGGGGGCCGTCTAGTCAGATTTTTTGTTAATTTTCGGTCATCCAACCATTTTTGATATTTTCACTTAAAAGTATAGTTTAACCCATCTACTTTAAGTTTTCGAAGTCTTTTTCACATAAATTGGCCTGTGAACGCTGATAAAAGCGATTTTCGTGATGTAATCTGCCAATGGTGATCGGTTGCCATGGAAACGGTTAAGGGATAATTTAAATTTGTGCCAACTTTAAGAGCATTTTTCTCAAATTTGCCCTTTTCCGGAAGTAGGCATCTGCCCCTAACTATTTTGTTCTTAAGTATATGACCAATTGCTGTGAAATTTGGCACAGACTGCCTTTAGGATGTAAACTATGATCCTATGGAGCGAAATTGGATTAAATTAAATACTTGAGGAGATATCTGTTCTACACCCATATTTGGAAGTATTTGGTTGCCATGGGAACACTAATGGCCTTACCCCGAAACCGCTCCATAGGATCATAGTTCAATCCATGTTAGTCACGGATAGAAAGTGAAATTCATTTTCAATGAATTCTGCACATAACAAGTATGTGGGGCAGACGGCAACCCTCAGCCGATAAGGTCAAATTCAGGAGTTAATTATTAACTATGTTTTAACTACTTCATCTCAAATGACACCTTTCTGTGTAGGTCATCCTGAAGGGATGCTCTGGTGAAAATTTCATTGTTTTCTATAAAATCGTTACAGAGCTCTGTTATTTTAAAGATGCTTAGAAGTTAGAACATCTCTCTGAAATTTGACTAGACTGCCCCCTTAAGCTCCCTACTAAGGGACGGACCATTAGAAAAGTGATGGGGGGTGGGTGGAGAAAAAAATTCATGCAAGGGAAAATGCCAAGAAAAAAAATTCATGCAAAGAAGAAGGTCCAATTGTGACTTTTTCACACGTAGTAAAAAAAATTTGTGCAGAGGGGTTCACCTGAAAAAGAATTCCTGCACAAGCAGTGAGCGAAAAAAAAAAAATTCGTGCAAGCTGAAAATTCTCCACCCCTAACCCCCCCCCCCCCCCCCCCGCATCACTTTTCTTATGGTCCGTTCCTAAGGTTGCCCCTTTGATATATACTAAAATAATCATTCTCTTCAATCTCACTGAATAGTGGCTTTTATATTACCTCGACTTCTGAGAATATTTGTTAACTATGCGCCTCCTACGAGGTGAATAATGCTGAGTCTTCTGGGTAATTATCGCGCTAATGAATGATTAAACAAAATGGAGTCTTAGCGATATGGAAATGGCGGCCTTCGTTTCTTGCTTTAGACCTGTTTACGAGAGGCGTCACTAGGGAAATTAAGCAAACGGCGGCCGCTATGAAACGTCGACTAGGGTCGGATCAAGAAATAGCGCAAATGAACGGCACAATGAAACTGCATGTGCAAAGTTAAGTCCAGTAATAAAATAAGGACTTAATCAAAGCAAGAGAAAACGAGGAAAGGGAACATAACCCGGTCTGATATGATAAAGGACAGAATCTATTTTTAGCGCGGAATCTATTTATATCTCGTTCCATGGCTGTATCTACCAGACCGATTACTCTTTACAAAACTCAGGTCCGGGTGGTGAATTACTGTAAATTCAAATTGAGTAGACTGAGATGTCTACTCAGAGTTCTTTTAATTTTTCATTTGCATTGACGTTTATAGATGTCAGGAAAGCCCGATTTCCCGCAGATATGCGTCTCGGCCTTTATAACTAGTGCCTGGGTACACGCAGCTATGCGTCTAGTTGTTAATATGTTCAGCTCTATTTTGAGCCATCAAGTTGTTATATCACAGATCTGTTCGTGACGGCAAAGATTGGAGAAGCAAAATGAATTGCCATTCCTTTGCCGCGTTACCCCCTGATAGAATTGTAATAGTCACGAGTATCATTGCCGCTATCTCAGTCGTGATTCAGAATGCAACTGGGAAGAAACATCTTCATGAAAATGGAGTAACTTCCTAGAATTATAGATTACAATGTCACCAGATGCTAAATTATAACCTTAAAATATGTAATAATTTCACCACATGTTGAAACACCCCAAGCAGTTGAGAAAAAAAATCACGCTGGGAAATTTTACTGCCAAATGTGGCCAAGTTGAGTGCACAATATGTTGGTCAGCCGTAACACCCGACACAATACTTCATGAGTGTGACACTTGAAAGGCCATGTGTGTTTGGGCACTGAATATGTGTACGAATGAAGTATTAACCTTCCTGATTCGAACAAATTAAAAATGGCTGCTGTTGTGAGGCTACTTCATTATGCATGCTGTACTTGAATTGTCTTGGGAAGTTCGCGTGCAAACATTTCTTGCTCGGCTACAACATTCGTAATGAAGTAGGGACCTGAGCGGAAATCATTCCGAATATTATCCTCGGTGCACTTACTGTAGGCCGGTCTGAACTATTGTCTCTGGACAATTTAGATAAAGGAAAAGTGGAGAAGGCTTTTGAAGACCTTAAAAATCTTGTGGAGCCAATTACAGAGCCATTTCGGACCATCGAGGTCAAAACATAGGCATCGCGTTGGCCAGTACTACCCCACGCTTTAACACAAAGCAGAGAGATGGTACAAGCAGTTTATGAGAAGATTATCGTTTAGGTTTGCTCCAAGAAGTCCTTGGAAAGTTTTTATAAAGGTGGAATTGCCTACAGAATTATTCCAAATTATACGGACACTTGCGTCAACCACAAACTACGGCTTATTCACCGGCGAGACCAAAAGAAACACAAGAAGGCTGTCTTGGCGTTTACTTCTTTTGCCAGGGCCGGTAAAAAGTCTTTTTAATAAGATTATGGGCACCTCTTATTCAGATGATGAGTTTCTCAAGAAGAAGTTCAAGAATAAGAAGAGAATTGAGGCTATTGTAAATGAGGAGAAGCAGTTTGGAATGACATACGATTTTGATTAGGAAATTTTACAATTTGATTTTTGTTATAGTGTTTGCAATATGCACAACTTCCCAATACACACATCGGTACTTCTGTAAGTTGTACTCATTTCCATGAGTTAAAGAGTACACATTTAAACCATGAACAATAACTTGTACTTGTTGATACAAAGAAAACATTTTGGTTCCTATTGTCTACGATGTTGTAGGTAACTTATAGTAGAGTGCACTCACTTTATCTGTGAAACAAATAATACTAGCTACTACTAAATAGTGTTGATTAGACAATAGGAAACAAACAAATTAGCATAATTTAACACCTATTTTGTACTGTTTATATTTCACGGATTAAGTGTGTGCGCTCTAATACATTTATTTGTTTTGTTATAAGGTGCTCATGCTAAATTCATGAAATAAATATTACTAAAGATACAGCTTGCTAAAGAGTGTAGAGTAAATACACTTAATTCCTGAAACAAACATAGTACAAGGTAGGTGATAAATAATGCTAATTTGTTTGTTCTCTATTGTCTCATCAACACTATTTATTATAACTAGTAATATTTGTTTCACAGATTTAGTGCTTCTACTCTAGCATAATTTAGTGCTATTTGCTGTGTAATTATACGTTCACTGGTTTAGAGGGAGCACTTAACCATTGTACATAAATATAAACACAAGGAATGATTCAAATACAAATAACTTTTATTCCATTAAAACTTGACATACAATTAAAGTCAAATACATAGATATTTTTTTATAATCTCATAATTGGTATATATTGAGTGATTAAAGATGCATTTAAAACATACAAACATAAAATAGTTTTGCATTATTCATTGTTATGATTTCCCTGTCAATAGACAGTATTTGAAAAGGCACAACATCAAAGGCATAACAACTGTTATTGATTGGTTATAAATAGTTAAAATCAATTATCAATCAGTTTTCCTTTTTTAGAGAAACAAAGTCAATTTATTTAAACTGTAAAAAAGTATTGGTGATAGTACTGCACTGTTTTTACTACAGTCAGTCATATTTCTTTTACAGTTTAATGTGAATAGAACAAGTCTATCTCAAAATTACTTTTTGGCTCTTTTTAACATATTTGTACGCAGAGCTTTTGAGTATTGATAGATAGATATATACTTTAAGTGGGTATTTTCAAATAAATAAATATAAAGTTAAAAAATAAAGTTAGAAAGCAAACACTAAAAGTGTGTAACATAACTAGTTCAAAATAAAAACAACAAGAAAACAACTTATTAATTTTTTCCTTCTGCTTAATTTGTGCCATTCAGCTGTCCTAGCTAATTAAAGTAGTACTACTGTTTCATGGATTTAAATGCAATTTTTACTGTACATTTTTGTATGTACACAATAGAACAGCAATGAAGCAATTAGAGTGGCTTTTATAAACCCATGAAACAAAAAAGTAATCATAAAAGAGTAATAGCCAGATTCACACAATAAGAAACAAAGTCTTGAGTTGAATGCATGCATGATTTCCATGACCAGTCCATGATTGTCAGGACAATATTACTTACTTGCTAATTAATTCGGCTCGAATTCTTCCTCAAAGCATTTAATTGCTTTGATTTTCTTAAAAATTCTTCTTTTAATTCAGACCTCCTTTGAGCGAGATATCCTATGGGAAATCGCAGTTTTTCTGTAGTTTTGGTCGTTCTTCGCGGAGCTCTTCGCTTCTTGCTCCCCATCAGCCACAGCAGCACTCAACGCCACCTAAAAATTCACCAATTTTGTTACAAATTTTCAATATTAAATAAATAACAATCAATGTTCTCGAGGTTCCAAAAATATTTACTAGAGTCAAAAGTGTGGTTCTATGGTTTTAATTTGTTCATAAATCCTACACGAAGGCAAAAAAATAAGAAATAAAACAAGGTACTCACACTTCAGATCGATGATTGCTCTTCAGATGTCTATGCCAACTTTGCTCCGGAGCAAAAATGCGAAAAAAAAGTGAAAATATAGCAAATTTGGTACGAGAAGAAAGCTCACGATGCGAAGAAACGATTTGTCTTTGGTGCAAAACAGACAAACTAGCTGCCAGGCTTCTATGGGCCAATAAAACTACAATACCAGCTGTGGTCGAATGAATCAATATCGGCCGAGCTCAATTGTCTCTTTAAAAAACTGGGATCAAGTGGACATTCTTTTGGCTGATTAAGGAGTAGAAATTTCCCACCGTGAATCTTGAAATTCAGTCCCTTGCTGGCTCGATCATCATTCTTTTTGCCAATTATTTTGAGAAGCATAAATCGATTCAAATAAACTATCAGTTTTCAACATAATAGAGCTGTTTTGCATTACTTTTTACAACAAACAAATGCTTTTCTTCTGGGCATCAATTTTTAAATATTGCGCCATGAATATTTCTTGACTGAAATTTGAGATAAAAATTACCTACCCTAATGGAAAACAAATAATTTATTCTTACGTGTTTAGATTTTGCCTGCAGATTTTTTGTTGCTTCAAACAAATATTGAGTCCAAAGTCGTTAGATCAACCAGACTCACAAGCACAAAGGTACTGATAATTCTGTCCTTCAGTCACAGATAACCAGTATGTGCAGAATATGTATATCCCTCATACCATGTTGACCTGCAGGTCTCTTTCTGATCCCCCATGTTTATACTGCTAATGCAAGACCTCAGCCTGTCATAATTCACTCAGTGGTCTTGGCACTGACACTCCTTGCATCAAAGCTTCCTTAAGTTTCCTCATTTCTTTTTACTTGGCTTTAGTTAGGATTCCCCCACCCCTCTTCCCCACCCCCCTTGTATTGCAATTCTCCTCACTATTTTCATAGTTCTCCATATGTCCTTTTTATCTGCTCTTTGCAAAGTTCTGAGCTGAACTTGCAATTATAGACTTCCGTGGTAGGTACCGTGGAGTTTTGGCACACAGACCAAATACAGTCAAGCTATTTCCCGGCCGGGCTCGCCCCACTTCCAAATTTGGCTGAATTGAGATGAGACAATTTTAAAGCGATGCCTGAGCCCAACCTGAATCTGATGTTTCGCGAGCGCTCGAGTTCAAACATCGGAAGATGGTGTCTTATTCTCTTGTTGTAAATACACGCACACGTCAATTTGTGACTACGTTGAAAGAAGAAAAGCGGAACTCGACCGAGTTTTTGCCGTGGTATGCCACAGGCATCCCACCGAATAAAGTGGAAAACAACACACACAGAACGTGGGCCATTAATATGTCAGTTTAGAGATCCACCAATTGTTTCCCTCTATAACTGAAAATTTAATAAGTGAAAAGGGCCCGGAAATCTTTTTATTGTTAACGCACTATTAGAACAGAAACATATCAAAATGCTAGTTTTAGCAACATAGTTCTAAGAAACTGATACTATAAAAAAACCTATTTTTCTTTTATTTTATTACTTTATTTTATTTTATTTTTATTATTATTAATATTTTTTTTCGTTTTTGCGAACACCACTAAAATTGTTTTTGCTAAAGCAAAGCAATTGGGCAACTTATCTAATTCTGTTACGAAGAGGGCGGAGGCACCTTACCAATAATTATTGTATGCTAACTAAGACCAGATCATAACGTAACCTAAGGTAATTTTACATGAGTAATACTTAATATGTTGCTCTATTGCTGATCCTTACAACAATAACATGGTAAAAACTGAGGTAAGGCAGTCGAGAACAAAATTAGCGAATCCTTTAGTTACCGTCTAGCTTTCTTTTATCAAAGTAAATGAAAACTTTATAGCTAATAATTGTCTTTATTAGTGAAACTACAGGGTGAAGAGCTTTTCCATTTGAAACAACAGAAAATTGTGGGGGTTAAAAGACACCAAGAGCCGTTCGTTCGAAGGTCGATTAGCGCTAACCCAGGGTTAAATTTTAGCACGGGTTTCTTTTCCTCTTTTTAAAAAGCGTTTCTCTATTTTATTCAGAGCAAACAATCATCAAATTGTATTCAAAAAGAATTATACTGAATGTGCTTTTTAAGCTCTCATATCTGCAATTAAATTTCGCACTAACCCTGGGTTACCTTAACCGGGCTTTGAACAGCCCAGCCCAAGTGAATAAGTGTCTATTTGAAAACTAAAAACTGTCTTTTGTAAACGCCAGATTGTTTCTAGGCGTAGGGGAAACAAACTTCCAGACGCATGGAAATTTTCTAACAAGCAGACCTGGAAGAACGATGTGAGAAGGCGGGTCCCAAGTGTCCATCACTGGAATGCGGCATTTTCTTTGTTCAGACTTTTACTACTGAAATACTAATAGAATAATTTTGTTTCATAAAATGCGGTCAAAACCTTCCAATTTTTTTTAATTAAAACCAAGCGCGATGCCAATTCTTCAATTTCATTTTAAGCGCTTTTGCTCGGTTTTAATTTGTTTTTCTTCTACAGAAAATGAAATTCAAGCTCGACAAAACTTAAGCACAGAGAGAGCAACAAGCACATATACCGTCCTTAAATCCCTTTCGAATATCTTTGTTAAAAGCTACGTATAAACACGGATTAATTGCCGAGGTGGCGTGGCTAAGAAACAAACCAACTGAGGCAATACTGAAGCCCCCCTCTGGAATACCGCAGGCATACTTATCAGCTTGGAAGAAATAGAAAAATAATGAAATATGCAGCGGTAGCCAACACAATGCAAATATAACCACGAGCAGAATAAGCATCATTAGGACATTTTTTCTGGCGTCCTGCTCTGCGGCTCTGTTAGAGCGACATTCATCGGGAATTTTTCTGATCCAAACTTTGTAAACCACTATTGAGTAGAAAACGGAAATGAAGAGGAGAGGAACAGCGTAGAGTAACACAAACATAACAACGGTGTAAACTTTTGGCGCCTGGTCACGATCAAATAGAGGCGACCAGTCCTCGTAGCAGTAGATCACGCCGTTGATTTTCTGGACTCGCATGGCGTACAGCAGTGGCGAAACGGCAATGAAAGAAAGCAACCAAATCAAAGCTATGAGGAATTTTACACGCTTCAGACTAATGATCTTCTTAAACGGAAACTTAACAACACAGAATCGGTCCAAAGCGATTGCCGTCAGAGTCAATATAGCGCACGATACTGTGGAATCGGAGATAAAGCTAGCCGACTTGCATATGATAATTCCTGGTATGCCACCCAACCAGTGATATCGGCCAGTTATCTGCCTTGCTAGCCTTCCTGGCACATTACAAACAGTCACCAAAATATCAGCTACTGCCATATTTAGAATGAGGTGGTATGTCACTGTTTTCAAGCGATGGTTTTTGTTCACTGCATATATCAACAAACTGTTTCCCAAAAGAGAAATTAGAATGACAGTTGTGTAACCAACTGTCTTGATAACTTTTTCCGGGGTTGGATCGTCATCTGAGCCGCACAAAGTGTCTTCAACAAGGCTCTGGTTTGTATTGATGTTTAGGCTCAGTGTACCATCACTTTCATTCATTATTTATTCGTTTGGAAGTATCTTTGCGCCTAAAGAGATTTCAAATGGTCACAAGTTAGCATATAAGGGATAAGGCACAGAGAAGAAAACAATAATAATAACAGAACAATAACATTCTTTTGTCCTCAACAGAGACCTTCTTAATACTGAAATATGGCGTTAAACACACAGAAAACCCAGGAAGTTGCCTACCTATAATTGCTTTAGAAGATGCCCTTGTTTTATCGCAGGCTTACCAAAATCCTCTTCATTTTTCTAGTCAGCCATTTGAGCGCGGGGGTTTTCAATCCTTAGTTTTGTACTGATGTGAGAACCATCAAAATCTCTATCGACTGCGTCAAAGTTTTTTCGCTTGTTACTGTGAGTTTACGGGATTAACTATGGCAGCCGTGGTCATCCTCTTGAGGAATATGAAATAAGGTGGTTTATATCATAGGATTAAGACCAATATCTGATTTAAATTTTTAATCACTTTCAACTTATTGTTATAAAAATGTAGTTATGGTCCGCAAGTTGTTTTCGGTTAGTCTAATTGCTAATTAATTCCAACCAGTAGTTTCAAGTGGATGCAATAGCGACAAAGAAGATGGAGTAAAACACTCGAATATGACAAATTTCCTGGCCGGGTTAAATTGGTCGAGGACACAACAAGCTTAAGCAAACTGAACATTAATTTGAAAGACGATGAAGGAGCTGAGAATGATATGCGCTGTCGTACAGCATATGTGTAAATAATGTCATCATGTTGTTCTAACTTGATATCAATATCGGTTTCTACAAAAGAAGCTTGATGGCTAGTGTTTGTATAATATTTGGCAAATATCGCTAAATCTAATGTTTCAAAGACGGATTGCATTTGTGACGATATGTATTATTATTGAGCCTGTTGAGTGTTAAACCTCCTTTCGACGTAAATTTGTCTTCACCGTAGATTGTGTTCTAAATTTTTTAAAATATTTCTAAAATTTTTAAAAAAATTTAAATTTTGTTTTTAAATATTTGGTTGTATTGGTGACTAGGGGCAGTATATTAAAAAATATGCAGAAAGTACTATTCGACGCTTCTTATCGGAGATCAAATGAGACTGCTAGAATTCAGTACGACCCAAAAAGCCAGAAAATTAGTCAAACAGTGGTCATGAATTATTTCATTACACGTCACTAGTCGATAACGGAGTTGGATTAATCCAAGTCGTAAATGAGTCGGTACAACATTCGTTAAGTTAATTTCGGTTTCTTTTGAGAAGAAAGCGAAGAGAGTATTCAAGAAAACTGATTTAAAACTAGCGTAATTTTTGTACACAATCTGCGAATATGCAGGTAAGGTTATTTCTTCTTGTTTTATTTAGATTATCCTCAAATAACATTTGCGAGTTTCTGTCAATGTACGCAGGCCAGCCCGCTGAAGAAAGCAATTCGTCTTTGAGCTCCCCACCAATGTGAGAAATCTAAGATAACTAATCTTTTTATTGCTAACTAACAACCTGAGCGTTAATTCTTAGTGTAGCATTACTTCAGTTTCTCATGAAAGATACGCACGTGTTTTAGGAAAAACCAGCGACTGAGCGTAGCTGGCCAGTGGATGTTCTGATATACCTCAAGTGAAAAGTAACTAAAGGTTAAAAAAATCCTTTCATACAGTATATTGTTATTATTTGAGCAGTAGTGCGATAACGTTGCGAACACAGACGTTCCTCCGGTACTTGATTCTCCCAGAAATGTAGAGACTACAGCAGAGACGCGCGAGTTCGCGGCAGGCTAGCAAACGATGAGATGATCGCCTCGAAAGGTAAAAAGACGATCAATTCAACAATCAATAACAAGGACAAAAACACTTATTCCCAGACCATCGTTACTTGTAAGCCCCAGGTCTGTGGTGGGAAACGGTCGTTAACCCGTTTCCTACGCAGTCGTTTCGTACACAAATTGGGACAATTCGTACTCGATCCAAATTGTTGTACAGTACGGACCTCGAACTCGGTTAGTAAGAGGTACAGTAGTTATAATACCTAAGCGATAGTCATTTGTACTGAAGAAGCCCAATTGTAGGCAGTGTGAAACAGGTAAAGAGGATTTTTGTTAGAGTTCCAAATCTGTTAGTCAACATTTTAGGTAAATGGAGCTTCAGAGTTATTGTTTAGCAAAAACCAGAACAACAGACGGGCAGGACATTGTAATACTGGATCCCGCAAAGATACCCAGAAAACGAGATTTTTCTGGGACTTGAGAATACAAATATGTCATGGAAGATTTCCTCCTGTAAGTGTGTGGCACAAAGATTATGTTTGCAAGAGTCTCCTGTCATAGCTCAGTGGAAGAGCGTCCGAACCATATCTAGAAATCAGCCGGAAGGTCGTGAACGGGAGGCCGTGAAAAGGTTCGACGACTCGTATTGAATTTTTTTGGAGTTTCTCCGCGTTTGCCAGGGTGAAATGCTGATAAATGCATCTTTCAGCTATTCACAAGGGTCAACATAAATCAAAATCCCTACTCACATCTCAATTATAGTTTCGTAAAACGCTAAAAATAATAAAAACGCACTCTTGGACTGATTTGACAACTTTTTATTACCTTACAGGTACGCTCAGCGTTCTATCCAAGACAAAGTCCAAACTGACTCGTTTGTCCGCATAATGAAGTCTTTTGATGAAACAAGAGCTCGCCTGCGATTACGAAAATGGGCACTAAGATTTTACAAGCTGTTAAAAGATCGGTAAGAAGATCACCAAGTTAGAAACTAGTATGTGGATATTACCGACATTAAATATAACGGTAGTTATAACTTAAGGAAAGGGTTTCACTGAATACAGCTTTGCTTCGCATTTTTTAGCGGAGCTCCACAGCGGCTTGAAAAGCCGCAGAGCGGAGCCCCATAACTACCGTGCGAGGATAGAAATTGAGAAAACCATGCGTTTGAGTTTTCATGGTCATCGTGGCTAGCGGCATGGCTCGCGGGCGCGTGCGCCTAGCGACGACGACGATGTTGCCCCAACATGGCGGCCATAGTCATCCGGGATATTTAGAAGGTCTTAAACCGAAACGAGGCTTTGTTTTTCGCGCGCTTTTCGCGGCTTGCCGCGGCTACACAACCTACAGCCAGCAGTCTACAGCAGTCTACAATGTTTTGCTGAAGAAACGGATTATTCATAGCGGTTTTGGAGGAAAAATTTTCTTCCTACAAGTTTTCAAGCGTTTTTGGAGGGACATAAGCATAAAGCTGAGTTCTTTCTACAAGTTTTCAAGCATTTTTGGAGGGACTGTGTGAGGAGCTCCGCTTTTAGGTTTACCTAAATCTATTTAATAATATTTACATTTCTGTCTCTCTTTTTTTTACTGACTACTTTAAACACAGAACCAGATTGACTAAATGTACAATATACAAGCCTTCTTTCAAGCTTATGGTTCTAACTAAGCTCTCACTGCCGTTCATGTTGTAAGTATTAACATTTAGTGACTGCAACGGTGTGAAGCTGAAACGCAGAACAGTTACTCAGGAAATGAAATGCGGCTTCCACGGAGTTTACTAAACCTCTGAGGAAAGGCGTATTGTAGTGTAGAAGGGCGTAGCTCTGAACATTATCTTAAATGTCCGAAGTACATAATGCACTCACAAATGTTTATGTTCCTTGAATCAGTCAAACATAGCACAGTTTGCTGAAACCAAAACTGGTGGAGAAGGGACATAGGAACAGGGATAACGACAGCTGCAACAATGAAAGCAACAGACAGAGCATTCTGTAGCAGAAAACATTATTGAGCCGAGGCCCATAGTGAGCTGCTACAAGAGGTTTTTCCGTTTCATTATTTCAGTGCAAAGAAGCAGTACATTCACGGAGTGATTAACTTTTATCTATCTATGGAAATCACATTAGAGACAGACTTGTTATTGTGAAGAGCCACCACGACTTCGCAAAAAGGCAAGGTAAGGCTTCGATCTGAAATTTGTGAAACTAATCATGCTAAAACTGGTAAAAAAATTGCCGTTTTTTGAGTTGCTCCAGTTGAGGGCAATGATGCCAGTTTCAATTATATGACATTTTAAAGGTGTATTTAACGTCATGACGCCGCCCTCTAAGCTCCCTAAGCTCCCTAACAGTAATAAAAGTACAATTGTATCATCAAAACCAAAGGACGTGGTAGAAGTATTGGACAATTTGTGTAAAAAAAAATAGGACATGGCAAGTCCATTGCTTCTTAATTGGCCAATGCAGGAGCCCATTATGGGCTCCTGGCCAATGGCAGCTTTCAGGACGTCACCACGTGATACGTATGATGCTGGACAACGTCAGCGTTAACGATGCCATAATGACAAACCAGGTCGCTCCCATGAACGTCTGTCCCGAACCTACAAGCCAAAGAGCCAAACTCAAATTACTTGACGGATTTGTTTTTATACAAATCAAAGGCAGCCCAAGCTCCTGATTTGAAATAAGAGTTTCTATTCAAAATGAAACGATTTTGGACGAAAATGAGATGTTTTTCAAATAACATCGATCCATAATTTTTTTCTGTGCTTACCTGGGATCAATTCAATAGAACTTCTAAAAATGTAATTAATGTACATGAGTAGCTATTGTTTTCAAACTCTAAGAAAAGGGCTCGACATTAAAACATCTACACGCAGCTGAAATTAACGTATTAGAACTCAGCGAAAATACATGTTGTCAGCACCCGGGTAAACGCGTGTAAGCCAGTCTGTATTGGGTTATAGCTTCTTTGGTTATCATTGGCTAAGAGACTGGTGCAAAACTATTTACCCAATCAACTATCATGGCAAGTAAATTGCGAATTTACTGTCAACTGTGAACTGAAACTCGCTCAAAGTTAGCAACTTTGATGTTAACTCGCAATTGCTACCGCAGCTTCAGAGAATGCCCATAACCGTACATTGTTTGTTTACTTGTGACTAGTCATTGGGCAACAGACCTTTCTTGTGCGAGTCACCCCGGGATTAAAAATTTCTCCTTCCCGTTGGAGGTGACTTTGACCCCTTCCCAACAATTTTTGGAGTCATTTTTGAAAATGTGAAGTCAACGAGAGTGAAAAAATACTTCATAGTGTTGCAAATACGCCAAATTTCATTTACTGGTCTTTGAGGACGAAGACGCCATTTTGCGTACGAGGAACGTAGGTACTTCATACCAGCACTGCGCATTGCATGAGGTACATGGGATAGGAGAACCGCTAACTAGAAAGATTTACCTTCAAAACTGGCAGCTTAAACACAAAACACCTGATTTCACAAAGAAATATTGTTGCAAAACTGCCATTACCTTTGATTTTGTGCGATTTAATTAGGAATTTTTAATATTTGGACTAGCAGAAAATAAAATTCCGCAGAACTTTTCCGCATTCTACATTGGGGTCATGAATTGATTCTGGCGTAAAATACGAGTCATTGCTGTGTTAGTGAACGAAGTCAAAAAGTGAATGATTAACTTACATTGACAGAGTTTTCCGTTGCCATGGTAACCAGATTTTTGGTTGCAAGTGTAGGAGCCTTCGCTATTAATGCAATCATGGTACGGACTACAGCAAAACGAACCGTCACTGCATTCGTCGATATCACTGCACGAATGTCCGTCTCCAGAGAAACCAGGCAAACAAGAGCACGTGTAAGAACCGATGGTGTTTTGGCAAATTCCATGGGAATTGCACTGATAGGTTCCAGCTTTGCATTCGTCTACATCAGCACAGGACAAACCGTCTCCTAGGAAACCAGTCTCACAGGTGCAAGTGTATGAGCCCACAGTGTTCTTACACTGAGCATGCTCAGAGCAATTTATTGAACCTGCTTTGCACTCGTCGATGTCTTGACAACAAGTTCTGTTTTTGAAGAAGCCAGGGTGACATGAACATTCGTATGAGCCCGGCGTGTTTATGCAATCAGCGTGCTTATTGCACGGATTCGCTCCAACGGCACATTCGTTGATATCAACACATTCCCCCCCTTGATATCCACGGTAGCATTCACAAGTGTATGATCCAACAACATTAATACATTGAGCATTTGAGGGACAGAGGTTGGCAACTGTACACTCGTCTACATCTAGAAACAGAGATAAGCCATATTAAGATTTTGAGTTTCCAAAAATAGACGAAGGGCTTTTATAGCTAAGGGAATCCTAGTATTTTCGTGCTGAAATTATTAATTTGACCTTCGTAATTAACGCCAATTTAAGCACACCGAGAAATTATTGGGAAGTTGGAAGATAAGCGAACATTGGTTTAACAGTTGGCTTCACTAAAGACCTAGGGCCGATAACTTTACGAGCCCTGTAAGCTATTTTTAGGTCGCTGTCAACCGACTATTATATTGCAGTTATTATGTAGTTATTATATATGTAGTTACTAGTGTACAAACCGCAGCCAAACGTGGAAGTTAAACTACAACCGTCTACAACTGCACTTCCCGTAGTAAATTTTGCTATCGTAAAATATCTTACCAAGCCTGATAAGTTACCTGGCTCTTGCAATGTTAGTTGGTAATATAGCAAATATTTTGATTTCTTTCAGTGTTCGTGGAAACAATTGCTTGAGGACAGAATAAACTAACAAAAATTTTAAGACTATCCACGCCAAGGTGAGAACAGGAGAAGGGAAAATTAAAAACTTTGCACTTATAGTTATAGGTTTGGCTGGGAAACATTGTGCAACAATAAAACAAAACGAACAGACTTCAATGACGGGACTTTCAAGTTAAAGGCTTTCGAACACGTCACTGCTGCGATGTTTGTCAGCAACGAAGGAGAAAATTTTTTCAGCCGTTGATGTTCCGGGTCAGTGTGAATTCATCGTTTTGCCGGCTTTCCGCTGATATAGCTCGCTTGGACAGGAAAACGTTTTTGCGTTCGTCTTCCTTTTAAAGGTTAAATAGATATATAAAGTAATTCCAGGTCACGTCCTTTATTTGTGAGAGATGACTTTGTTCTCTAGCTTGTCCAGGATATTTTAGCTAATAATGCATAAGGAAAATACAAAGGAAATTAATGTTTAATGAGTGTCTTCATATCTGATATAGACACGACTAACATTTACGTTCAATTTTCTTGGTCAAACTACACCAAAATCCAAAGTTTAGTGTAATATTGAATAGGTCAACATAAAACGTTTTTGAAGCCGTTCAATAAGTTCGCATTTGGTGCTTTAGCAGTATAAAACATGATAAAGCACTCCTGCTCGTTTATTAAACTGCACTTAGAAATGAAAGGATATTACCATGGTTGTTTAATAATGAGGAATGTTGAAGTACTTTTAAAATAAGTATTGTGACTGACTACCTTACCGTGACAAGAATGACCATCGCCCTTAAAGCCTTCGTGACATTCACAGGTGCTTGTCTTATTGTCGGCTGCAGTCACACAAGACGCCCGAGGATGACACTCATATTTACTTTCGGACGACCGCCCGCCATCTGAAATTATAACATAGCAACGTTCTTACGCGTACTCTGATTGGCTGCATGGCTAATCATGTACAAGACCTGGATATTGCACGGTGATAGTGCACGCTATGACGCGCTGGCATCTGGCAAAAATGTTCAGGCTTTTTGCGGAAAGTACTTTCATTTATCAAAACAATAGCAACTTTTGCCCATCGAGTTTGAGGACTTGTTTCCAAACTTTTCATGAAATTGCAATTTTGCGAGTACACATGTTTGCGAAGATGACAACGAAACAGGAGAAAATATGATAAAAAGTAGTTGGAGTCAAAAATACGAAACATCATCTACGACTCGCTTTCCGGATTTGTCGTAAGAAAATTTACAAGGACAAAGAAGACTACAAATCTGTTTTAAGCTTTCATAAAAAAATTCGTGGCTTTTTGTTACAGTTTTGAATTCTTGACATCCAAGTTTGTCAAAACTACAGTTTTCTAGCTATAGTACGCACGATGTAATTGTCGATGAATGTTTTTTTTGAGCGTTGCTAAATTTAGCCTCCTTGAAAGGATACAATTCAAGAAAAAAAAAATGAACTCAGTTTCAGTTACCTTGTTTCTGTGAAATATTTGCCTATTGTAAGAAACGCCAAACGAAGAACACTGTGTAATACGCCAACAACCCACTTGGTGAAAACAAGCTCCACAGCACGATATAAGAAATTAGGAACGCCAAGCAACGTTCTTGCACCAATACACCAGTCATTCAGTACGAACCATCGACACAATTTTGTAGTACAGTGCCAAAATCCCGCAAAAACCTCATATAATCAGGGCGGTTTCACAGAACTGAAACGAGCAAAAGCTTACGTCTTTCTAATACGCTTTCTTCGGCCATTCAGTTACGCTACTGCAGCGATGTTCTCTTGTTAACGTTGAACTCCTTACGTTCTTTTTGTTAATCCCAAATAAGTTATTACTGAATATCAAAAAAATCCAACTTTGTTATTTTTCGGCCAAGACAGAAAAAGCTGAATCGCCCAATACACTTGAGAGTGTTTAATTTAACCATCATACTAACATTTATATCTCTTTAGAACATAAGAAATGTATTAAATACTTAGGCGTGCGTATTGAAAAAACCCTCTTATGAGGTCACCACATTGCTCATATTGCATTCAAAATAAGAAAATAAACTGGCATAAGTTCTAGGTTAAGACACTTTGTACGACTTACCACTTTACCACATTTATATACATTTCCCACATTCTATTCAATGCACTCTGCAAGAAGACCTAAATGCTGTTGGTGAATGGTTTTCTTTATATCGCTTGCTAGTAAATTGTGACAAAACCAGTGTCATGGTTTTTGGCTCTAAACAGCGTCTCGCAAGATCGCAAAACCTCTCCTTATTTATATTGGGCAATTTTCTGGAGCTTTCAAGGACTGTGAAATACTTGGGTCTTTCTATGGACTGGCATGAGCACATCAATAACATTTCTAGTAAAGTAGCCCGTAGATTAAACCTGTTTGCAAGGATTTGGAAATACTTAGTTACAGACACTTTTAAGCTTTTATATATGACTTTACATGTAGTACAAATACTCAGGTGATTATACAAAGTCGCGTGCTCTGATTGGTTCGCTATCTCGGATTATCAGCCGATAATCACCTCGACGAACAAAGTGGCTGCAATTAGTTCGCCCGCTTTTGATGAAATGAAATTTTTTCATGTTGTACAATACGTTTTCTTTTCTTTTTTTGAAATAATCACCTGTGTATTTATACTAAAACAATTATTCGCCTCAGGCTCAGTGATTATCGGTGAATATTCACCGAGAGGAAGTTGAGGTGAATATTCACCGTTAATCACTTCGCCTTCGGCAAATAATTGTTGAATATTCACCTTTTATTATATCTCTCAGTTAGTACGCGCGCTGTGATTGGTCAATTTAGCGGGCCGTACTTCACTGTACGGCCCGCTAAAGTTTGTTTTGGTCGCCAAAATGACTCCAGAGATATAATAAATATCTTATTAACCTCGTTTTCTCTGTCCGTACTGTAAAATACGGATCCTCCTTTTTTCCCGTCGATTTATGGCCCGCGCGCTTCGCGCTTGGGCCATAAATCGACGGGAAAAAACTCGGTCCGTATTTTACAGTACGGACCTCGAACTCGATTAATAAGAGGTATATCTGAGTAGGCTATTTTCTCAAAATTCTGATGTTATCAGTTATAATACTAGAAACAGGACAAATCTACACATGGTCAAGAAAACTTCTAAGTCAGGCTACAGGTCATTTGCCTATTTAGCTGCTTAACTATTCAACAATCTTAATAAAGCCACGAAAACCTCCTTGACACGAAAAGTTTGTAAATAGTTACTGGTCTAACGTTAAATGATTTATTTCGTAGATTTCAATTTTGTAATGTTCACATTCTATTTATATATTTTTTTTCTTTTTTACGTCATGTTATTATACTTAAGATGCACAGCTTCATTGGAAATAAATGATTTAGCTTTATGGATTCCGTGCTTAATGAAGTATCTATCTATCTATCTTTCTACCTACTTATCTATCTATCTATCTATCTATCTATCTATCTATCTATCTATCTATCTATCTATCTATCTATCTATCTATCTATCTATCTATCTACCTATCTATCTATCTGTCTGTCTTCTGTCTGTCTGTCTGTCTATCTATCTATCTATCTATCTATCTATCTATCTATCTATCTATCTATCTATCTATCTATCTATCTATCTATCTATCTATATCTATCCAAAGGTCACTTATCCAACCCTATTTGTTTTATGGTATACTGCAAAAAATTCACAGAGATCACAGTAAAATTCTAATCCTCCAAAAAACGAGCCCTTCGCTTGAAGTACTTCGGTGACTATGAGATTTCATGCCGGCAATACCTTTGTTTGTTTATTCTAGTTTTCTTCCTTTGGATATGCTCTATTTGAAATCGGTTGCCATCCTGATGCATGACATATCGAATAATTTGTCACCTCTTAATATATCTAACTTATTTGCTTACCAAGCTAATATTCATTCCTATAAGACAAGATTATCTTCAAGAGGAGACTATTTTGTTGAAAATTCGATATACAAAAAAGGTCATTTTCAAGAAATGGTGTTAGAATCTGGAATGGCTTGTCTTGTGTAGGGCGCCAGCTATCAAAATCCAATAATTACTTCAAAACTAATATTCATGATCTGCTCTTCCAGAAACTTTCAGATCAAAATATGATGAATATACCCAGGCTTGTCTAATCTAATAGCAAAACCGTAATATCTCAGCTTGTTGCTTGCCTTAGCCTTATAAACTTTCATAAATGCTTGTAAACAGTATAGAATGTATTTGTAATTGTGCAGAATTTGAATCTCTTGCTCTCGTCAATTTTTCATTGATTTCATAATATACACGTTAACTCTGCTCGCCTCGACTAGCTTTTGCTAACTGCGGTCAGTGCATATTTCTATAATTTCCTGCAACAATATTTCATGAATAAAACTGAAAATGAAACAGTCGGTTTGCTCGCATGCAAGCTGACGCCAGTAGTCGGACTAAGAGCTATCGCCAAGGCATGCATAAAATGCTTGCATTAGAAAACAAAATTTTCTTAGAAGACTGTGAAAGAAAAATATTTCAGTACCATAACAACAATTGACAGGTCTTTGAACTGTATTTAAGTGAATTCAGTGAAACGTTCATGCGACCTATCTACTGATCTAAACATAACAGGCGCAGCCTGATACCAAACAAGACAATGCCTATAGAATTATACAGATATTACAGATATCCAGCAAATTTCTCATTGTTGTCAGCTTAACTACGTTATTTCTTAATGAAACCTTCTAATCCCCAACATTTTCAGCGTCTTCTTCTCCTGTTATTTCAGGGGGAGATCGCAACCTTTAAAGAATCAGCAAAGATCCTTTAGACGAAAATAATCGTAATGTCATATGATTAGGGTGACAGGCAAGACCAATGAACTTTTCGACTTGAACGATTTGTGTCAGTTGTCCGCCACGGATTTCATACAAGGCGTTTTCTGTTTACAGAAATGATACAAAGTTTTCTGGTTCGAGCTTTGTTCTCAGTGGAAAATTTGTGTTCCATACGAGAATTTTTTGGAAAATCGTTGAGGCATGGAATTATCGTTAATGCGAAAATTAAGAGCAGTGGAACTGCCAAACGTGTGAAACGATAAATGAAAACTCGGATTTCCATTCAGCAAAACAGGATTGCCTTTTGAGATCTTTTCATTTTCTGATCATTTTGGAAAATTGCCTGTGGAGGGATCAAATAGCTCATGTCCATCAGATTTTCATTCCAACCGAAATTTCCGGAAATTTGTTATAAATGGAAAGCGCCTCATGGGTTGACTACCTCGATTTGTCTGTTTGCGCGTTTTATATTACTTTTCATTGAAAAGCAAGAGAAGTATCCAGACGAGACAATACAAATGCCTGTAAACAAATAAACCAAATCGGGTAGAAGTTTTATATAAGCAAGATCACCTTGGAGGAACGGTCCACTTGAATTCATGCTGAAATTAATTAACGACCAGTGTAAACGAGACTTCCAAAACATGCTTTAGGATTTAAATGGAACAATTGCAGTCGAAGCTCTCGCAAGGGACCAGCTTGGGAATTCGAAAACGTGGCTGTAAACGACCTGTAAAAGTGGTTGTAAACTGGCCGTGTTTTCACCATGCGGTTAAAATTTCTCTCTTAACATTTCTTCAGGTGATTTGCTTACCGACCGTGTTAAGGTGTTTCCACAACAGCACTCTATTCGTTTTTCAAGACATTCGATCCTTGTTATTCGTACAATCAGACATAAGAGATGGCAGGAAACGAAGACCCTTCTGAATATGTTATTCTCATGTTTACAGCTGTGACAATCGCGCCAGCTTGTTCCAGGATCGAAGGAGGAGAAGGTCTCAGCAATGGCTTAATTAGGCTGCTTGCTGTTCGAAATCGGAGGAGAACAATCCAAGCCGCTGGAAACGTTGATAGCAGAAGGAAATCCGTTTGCGGAGTTTGAACCTTCTCTGATGTAATAGAGCGGCAGCAGTTTTGGTTCGAAAATATAGTTCTAAATTTCGTTTTCGGGTTTCGAGAGAAACCTCAGTTTAAATTTCTGATACATTTGTGAACTTGCTGGCCATACGCCATGAAACATGCGCTGAGTGAGTGGCTTTAACTGAACTCAGTATAGCTCAAGTTAGCGACCACGGGATGCATGCCTGAACGCTAGCTTCCGAGAGGCTACCCAATATAGATACTTATTTAAACTAGTCGAGTACGCGTAGCCGTAATATTAAAGAATGATTTATTTTTGCCTGCCAATGAAGAGATTTGGAAAACCCACAGCTAACTAATACATAAAGATTTGGAACTTGTGGAAAGTGTTGAGATATGCATGCATGCATATGTGAATCATATTCTTTGGCAGTCGCTTACCGAAACTTGAAAACAAAGGAAAAGATCAGTTGGTAATTCTCAAACGGGGTCGCAGTCGCTTAAGGGAGTGGTCGCTTACGAGAGGGTTTTATTGCAGAGTTTAAGTGACAATTGAAACGTGTTTTCACAAAGTTCGTCGTAACCGGACCTGGTCGCTTGCGAGATCAACAGGGGTTGCCTGAATGTTCTGTTTTGCTTTAAAAAATCACGACTATACTAAAGCTGGATTTACTTGCTCTCTTTTTGCCAGATTTATTTGTTTAGGCGTCACAGACAAAGTTCGAAGCAAAGTCCCAGTTGACCAAGGTCCATAAAAGTCGCTGACAGGCAAATAGTACTTTTACTAGTTTACCTAATCCGAATCGCAAAATGAATGTACCATGCATCACACCTTCTGTCTAATAAACAGCCTTCTCAATACCAAACATTTTTGCGAGCTTCCATTCAAGGCTCCTTTAAGTTGTCGGAGTCTAAATAAAGACTAAATAAGAAATAATTGTTCAAAAAGATTTGAACTAAACTCCTTTGACTCACCATATAACCCGCGAAGAACTGGTGCAGCAATGGTGAGCAATACAAGGATGGTGATAAATAAAATCAAATCCACAAAGTTTCTTGCTGTTGTGACGTTACTTGGTTTCATTCTTTAGCGATGTCTTTCAATTTTTTTACAGCAATTCCGTCTTCAATTCAGCCGTTCACCAGTAGCTGAAGTTCGATTTCGGCGAGCCATTAATTTTGAACTGCCATATAAGAAAGTGACTATAGCTTCGGCGTACCTTGCATCTCGTCAGTTCCTAAGAAGTTTATCGAGCACGCCAACTCTTTCTAAGAAAAATTGCACGGATGATTGGTTTAATACCCGTTATCCCGGATGACATACGCTAATTTCGCATGGACACCTCTTTAATGTCTGTCTCAAATCCAATAAGTTATTTCATTTATTCTGGTTTGACTTAAATTGTAAAGTAACATCTTGATTTTGGCATCATTGACACCACTGACTATGAATTAGAATTAAGTGGGGACAGAACATTAGGGCTGTAAGTTTCATTCACCGTTCTAGGACTGGCTTCTGATACATTCATGATTTGTTTTACTACTGGAGCGCCTACTGCTGCGCTCACAAATCGAGTGGTAAAGTGCTGACGTCACGGTTCACCATGGTAACCATTTTCCTGGTTCTAAACAAACTTCCATCGGTTCAAAATGGCGTCATTTTCGATAACCTCCCTTGCTTTGTTTTTTGATGGAGAGCAGAAGTCTTAAGATAGAGGCGAAAATAATTACAGATCCAACCATGTAGAGGGTTTCGCTTACTTTCCTAGAATATTAAAAGGAGAAGTTCATGCAAGCATGAAGAAAACAGTCTACAAAGTCACGGTAGGTCAGACAAGTCACGCGAACGCTTTGCGTATATCTGCAAATGCATAGCCTTATTTCTTGAATTAGTTTGTTGTAGTATCTTGTGAATATAAAATAGATTGAGTTCCTCCACCCCTTCCCGAGCCTGTGATATAACTATTTTGTTCCATTTTGCCTATTGGGTGCTTCTAGACGACGAATTAAAGATACGCAGCTCTATCAACTGCAATTGCCCTCGGGGCGAATGTAAGTGCAGTCACGCAGCAGCGTTGTTTATCTGTGCGCATAACAATTTAAGTCGTACGGATGTCGAGTGTAGCTAGAGGAAAAGAAAAGCTGTTCAGACAACAGAAGCTGCGGTTGAAATTTTCCCTCTTTCGAAGAAATACAAGGCCTTATCTCGAAATCCAGCTGCAGAAGATCGAGAGTGGTTGCTGTGACAAGGAGCTTCGTGACTACGGAAAGTTTACGAGAATGTGTTTATTAGTGAGACCGGAAAAACCCAACCTCATTCCCAGGGTCTCTCCTCCTCTCACCCCCTGGATTGAGAGGGGTGGAAAGAGGAGACGAAAGACGAAACAGAAGCTATCAAAGACTTCGAAAAACAAACTGGACTTAAAAGTGAAGGACACAGGAATTTGGCTGGACGAATGCGGTGTTCTTCACAGAGGCCGCGCTAGATGGCTTGGTGAATGATGATGCTGTCGTTGAATCTAAATGCTATTACACCCAAAAAAACATGACGGTAGATGAGGCTGTTCAATCACAAAATTTCTACCTCAAGAAAGATGAAGAAGGAAATGTTGTCCTTAAAAGAGACCATGCTTACTTGCATCAGGCACAACGGGAGATGTATTTTTCTAAGAGAAAACTGTGTTTCTTTTTAGTGTGGACTGCTAAGGAGACCATTATCATTAAAATTCTCAGGAAGAGTGCGGGGGCAGAAAATCTAGATATTTTTTAATTTCTTTTTTTTTTACACCGAGGGCGAGCTTTAATTTAGGGAATGATTTACCCCCAAGCAGGATTTTAATGAATGTAACATGCACCTTTATTATGCAATGACATTTTATCATTTCTGTTTAAACATGTATTACTATTTTAGTGGTTTCTGCTCAATAATTAAGACCATAATAAAACAGGTTCATTTGGATTGATGAAGTGTTCACAATAATTTTTCTTACCCATTTGTTTACTGATGGTCATTTTACGCGCCTCCAAGAAAGTCCGCTAGCCATGCAAAGCCATAACGTCGGCTCATATACGTCTCGTGATTAATAACAAGATGGCGACCAAGCAGCAGTGGACTGTACATCACTTGACTGCCTTTCTTTTGACTTTTTTCAGGTAAATGGCTTGTAATTCTTCCCATTTATAACTAACAAACAGTTTTAAAAAGGTCTCTATATTAGGGGTCAATTCAATAAACCTTTTAAATGTAATATTTAAGTGTATAACTACTGTTTTCAAACCGCAAGCAAGGGAAACAGTTTTTGGTTCGAGTCTAGGGAAAACAAATCTAAGGCAAGATTTCTGCACAGGTCCCTACTTCATTATGCATGCTGAAGCTGTCTTGTCTGGTGTAATGCACGTGCAACTTTAGAATACCCCGCCACTTCATTCAAATCTCATTGGTTTTCCTAGGAAACGGATGTTAAGTGTTTTGTTATATTTCTTTAATTTGACTGCTGAATGGTCATGTGGATGATTTACAAAGTACACGAGAAACTAGTCTCTGGACTAAGAGGTTCAATATGGAGATAATTCGGAGGTTCTATATTCTCTTAAAGTTCTAAAATTTCGAAAGTGTAACTTCGTTATGTGGATTCTTAGAGTTGTAAGTCACTGTCAAATTCGAAATTCTTGAGCTCTAAGTTATAGAATTCTACAATTGTTATATGGTACCCTCTGTGGGCTCTAGAATGTCTAGAGTTCTAGAACAGCCAGACTCTTAAAGTGAGCTCCAGAACGTGTAAACTAGGCTTGGTTGATTTTAGTGATTACCATAAATTCTAAGCACTCATTTTAGCAAAATCACACATACCCATGAGTACCTTGTAACGGCGTTATACAGTACATCAGTCATATCCATGCACCTTAAGCCTGCTAAAACTTTCCACTGTTTTCCCAAAGAATTAATAATGGAAATTTTTACTTAATGGGCAACTAAAAAGTGAACGGACATTAATTATGTGTATGGTTTGATCGTTCTTTAAGCGTGTGCGTAATATCTAATTACATCACACGAGCAGCTGTGACCTTACTCAGATTGAACAAAATATCGGCTGCACACAAGCTGCTTAAAAACCTGTCATCCCCTCTTTATGGTCTTTATTAAACACCGTACTCAGTATACAGTAGAAAAAACTGTCCTATAAACATTTCAATCTAAACATTCTTTATTCTCTGCTATGTACATCTAAAAAACTTCAACTATATTCAGTTCGTGCATGCATGATGACACACGTTGCACTTTACACTGGTCTGCCTTTCTTTCTTTTGTTGTGCCTTTCCACAAAAAATACAAACCTATAGTGCGACATTTCTTGCACATGTATTTAAATAACCGCAGCCATCTGATGAATTGCTCAGCACACTCTGTATTCATTCCCCGAATTTCTGAAACAAGTGTTATGAGAATGAATATTAAACGTCTGTTAAATTACAATTCCAATAAACACTTGGATTGTGTGTGCTTTGAGCTATTTATGTTTCATTGCGGTGTATGTTGAACTTTATCTTCCTTTTATAATCCCGCATAACATGCTGTCTGTTTTTTTTTTTTTCGAACATCTTGTTACATTTAAACATGCCACACAAACTTACAAGTCATTATATCTAGTATGTTTTGTTGATATGACGTGTGCTGACTTGTATTCCTAGTTATGCATGCTTTCATGCAACAAGGAAAGCATTTAGTAATGTCAAAGATGTCATGCAGAAGGAATGGACTTATTATAACAACACAAATCCACTGAAACCTGAATATGTAAGTACACTTATAATGTCTGGTAAATAAGAACATACGGTACAGTAGTAGTGCAATATATACTGTAACTGTGGTTTCCTAATGTGGACTTACTTTATAATCTGACTATAAGACTGTATGGTTTAGTTTCCTGCAAGATAAGAAATAGCTATTAGGCACATATAGCACCAAGTATAGAATTAAACTGGAAAATTCTATCTCTGATGAAGCTGGAAAGTTTCGACCATTGAAAATTCAGTGAGTAAACACACAGATCGGGTAAATCTAAGAAAGAGGCTAAAAAAAAATTGTATTTGCTTATAACCAATGGCCAAAGAGTGCAAAACAACAAGATTGTATAAATCTTATAACTTTAGCAGAAACCAACTTCTGTAGCATAGTAGCCTTAATATACATGCACCCTCTCTTTAATCATTTTGGTGGTGATTTACCTATGACAGTAGTACAAAGAAACATGCACAGAACATTTTCAACCGAGTTTAGAAAACCAAAACAAAAATCAACATCCGTCACGGTCAGTTTATAAAAGAAGTGATATCTCCGATCGAACAAGAGCGACTTAAGTTGAATGAAACTGTAAAATTGGCTTTCCCTGAAGACTTTGAGGAAAATTTCTTTGATACGTCGGGTTTTCATTTCTATTTCGCGACCATCTATGATACTATAAACACGCACCGACCGTGACTTTCGGCATTTTTCAAAGCGTCACGGCAAGATTATGAAAAGTGATATCTCCGGTTCTAGGTGGCTTATAAAGACGATTTAAACGTCAAAACACTCTGCCTTTGGCTGCAAAATCTATGACAAGAATTTCCACGATGCGCCAACTTTTCTAGGTTACTTTTATCGCAGTTGGAATTTTTTGACGCAAGCCGCTGAGGTGTGAGTTTCGCTATAATTATAATTGAGAAGTCTTGACGAGCAGTATGCTCATTGTTTGCTAGCCTCCTACACACTTCGAAGCTCGCGTCATTAGCCGTTATGAAAACTGATTTTACTTTTTGCCCGCAGTTTAACTGTGTTTGATCTCTGTTCAACTGTTTTACACTTGTAGTGTTGCACAGTTATGTTTGTTTAGCACGCTTGTTTCATCCACGTCGAACTTGCCGGCCAAGAGATTGAACCAGTAAACGGGAAACTCATTGACAATTGTATAGAGACTATTTAAAAATGGATAAACGCCACTGCTCGGGTGAATTTTGTTCTGACATTGCTTTTTTTTCCGAACGGGCCGCGTGCGGGTGACTCAAGCTGTGCGAATGGATGCAGTGCAATTTTTTCCGAACGGGCGACCAAGCCGTGCGAACGAGTGGGCGCTTCTACTGCACGGGTTGTCAAGCTCTCCGAACGAGTGGGTGCTTCTGCCGAACGGGTGATCAAGCCGTGCAAACGAGTGGGCGTATCTATCGAACGGGTCATCAAGCCCGTCGAACGAGTGATCGCTTCTACTGCACGGGTGACCCAAGCCGTGCGAACGGGTGCAATGTTTTTCAAAATGGGTAACACACGGGTAGTGAACGGCTTTCCGTTCGAAAACGGAAAGCCGTTAGTGTACGTTTTCGCGTGAGAGGTCACAATTATGGTACTTGGCACATGTAAACTGAATGTGGACAAGCTGTGGTTGACGATGTTCAAAGACAGTTGTATTTACATGTTACAAGTCTTATGAGATTTCTGATTGTAATTGTCTTTTCTTTATGATTTAGCTGTGGGAAAAGAGACATTTTTTTAAAGATGAAGTGAGTATGGTATTAAGCAGTGTTTACAGATTGTCTTTCTTGTGTGCTGAATGTTGTATCATACAGGTTCAGAAGACCAGCCATGGAATTGGCTTCAGTTGTTACTACAATAATAATTATACATGTAGCTTTCTATTCTCTCAGATTAACTAATCAGTTATAGCAATTAAATACATCACATCAATTTCAGGGAAAAAACACCAGAGCCTTTTTGTTACAGTTTCTTATAAACCTAACAGTAACAGTAACTCTACAAGAGGAATGGAAGGAAGAGGGAAGGGGAAGGGAAGTGAATAACTATGGTAGTACAAAACTAACCTACTAATGGGATTATCCTTCAAATAATTAACAATTTTACCCGTAGCCCTTGTGGGCTACGGGTCAATAGCCCATGAGGCACAGCCAAATGGGCTATTGACCTGTGGTCCTTGAGGGCGAAGGGTTTAATTGTTTTAGTATCACCCAACTAGTCGGACAGAAAAGGCAGTAATAAAGCCAGCAAATGCCAGTTGAAGAAATAATTATTTATTTGGGAATAAAATAAAAAAAAGCTTCAGGAATTTTGCTACTTGAAGACTATTATGAATACAGTAGTCCTCTCGTAGCGTAGCCAATCAGATTGCGGCATTTGCCTCAGTCCACTAGTTTGGTGTGACCAATCAAGGATAATCTCGAGATACTGTAAGGTATAAACAACTGCCAGGAAACAACTTTTATTAAATTCCAGAAACGTCTACACTTTCTTGCTAATTACCATCACTAGTCTGGGCAGGTAATGTTTTTGTCATTAAATTTTTTTATGGTGCATACAAAAGGGTCAAACATACATTTATGAACAAAAAAAAATTAATACATCAGAAAGAAGTGGAATAGTAACCATCAAACTCTGCCTGCGACTGGATCGAGTCATTTTGAGTTAAAGTCTTCAGGTAGTGTGTAGGCATACATGTACTCCTGTATATGTTGCAAGTACATTTGTGCTCTTAGTTAATTTATTTTTAGCTTTACATATACATGTAGGTAAGTGTCTTTTTTTTGAAAAAAAAAAAATAGTGTACCTTAGTTTTACAAGGGTTTTGCACTGAAATTTGTATTTTAAAAATTAAGATCACCTTCCGTTGTTAAAAATAAAACTAGTTAAAATGTTTCGCATGTCACATACAGTGCATTCAGCAATACTAAATAAATGCTTAGATATCCCTAAATGCTGAATTTAATGAGACATGCAGTAATTCATTCTCTTTGTTTCCATCTATTTAAAAGAAAGATGCTGAAGTGTTTTTGGGTGCCATGGACACAGCCTTCCTGTCAGCTTATGCTCTGGTATGTACAGTGGTAAAGTGTCTTTTATACATACCAGTTGTTTGTATCCTGTGCAGTGCAATCTACTACATGTAATTACATTATCAATTTTTTGGCCATAAATAATTATTATATATAACAACAAATTTTTGGTAATCTTAAAAGTGGTAGGGGATATTGTTACACAGTTGTTCAACTTAGACATTTGTGACCTCTTATGTGAAAACGTACACTAATACCTTTCTGTTGAACGGCTAAAGCCGTCCGTTAGCTGTTGGGTACCCAGTGGAAGTGTTGATGAAAGTGTTCAAGCAGTTGGAAAAGCCATTTGGTTTTTTCCCTTATCTGTTGGAAATGTTGGAAAAAGCCGTTTGGTTTTTCCTTACCTGTTGAAAGTGTTGAGAAAAGCCATTTGGAAAATTTGTCCAAGCCATTGGAGAGATTCCAAACCGAGCCAGCTGTAAGCTCACCAAAATTACTTTTCGAATTAGGAGTCTGCTTGCAAACCCGTTAGAAAAAAAGTTGCAACCTGCTGTTAATTTTTGCACACCCGTTGAAAGCATTGGAAAAGCCGTTGACTACCGGTTCATTAGCCGTTGGATTTTACCTGTTTAATGGAAAACTGTTAGTGCATGTTTTTCGTGTGAGAGGTCACATTTGTATGTATAATGTGGTGTACTGTGTCTTTCTAATACATGTATATACAATATGTTACAGGTTAAAATATTAATTTGATTTATAAACCAAAGTTGGTTTGTAATTTCTTTGTTATTATTTATGATAATGAATACCAGATGCAAATAAATTACAAACCAACCTAGAATAAATCAAATTTAGCCTTTATATTGTAAACATTGAAGCATGTAGGCTCGTCAATGCCAGAATAAATTTACATGTATTTGCCCAACAATGATAGAGATCTGGAACAATACGACTAAAATCAAAATACATGTGCAGCTAGGTAATGGAATGAAAAGCAACTGTAACATGTAAAGCAATGTGCAATATGCTGATGACATGAATAGAACTGGGAGGGGATAAATCCACAGTAGAATGAAGTCCAGTAATAGTCAGTAGATAGATCTGTGTTGCAAAATAGCTGACATGGATTCACTGGTCAGCGGTGCCAACAACAACATGACTGGAACATGGTATAAACTTGGTTAGTATCCGTAGTATACTTCAAACATGTATTTACTTATCATTCTAGGGCTTATATATCAGTGGGATCATAGGAGATAGGTAAGTGTGGGGTGGGTACAATGCACTGTACCTTTCTGGAGAGTGGTGTCAATAACAAAGATCTGCAAGAGATTACTTGGTACTGTATTTTTAAGAACACTGCACTCATTCTTGGACATGAATATTCTGTTTATAAAAGAGCACCCCTTCCAAGGATGTATGTTTTGTTTTGGTATGGTCATGCTTTATAATGGATTTGAAACATTTAAGGAAGATAGAATTTAAACCAAGGATAATTAATTGAATCAGGACATACTGTACAATGTATGCATCACAAGTCACTAAGTAAGGAGAAGACGGCAAACAGCAACGTTTCAGCCTGCACATTTGAATCCAGTCATTTTGGAGAGTTATTTCACTTGAATCAAGACCAAAGAAGACAGTCAAAAGTTTTGTTGTTTTCCCTTTTTTCAGTATTTGGGTAGTATACAGTTAAGTGACCCGGAAAGGGAAAACGGACACTAACGCTTTTTCGTTAAACGGGCAAGAAAAACGGATGGTGAACGGTTATAAACGGATTCTCTTTCCGTATAAACGGATAACCAAAAGCGTTAAACGATTGGGCAAAGTCCAAAAACGGATTGAGCAGAACGTTAAACGGTTGCAAAAATTTTTAAACGGAAAGCAGAGAACGTTAAACGGTTGAACAAAATCGCTAAACGGGGAGCTAAAAACGTTAAACGTTTAAGCAATAAACGGTTTATCTGAAAATCAGCCGTTTCGAAAACCCGGCTAGAAAGAAACGTAAACAGAAATCTGACTCGTTTCGATTTCATTCGGTGGGATCAGCGATCGATTGTTTACGAATACATTTCTGGTTTGAATCAGTTTAATATACAAAAATACTGGAATATTTTGAATCAAAATGTAGCGGATTTGTTAAACTTCATGTCAAGAAAAAAAAACATATAATACTTGCACTGGAGTAGATAAAAAGGAAAGTAATGATAGTTGTAAACAGTCGGACATGATCTCTCAGGCGCGAATTTGCATAATTATTGTAACGCTGTGTCAGTCGGTCAAAGTTTTCAAAACACTGACCGGCATTACTAGCGCGTCAACTTGAGAGCCGTAGAAGACTATGGAAAGGCTTAGAAATTCTTAATCGAAATAGCTTGGTTTGAATCGGTTAAACCCATCGGTTTTAGGTAATTTGACAAAAATATCGGACTGCCTTTTAGTGAATCGAAAACCTTGGCCGGCAGTCACGGCGAGCGTGCAGATTCTAAGTGTCACTTTTCGTTTTCGTGCTTGCTATTCTGAGCCCAGCAAAAACTAGCGCGTCAACTTTAGATCCGAAAAGGTCTCTGGAAGCGCTTAGAAATTCTTAATGAAATAGCCTAGTTTGAGTTGGCTAAAGTCATCGGTCTTAGGTAATTTGACAAAAATATCGGACTGCCGGTCATCATTTAGTGATTTGAAAACCGGTAGTTACTAAAACGAGGAACGACCCAAAATGACCCAAAACGACCCACAACCATCCGCAACGATCCACAACGAACCCAAAACGATCCACAACGACCCACAACGAACCAAAATATTCCAAAACGACCAAAAACGCCTTTGATAGTTTTTTATATAAACACTGCCTTGTTGACTAAACTCGTCCCCAGGGCTCCCCTATGTTAAGATATCGATTTCGAAACATTTTGTGACAAGTTTGCCATGAATGAGCGAAAGTAAATCGATATTAAGTCGAAACATCATCGGATCTTCCTCGTCAATCTTCGGAAAGTTTGGAAAAAAGTCGGAAAATCTTCGGAGACATTCGTACGACCTTCGGACAACATTTTGCAAATCTTTTGAAATCTTCGGAAAATCTTCAAAAACATCGTAATTAGTATTTTTTTGTTATAATAAACCAGGAGCCCATCATGGGCTCCTGAATAAACAGAATATTACATGGTTACTTGGAGATCACGTGAAAAAACAAATCGCTGTCTTGCGGACTCATTTTAAGACAAGGCATTTTCATAATTGGAGATACACCCCTCCTCATGCCGACCACCACCCCCCTCCTCCTTCGATGCTCACGAAGAAACCATAAGTATAGGAATTCGCTCGACCTCAACAAAATTCCTCCTCGGTTCGTCTTCAGAATACTCCAGGTAAACATCCGAAACCTTCCTAAGTGTTAGGGCTAACATTGGAAAATCTTCGGAAAACTTCGGTTCAACTCCAAACGTCTTCGAATCGACATCGGAAATTTTCGTTAGTGTTCGGATCAACTTCGAAATTCGTCGGAAGACTTCTTTGTTTTCCAGTTATTTTATTTTGTCGGGGAGCCCTGGAGATGAATTTAGTCAACCAAGACAATCCAAGTCAGTGTTTAAAAACTATCAAAGGCATTTTTGGTCGTTTTGGAATATTTTGGTTCGTTGTGGATCATTTTCGTTGTGGGTCGTTGTGGATGGCTGTGGGTCGTTTTGGGTCATTTTGGGTCGTTTTGGGTGGTTCCTCATTTTAGTATCTACGTTTGAAAACCTTAACCGGCAGTCACGCCAAGCGTGCAGAAGTGTCACTTTTCTTGCTTGCTATTCTCAGAGCCCAGCGAAAACTAGCGCGTCAACTTTCGATCCGAAAAAAGTCTCTGGAAGCGCTGAGAAATTCGTAATCGAAATAGCCTAGTTTGAGTTGGCTATCGGTTTTTGGTAATTTGACAAAAATATCGGACTGAGGGTCATTTTAGTGAATTGAAAACCTTGACCGGCTGCCGGTCTTATAGACACAGCGATTCTTTAATCGGTAAGTTTCATACGTTGTGTTCAGACGCAATGCAGTTGCTCGTTTTCACCGCCAAAGAACTGGGTCATTTAAAAGAAAGGCTTAAGAGTCACCGTTGTGATAATTATTTTGCTTTCAACGGAGAAGCTAACCGTTTATAAACTTTTTTGCTAAAACGTTAAACGGATATTAGAAAAGCGTATAAACGTTTTGTCAAAACGTTAAACGGATGCTAATTTTTTTAAACGGATAAGGAAAGCCTTTAAACTCTTTACCAAAATCGTTAAACGGATAAGAAAAGCCTTTAAACGCCTTGCGCAATCCGTTAAACGGATATAAATGGATGCTAAACGGTTATAAACGGATTCCTCAGTTAAACGGTAAAGCGTTAGTGTCCGTTTTCCCTTTCCCGGTCACAACTGTCTGTGTGTATTTTTATCAATTTCGAGGTTTCCTTACATGTACGTTGTAAATTAGCAGCATTCTGGCTGATATAATTAAATTAAATAATAATTTTATTGTCTGTCAATTAGGTTTAGTTTGAGAAAGCTGTTGGCATTTGGAATGTGTTCATCTGCAGTTTTGGTAAGTTTTAACATAACTGGAAATATTGCTTTCCAATGGTGCTTTCATGTTACTTGCCACTGACATTAATATGCAGGCCTTCTGACAGGGTGCGTGGGTGCTGGACCGCACAATTCGATCAAAGCCACACAATCCCGCACAATTTCTGAAAATCCATGAAATCCGGCACAATATGGAAAGATTTGGTTAAAAATCTAATTAAATCAGTATTCCCATCGATTGCCAAGGTTTAAAGAAACTTTTTAAGCTATATTTTAGGCTATTTACCTAGCAAAACAATCGAGAAATCTGCCACTTTCCGCGATTGAACAGCTCAAGCGGATATAAAAACAACAAGGTTGCTCTTCATAGCTCTGTGCCGGCCTGGGCACTAGTCTTAGTCTAATCTTGTCTCAGTGTTGTGGTTTTTGCAGCATTTCAAGCGTGAAGAGTCTTTATAAACCTTCACGAGATAATATTCTCTCTACATTTCAAAGAAAGTACAAAAATGTCAGGATTTTTCATAAAGTAACTTGTTCTGGTCGAAAACATTTTATTTCGAAGCGGAATTACGCCCGGGAATTACGGTTTTGAATAAACTTAATCGATCGTGTCACGCGACATGATTTTGTTGAGACAAACTTTGGCCAAAGTTGTAGCAAAATAGAAATTTGGTTTACCTATGTTTAATTGCCAAACTAAGAGGGGAGTTGTAGCACTTTTCATTTAGGTATCCAGAAATTCCTCCATGTCGTTTTTTTTTTGGGCCCGGTGATCGAATATTTGTTTGTTTACAAGATTGCGCAATCCCGCACAATTCCCACACAATCGCTGTTTTTTACTGCACAATTTGCCTCCCAAAACCCGCACAATTGTCTTTTTTCCCCGCACCCTGTCAGAAGGCCTGAATATGATATGAACCCTTTGTTTACTATTGTACCTGAAAATTTTCTGCAATTTAAATGTTCATGTACCAGATTAAGTGGTTGGAAGCAGCTCTTGATGATTATCTTTAGAGATATACATGTACATAGATGTACCATGGTCTTAAGGATAGTGCATTAGTTAGGATTTGAGGATTCAGGGGTTGTGTAATGCAGGCCCATGCTGTCTAGTACAGTGTAGTTGTTTTCCTGAGAGTCACAAGCAACTGTTAACTTATCACAAGGCAACTACATGTACCACATATAAACTATAGCGTCAGGCTGTGGTAGACAACAGGAATTTTTGTTCTTGTGAGCATGGGAGACTATACAAGTGTATGATATTAATTTTTTGTCATTGTTACATGTATATGGGATGCCAATTGAGCATTCTTTTTCAATACTTTGATGACAAGATATTTATCTGTTGTTTGAAAGAAGAAAAGATCATTGATGTACATTGTACAGTAAGGTACCAACAGTATTAATATTAATACTGTTACCCATAATTATCAAATTAGCTACATGTATGTGTACAGTGGTTGTCAAAATGCCTTGAACTTATGGGTAGGTTTTTTTGATTTCCTATTAAGTCCTTTGAATCAATTAATGTTAGGACAAATTATGAACAAAGTTTAACAACGCAAATACATGTACACAGCAATAACAAGGGACATGATGTGTTTAATCGTAACCTCAACATTTTAATAGAAGGAAGGTGTGGAGAGAAACAGACAGGGGTGATAGATGGGATGATAACGATTGGTTTGTGTGAGACATAGGGAAAGGTTAGATAATAATTGGAGTTTTAATACCTGATGTCAACAAGCCAAGTTCTACAACTCTCTAACCCCAGACAGACTGAGGTGGTTTTACAGTAAGTAACAGTACTGTAGTTTCCTGGTACATGCCAAGGATGGCATGACACCAGTATTACAAAGTCATAACAATTGGTGAATTATAAAATAATGACAAAACAAGTCATACTGTACATACTGTATTGTTATGGTTTTGAAGAGGCCAAAAATGCCTACTGGTACTGAACCTACATTTTTGGCAGATCAATTGTAATAATTGATAATTATCTTCTTTTTTTTGGTAATCTTGTGCCTCTACATGTATCTACAGGTTGTTGCCTTACCAATCTTAATTACTGGTAACTGTTAATGCTTTTGTAGGTTTTCATGTTTGGAACAGTAAGCAAGTGGCTAGGAATTTATAATATTTGGTATTATGGTGTATTCATGGCATTAAATGGTAAGTCTGGCCACCCATCTCTCCCTGTGACTTAGACAAGAGTCTTTGATAAACCTTTACACAGGGTTCTCAATAAGACTTGTAGCAGCAGAAGAGTTGTGTAAAGTAACAGGAGAATATTCTGAAAGCACTCCACATCTGAATTTGAAACTAGCTCAGGCCATCTAAATTTGACCGGAGAATTCTTCATAGTAGCCAGAGAATTTTATGATCTCCGATACCTAATTACCCTGCTTACAATGTAAATACTGAACATAAGTCTTCATCACATGCTTCCAAGACTGCGCAAAGGGTTCTTTGGAATAGTTTATCTGATCTAGCCAAAATGAGATGACTGGTAGAGTTGTATAGTAGAAGTCCATTGCAACTGCAATAAAATATTTTATGATATGGATGACACGATCTGAGATATTAAGTAGCAATATGATTGGTTCTCTTACTGGTCCTTTTTTTTTTCTATTCTCTGAAAAGTCATAGACTGAGGATGTGGAATCTTTCACTTTTTGTACATTATGTACAAAAATTAATGTCAGAAACCAGTGAGTGCCCTGTATTGCAGTGCAGTTTTTGTCTTGGCATTAACTGTAGGAGAAAATAATACTGTACTCTATGCAAAATGAACTTTAAGATATAGCTAATGGCAGTTTGATCCCAGATTTCTGGGATTTCTTAAGTGACTCACCATTATGGTGATTATTTGCTTATAATGGCAGAGTCTGTAAAGAAAAATTGTTAATTTATTGCATCACTTTTTATTTTTTTTTTTGCTTGCTTTATTTCCCTAAATGAAATATTGGGCTATGAACAAAAATAAAGTAGAAGGCTTTGTTTTCCCTACTCATTTCAATTTAAAAAGATTGACCTATAGTTTTGTAAAAATAAAATACTGTTTTGATCTTCGTATTTGTGTCTTTCTTAAAAAGTGATGCCTAATGTACACCTGCATATAGTTTGATTGTACCATGGCCTTTTTCTGTTCATCTCGTCAGGTGTTCTTTAGGTGGCTAAATAAAACTTGCCATCCATGCATAGTTGGTGGCCATGGGTTCTCTAAATTTTGATATTTTTCAAGTCTTAAGGCTCCATTTTGTTTTCGTTATAATAGCAATGTAATGATAGCAATGATAGCATGTTTTTTTTTCTGCTCTTCTCTGCAGGCCTTTTGCAGTCAACTGGTTGGCCTTGTGTTGTTGCAGTCATGGGAAACTGGTTTGGAAAATCCAGGTGAGTATTTCAGCTTGCTGGTGACCCAATAAATCTGCAGCCCTGTCTAATACAGTGTACATTTATAAATTACCCAAATTCTTCCTTGTTTAACCCTCGGACGTACAAGTAGGGGTGGATGACCTTCGTCATCGATCGATGAAAAACTTCTCAAAATAATACAAAACGTACAAAAACAAGCTATCTAATCTCCTTAGAAATGCCAAGAGGCTCTATTTCCAAAATCAAATTGAAATAAATAAGACTAGCATCAAGCAGAGGTGGAGGATTTTGAATAATACAATTATAGGCCAAAACAAAAAGAAGAAAGTGACTTACCGGCAGGGTGTTCATTAGGCATCGGAGATCGGAGAAGTCTCCGGCAATGACGAAACATTCTCCAACTACTATGAAGAATTCTCCAGCTACTACGAAGAATTCTCAGGTCAAATTTAGATGGCCTGAGCTAGTTTTAAATTTAGGCATGTAGCGATTTAAGAATATTCTCCTGTTACTTTACTCAATTCTGCTGCTACAATTCTTATTGAGATCCCTGATCATACCCTTTAGTAGATGAAAATGGTGAAAGCATTACCAGCACATAAAGAGTCGCCAACAAATTCTGTAAATATTATTTTTACAAACATTCATCCAAATTTGGCTGATAAAATAGCCCCTGTCTCCGAGTCGCTCCAGGATTTTATAAACAGTGTGCCCTCAGACTCACGCTTCACCCAATAACCGCCCAGAAACTCAAAACAATAACAAAAGGTTTTAAGGACGGTAGGGCCCCCAGAGTTGACAAGATTCCAAGTTCTATTATCAAGAAAACACTCCACTTAATTAGTTACCGCAGGAGCCCATTACCTGGTTGCGAGCTGTGAAATTATTAAAATCTTTAAGTTGGAAAGGCAAGTACAATACAAGTTTTATTTCTTGCCTGTGTCTTATTTTCTATTGTTACACGAGGGTTTATAGTTTCTGTGATTTCAGCAAGCCCAAATTGTACTTTCCGGTCAGCGGTTTACAACTTGTAGGTGCAATGCATTCTGGGAATCCAACATGGCGGCATCCTTGGAGTTGTTGTGTGGTTTGTGATATCTTGCCAGTTTTTTCGAGTTTTTAGTGGTTTTTGGATACTTTCAGCTTACTTTTTCTTCTAATGGGTTCCAAACGGTTCTTTACGGAGGAGGAAATGCTTAGAATGGTGCTTTCCGAAAGCGAAGTGGACAAACCACTAGACCTGAGCCAATTTAGCGATGACAGTGAAACTACGAATTCCTAGAGGGAAATTGTGGACAACAGCAATGTTGGTGAAGATGAAGAGGATGAAACTGTTAATTTTGAAGACCTGAATGTTACTGTAGAAGAACAGCCTGGTAGTAACAGCCGATGGATGCAAACAATGAGTCTGACAAGTGTGATGACAAAACCGTAAGTGAGAATGATTCAAGTTTAGAATTAGAACATGAAAGCAGTGATGAAGATGAACGCAGTGAAGATAGCGCTGGTGACAGTGACTTTGGGAGAAGGTCTAAAACAAAGAGGAAACGGAAGAACAAGAATCGCTGCTAGAGGATTGGGAGGGAACAGGACTCCTGCCAGAGGAAGTGGATTGAGAGGGCGAGCTACCCAGAGGGCAGGAAATAGAAGTAATGTTAGAGATGGTGCTGCTGTGAGAGGTGGAGCCGCAGGTGGCAGAGGTAGAGGACGAGGAGCAGGAAGGAGGCCTCCAAGATTTCTATTTCCTGGCGTTTGTAAGGCAAAAACAGGAAGAATGTGGCAAACCACACCTCCCACAAGACCACAAGTGAGATGTTACCATCAAGGCAGCAGGGACGGCGGAGCCGGGGGTGCTGGGGGGGGGGGGTGGTGCTTTAGCCCCCCACTTTTGAGGAGGATGACATTTTATTTTGTTTAAGGTACAACTTTATACAAGCCTCGTCGGAAACTTTTCGCGTTTACGTATTTTTAACATTTTCTCAGCGTGTGCTTCCTTCCCAAAGATGGGAAGCTTGTGTCCAAAAACCGCAGGTTAGCGTTGGAGACCGGAAGGGTGAGAAATAACCTCCAAAATATTGCTGTAAGCATTAAAAGTACCTTTCATTTTACGCTATATCCAGGCTAATTATTTCAAGAAGTATGTCCTGGAGAATGTCGTAAATACGATTTGCGAGACTCTAGATTTCAAAATTTTCTACCAACTCGCACTCGTTTTCAGCCCCCCCACTTCAAAATACGCTCCGCCGTCCCTGGGCAGAGGCCGAATTGGATCCTACCAAAAGAGGAAAGTGCCATGTGTGTATCTATGCAGGGAGAGGTACTGGCTACAAAGCTAAGAAGAATTCTGACAACAAAGTAAAGCAAAGAAACATCTCCTGCCACAGGAAAGTCTGTAATAAGCACTCTCGCATTAAAGCCAGTCGAATTTGCAACATTTGTTATAAGAAAAAGAAGAAATGACAGCAATACGTACAGTATAAGTCCCTTTTGTTCCTTTCGAAGACATCTTTATATATTTCATATATACGTGTAAGAACTTTGATCACAGATTGAAGATGGAGTTTGTGACAGTATTTGTCCGTTATTCCCAAGCTTATTGTTGTAAAATGCACGTTTTGTTAAAGGGCAGAGTCAAAATATCATTTATTTTATGAAAACAGGTAGGTTTTGCGTTATTGTTCAGACATTTATGGAAAACAGTAATATAATTGAAATTTATTCCTTCAAAGATTGTGAGCTTTAAGACGTTGTTCTTGGGCCTAAAGCAGTTATAACGCAGCAGTAAGTTACATGTACATTAAATCATATTTTACATGTTCAGCTATTCAAAACTGTAATTTGCGTGTCAAACTTTTAGACTGAAAAAATGTGTAAAATCACAAAAAATCTGCTATATTGGATGACGTCATAGGCCCCCAGCGGCGCAATTTGCATATTTAGCCCATAATATCAACCTAGTTGTGTTGACGAGAAAGTATCTTAACCCAACGAAAACCCAGTTGAGGGGGGGGGGGGTGTGGGGGGTAGTGAGAGGGGGTCTCCTCCCAACCCCCCTCTAATACCACGGTGGGGATCTGAGTTGGCTTGTACGTCCGAGGGTTAAACTAAAATCACAATGCGTGATTATTATTAACATCATTAACCCGTAAGACTTGAAATGTGTATTGCTCGTTCACAGCTTATCCACAGATTCAATATTTTCCAGGTACCATTATTATCTGGAAACCGCTTGTCCCAGTTTTTGTGCTTGTTGGAACAGTCCTGCATCTGTTGTGTTTTGTAAACAACATGTATTTGAAAAAATGACGTGTCCGCCATTTGTTGAGCGGTGGTGGGTTATTTCCCAGTACGTACACATGAACATGTAACATTGTCATGGTACTGAAGCCTTTGTGATTGGTTCATTGGGTTTCTCATAATTGTCCAAATATGGTGTTTGGTAGAATGAATGTAGATAAGCTGTGAGTAAGAACATTCAGAGGCAGTTGCACGTTTCAAGTTTTGTAAGTTTCTGTTAATATACTGACAGTACATGTACATGTAGATAGAAAATTATTGTTTTCACTACTAGGATCCGGGTGACAATCTTTGTACAGTTTAACCGACCTCCTTGAAATACTAAATTGGCTTTAAATTTGAAGAACTATTTTCGCATTACGCTGTAGATGTAGTTAACTTACTGTCCAAGTCATGAGCATGTACATTTAATCGTCCTAATTGAGAAGTTGCTTAGTTTTCCATGTCTGTAGATTTATATTGTCAAGAAAAGTTGTAGCAGTATAGAGGTTTTAGATTTAAAAGGCAAGGGCCGTTTTAACTCCCTCTACATGTATCCTCTGTTGCAAATAGATGTATATCGCATTAATTTGTACAGTTATGTAGCCATGTATTTGTTATTATAGCCGAGGTATTGTCATGGGTTTGTGGTCAGCAAATGCCTCTGTAGGAAACATCATTGGAGCTCTGCAGGTTAGATTGCTAACTGTAGTGTATTCACTTCTGTTTCCATCTTTCTTGCTTAGAGTAACTATTGATTGTTTTTTTTGTTTTGAGTCAAGTTATGTGCTAAGCCTTGACTATTTGTGACCTTCCATAGTCAGAACTAACACTCTAACATTTTGTCCTAACTCTCTAGCGTTTTGTGCTAACGCTCTAACGTTTTGTCTTAACAAACTAACGTTTTGTGCTAACGCTCTAACGCTTTGTCCTAACAAAAGAACGCTTTGTGCTAACGCTCTAACGTTTTGTTCTAACAAAATAACGCTTTGTGCTAACGCTCTAACGTTTTGTTCTAACAAATTAACGCTTTGTGCTAACGCTTTAACGTTTTGTGCTAATCCTCTAACGCGTTGTCCTACCAAACTAACGTTTTGTTCTAACAAACTAACGTTTTAGATAACGCTCTAACGTTTTGTCCTAACAAACTCGTTTTGTGCTAACAAACTAACGTTTAGTGCTGACGCTCTAACGTTTTGTGCTAACAAATAAACGTTTTGTGCTAATGCTTTAACACTTTGCTGTAACGCTAGTCCTAACACTCCGATCGGGAGGCTCACAAACGGTTATTAACCACTGACCTCAAGCCGCACTACTTGGTATTTGAAGCTTTGTGAACTGGCCACAGGAAAATAATGCCTGCACGTCTTAGCAAATTTCTTACTTTAAAAAACCTTTGGTCTTAGTTTTATTTCGCAAATATTATTTTCATCCAAAAGGAATACTTCGTTACATGACTTGTGATTCCGAAGCGGCATTATGTAGAATGGAAAACGTGCTTGGGGTACTCAGTACAAATAAAGACCATACAACATTATTTTTCTTCACAAGTTCTTTATCTACAAAAATTGGAATTACAGAATCCTCCCCACACAATTGCGAGACAACCAACGTTCAAGACAACTGGTAGCTTAACGGTCTAACGGATAAAACTAATGCTCTAGGCTAACAGATAATGCCAATGCTCTAACTTTCGTGAAACCTTCTAACGGATGACCAACGGTTGCCTGTGAACCGCTTCGATCAATTTAATGTTTAAGCATCAATGTACAATACGTTTTTCCGTGGAAGGTCACAAATAGTAACTCAATACCTGCCCCAACTTTACAGTGACTCCTGTAACAGTCGAACATTGATTATCCGGACCTCGATTATTCAGACCTTTTGGTTATCCAGAATTGTTTCTCTGGTCTGGTTATCAACATTGTATCAATAAGGTGTGACGGTTGTAAGGCGAAATCTTTCTTAGCACTGTTGAATCGGGTGATTGTGAAAGCTTTGAAGCATCAACATGTTGGCTAGACAAGCTTAAAAAATTAATCATCGTGGCATAACACCTCCATATTCAAGTATGATCTATTATTCAGTATTACAGTCTGTTTCCTATATCTCCATTGTTTACATTTCTGTTTCATAAATATTTATATTTTTGATGACCAGGACTCTCAATTAGCCAAACACTTTGCTTAAGGCGGCAACAATCAATGTCTGGACAATCCAGTTTCAACATTGCATTCCGCTCATAACAAGCTGAATCTTTACGTACATGACAGTCTTAAAATTGTAGGTCATACAATTGTTAATTGCAAATATCATTGAAGGGCATTGGTTTTTGCTCCAAATCATGTGGAATTTTGCATGTGGTCTTTAGAAAAAAACCTTTCATAATTTTTTCTTATTTTTCAAGAAATAATGCTTAAGCATTATAATAATACTATTGTAACTTGGGACAATTGTTTTTGTGTCTGAAGGTTGCAGCAGTACTTGATTATGGATATGAGGTTAGTAATGTACTATAGTATACTAATTAACAATTAGACCCGCAGCCCGCAAGGGCTACGGGTCAATAGCCCATGAGGCGAAGCCGAATGGACTATTGATCCGTAGCCCTTGCGGGCGAAGGGTCTAATTGTTTTAGTATCACCCAACTAGTCGGACAGAAAAAGCAATAATAAAGTTAGCAAATGCAAGTTGAAGAAAGATTTATTTGGGAATAAAACAAAAGAAAGCGCCACGAATTTCGCTACTCGAGGACTATTACTAATACACCACTAGTAGCGTAGCCAATCAGATTGCGGCATTTGCATTAGTCCACTAGTTGGGTGATTCTAATGTGCGTTAATGAAGTTTTGTGCACAAACCTTGCAAAGGGATTCTCACCAGTTTAGGATTTGTGAAAATTGTATTTATTGAAAGCAAAGTATTCACTCAGATAACATAATTTTCTAATTCCTGTTAGCAGTTTATCTATAAAAACGTTCCTCTTTCCAATACTTAATTATTTTTATCTCTGATTAAATGAATTAATTGTTTAATATACGTGTCACTTACAACACATTTCAGTACTTTAATATACATATTTGTTTGTTATTTTTATGGTTCAATTTTGTATTTCGTTGACTTTGAATTTACTTCCCTTTCTTATACTCATTAGCATTCTTAAAACAGTAATTTATAAAGCCACATGTACCTTTGTTGCTATTGAAAAGGATGTACAGTGTAGAGCATTGAGTTGAATTTTGCAACTTCAAGAAAATAAGTTCTGTACTATATATTATTCCATTGTGTTTTGCAACATACTGTACATGATTGTATAACTATATTTTCAAAACAGGATTTTTTTTCCCAGTTGGTATTTATCAAAGAAATACCTCTTACTATCCAAGTTCGAGGTCCGTACTGTAAGTTACGGATCCTCGTTTTTTTCCGCTCGGATTTATGACCAAGCGCGAAGCACGCGGGCCGAAATCCGAGCGGAAAAAGCTCGGTCCGTAACTTACAGACCGAGAAAACGAGGTTTGTAAGATATTTGTTATGTCTTAAAACAAACTTTTGAATTTAGCGGGCCGTATAGTGTAGTACGGCCCGCTAAATTGACCAATCACAGCGCGCGTACTAACTGAAAGATATAATAATAAGTAATATTGAGTTGGTTAACTAACAAGATTGGAGAACTTTATGATGCATTACTAGTGCATACTGATTTTCTGTGATGTTGTCCTTAACATTCTTTTGTTTCTGTTACAGTATGCAATGCTTGTTCCAGCCACAGCGTTATTTCTGTTTGGAATAATCATCTTCCTCTGTTTAGTACCATCGCCAGATGAAATTGGTAAGCCCTCGTCCGTTTTGTTTATTGAAGTAGGTCGTCATAGTTCACATACCCAGGATTTTTTTAATGTTTGGAAGTACTGTATTTATAGTTTCAACAAACAGACATGGGTGATTTTATCACACTACCAAAACAAAAATTTATAATTTTTCCATGAGATATGCCAGACGTACAGTTTATGTCCAGACATTGTATCAGTGACCTGACTTTGCATCCATCATCTGCAGCTGTAGGTATACATTGTAGCACATGAGCAATTCCCAGGGAGTTATATTGAGAACCAAAACTGAAGGCAAAGGTTTACATGTACATAAATATACTGTACTATATATGCAGCTCTCCCTATCATGTTTGCATCGGTTTGCATAAAGTACCAGTAGCTGGTAACGTTTTATAAGATAAAGGCCTGAAGTTAGAGTTTATTGAGTAAATAATATAAATAGGCTGACACTACTTGCTTTAAACTGGGTCAGAGCCAAATAGAATTTTCCATCACTTTCAATAACAACAGTATTATTAAAAACTCTTGAAATGAAGGTGAGGTGACCATGCACCGTTTCCAGCCAGTGAACAGTGCACTCACTTAACATGTAGTCCAGCATTTTTGCACTTCATTGGCTATTAAAATCCACAGATTATTCAAAAGTTAGATGTCTGTTCATCTGATCATGAGTTCTTGCGGAATATTCTAGAATACTCTTTGTTTTTGATTCAAGGTCTTCCACTGCCAGAAGATGATGCCCAACCTTTTCAGGCCAACAGTAAGCTGCTATGTTTTACTTGTACTTAATTCCTTTCTAATAATCATTTCTGTCTCTACATTAATCCGTAGTGAAAATAAAGCATACTGTAAAGTATTAAACAAGTCATGGGATTACTGTGGTTCTCAGCCCTGACTAACTTGCATATTACTGTTAGAATTGAAATGATTGCTCATACTGGGTTTTAACCTTGCATTTAAGAGATAAGATAGGCAAGACTGGCTTTGATACAGCTGGGGAGGGCTGTCCAATAATAATACCAATTAGAAAACAGTCCTAAGAAAGTACGCGCGCTGATTGGTTAGAAATCGTGTTTCTATAACTCGATAGAAACACAGAACTAGCACGAGCTGTTGACGTAATGATGACACGAGCAAAGAGAATTTACATTTTGATAATCAAAGCTTACAAGTTGCTTTTCTTTTTTTCGTCGCGATGTTTTCTAAAAGAAATAGAAAACATGTTCTTCGTGTTTCTATTGAGTTATAGAAACACTCGTGAAAGTTTGGGAGAACTCGAAAAAGCTGTGGAAACACTCGGTACTCGATAGAAACACGGTACATGTTTTCTATTTCTTAAATGTGGTTGCCAGCCTACATGTATGCTCCGCTGAATATACCAACAAAGTATACTAGACTCTTATTGGGTATAATTTATGAGCCACGAGTGGATGTTACACCGTTGTAGGAGAAGAAAAAAATGCCTAATGATGTTTCAGTGATTTTCCTATCCTCATTCACTGCCAACGTTAACAATGTTATTGCTAATAAATTTACTTCATTCACAGCCCTTGTTTTATTGTACACTGTAGAGTGTACAAAGAGTCTGAATAATTATAATAGCTTATAATAGCATGTAATGCTGACTTCATGTGAATGTGAATAGACAGTGTATGAAAGTTTTAGTTCATAGATGTGTATTGCAGAAAAAATATTTAATAAAAGTAATGAAAAATCGTCACAGTCATTGATGCAACTTAAGCAGTTGCAAACTTAAGCAGTTGCAAACTTGAAGAAAATTCAGGCTTGAACGGGATTCGAACCCATGATCTTGTTATACCAGTGCAATGCTCTAACCAACTGAGCTATGAAGTCAACTTGGAGCTACAAACTTCATAACATACCCATAGCGGATGAAGATATGAGATATGTGAGCATATGGAAATTCCATATATTATGTAAGCTGCGAAAGGAAGATGTAACATGCGACAGATCGTTGCAAGCATACACAAACTAAAAGAATTGATTCTCCAAATTTCAACCAAGCTGTTGATGTTGGACGTTTTGGCTCAACAGATCCTGATAACATTGCGCTGATTTCTGTATCAGGTGCTTCAGCAGAAGGTCTGGGACAAGCCGAAGGTCTTGCCTTCTCGTCTCATACAGCTCTCTTATCTAGAGAGATGTCTGTCATAACAGATAATCTCTTTCATGATAGGGAACTTGTCATTTCTAGTGATGAGGATCTTGGTGCTGAAGGAGATGTGTTTCTCCCTAGACAGCATGGTAATTCCATTCCTTGTGCTAATACCCTAAAGTAACATTAATAACACCACAATAATGCTACTAAATTTCTCACGTGCATTATGAGTAATTAATTGATTATTATTTGGTAGTGCAACGTTGAATTGATCAGCAGCCTGAGTCATTTTCTGGTGGTTCATACAACCATTAGTTGTCAACTTCCCTAGCCATTTACTTATAGGCCCAGTACAGTCTAATATGTGTAGGTAATTAACTGTTTTCGAAATGAATGAGCACAAGACTGACAAAACTGCACGAGCCTGTAGGGCGATTGCATTTAATTTTAATGCAATTAATTTTGATGTCTTTTGTCCTTATTTATACAAAATTGCACTTGAAATCATTTGATTTCTTGTTGATAAACAAATACATTTAGAAAAAGTCCTAAGAAAATACGCGCGCTGATTGGTTAGAATTCATGTTTCTATAACTCGTTATAAAGACAGAACTAGCACGAGCTGTTGACGTAATGATGACGCGACCAAAGATAATTTACATTTTGGTCATCAAAATTAAAAAGTTGTTTTCCCTTTTTTTCGTCGCGGTGTTTCTAAAAGAAATAGAGAACATGTTCTTCGTGTTTCTATCGAGTTATAGAAACACTCGTGAAAGTTTGGGAGAACTCGAAAAAGCTGTGGAAACACTCGCCTGCGGCTCGTGTTCCCACCGCATTTCTCGTTCTCCCAAACTTCCACTCGTGTTTCTATAACTCGATAGAAACACGGTACATGTTTTCTATTTCTTAATAAATGCAAGAAATTAGTTTCAAATATCTGCACTCAATTTCAAATTTCTTTACTGTCTGGGATAAATAATTGGCATTCTCTTAGCCAATGTATATTATTACTGAGTTAATAAGAACTACTATGATGCAAATGAATATATGAAAGACCATATATTTGAACTGCGGATTAATATGTAATGACATTAATTGATCATCGCAGTTATGCACACAACTTAAGCAGCTGTGAAACTAAAGCCTGAAAAAAAAACTCAGGCCTGAACGGGATTCGAACCCATGACCTCTGCGATACCGGAGCAGTGCTCTACCAACTGAGCCATCAAGCCAACTGGGAGCTGATCATATTTTGAGTTCGTAATATACCCGTAGATGAAGAAGTATGATGCAAATGAATATATACCTCTTATTAATCGAGTTCGAGGTCCGTACTGTAAAATACGGACCGAGTTTTTTCCGCTCGGATTTATGACCAAGCGCGAAGCACGCGGCCGAAATCCGAGCGGAAAAAGCTCGGTCCGTAACTTACAGACCGAGAAAACGAGGTTTGTAAGATATTTGTTTTGTCTTAAAACAAACTTTTGAATTTAGCGGGCCGTATAGTGTAGTACGGCCCGCTAAATTGACCAATCACAGCGCGCGTACTAACTGAAAGATATAATAATAAGTAATATTGAGTTGGTTAACTAACAAGATTGGAGAACTTTATGATGCATTAGTAGTGCATACTGATTTCGCGCTTGGGCCATAAATCGACGGGAAAAAACGAGGGTCCGTATTTTACAGTACGGACCGAGAAAACGAGGTTAATAAGATATTTACTATATCTCTGGAGTCATTTTGGCGACCAAAACAAACTTTAGCGGGCCGTACAGTGAAGTACGGCCCGCTAAATTGACCAATCACAGCGCGCGTACTAACTGAGAGATATAATAAGATCACTTATAACCCACTGATTAATTTTCGCGCTATTTTATTGGTTATGTTGGGTCACATGGTGTCAAATAGCTGGACTGGTATCAGGCGATATACCTCGGCCGCGTGGATATTTGCCCTGCGATTTTTCAGTCGCAAGAAAACACAACAAAGTCAGTCTCTTTTTAGACAAACTCGTTTTGTAGAATCCAGTGATCGTAGTCAAGTAGTTAGTCGCAGCTGTAGCTCCGGATAAAACAGAAAATCAACAAAATAAGCTGCTGGTGTTTTTGGCCTCGAGGTCAGGAAAAGGTACGAACCCTTGGGCAATCAAATTCTTGAAAATCTCCCCACTAAAATGTGCAAAAAGGCTGGTTTTGCACAAAGCTACACTTCCCACTGTCTTTAAAGCTGCTAGTTGAGAATACTTTCCAAGCCAAAAACGATAAACTACGCAAGAGATAATTATAAATCCCCCAAGTCGAACAATGCAAAGCCAAGTACAGAAAAACTGTTCGAGTCATCGGCAAATATCGGTCGATTAATAGCTCAACAAAATTCAGTTCAGTCCGTTCAATCTATTCTTGGAACTATAGTTCTTCCACCTGTTTTTTTTTATTCGACCTACTCAGCGCCCGCCATTCAACGACAAAGCCAAGTTTGCGAACAATCCACTTTAAACGTAAATCCTCCAACAACACGAGATTTTCCAATTTCTCTTTTTCTTTGGGTGTAGTTTCTTTCGCAGTGTTAGTGGTATTGTTGAATTTTCTTTTCTAATACACTGGAAACGTTTAGCTTTGACTTACCCTCGAACAACGCAGTGCCAGTTGACAAAATAAACCAAAGTGCCGTGTTTTCGAGATTTTCAAAATTTCACATATACCCTCGAAGCTTCGCTTCTCAGCCAACTGTTCATTTTTCGGACAATCTCTCAGCCGCGTGCATTATCCTCCAATATACCAGCCGCCAGAAGGGGTTTATTTACTAAATATTTGCTCCTATTAATCATGTTTCTTTGATAAGGCCCAAAGAAGGCATTGATTTCGATTGTTGGATTCATATTTTAATTATAATAATTACTGTATTTAAGAGCTAATTACAATACGATGCAGTACAATAGTTTATTGACATCATGATGGGGCTTTTCAGTAACAGTGCGAGAACCTATCCCACGCGTGAATGTGAAACAATTACATTCACAAGAGCCAGACCACAACACCGGGATCTGTGGTCCATTAAAATTTTTAACTGCTCGCAAAATTTTACCTTTGCTCGATTTGCTCACAAAACTTAAACGAGTTCTCGCTTGCTCGTGCTCCCTAAATTTTTGCAGTTGCTCGCATGCTCGTAAAGCAATTTTTTACCTCTGCTCGTGCTCGCCAAAAAATCGTCTGCTCCCATTGCTCGCGAATGCTCGCAAAGACCATTCGTTACCCCTCTTTGAGAACAGTGTGTGCGTTCTTTAAGTTCCCTCAAAATTATACGAACAATGGTTGTGAGACGGGACCTACGGTTTATCGTTCTTATCGGAGAAGACTAGAAAGTCAAGCCATTTACAGATGTCATTACAAATGCAGCACTTTCTCCTCATTAATTTAAAGACCCTGTGTAATGGTCCGAATCCACGACCTCACGCATAATAGTCCCGTGCTCAATCAACTGAGCTACAGTAACCAGTCGGCGGTTACATTGACAAGCACATGCAGAAAGAGTTATTATTGTATTAAATCTGTACTAAAAAGTAAAAAGCTGAAAGCTCTGGAAAGATTTTTAGAATGCTAAAATACCCCGCCAAGAGAGATAGCTGACAAGCTGTTCTGCCAGATATTGATCATTGTAACCAAGAACAGCAGCTGCTTGAATGGCTGTATGGAAAATTTTGGCATGAATATAGGCTAAGGGGCACAAATGGTTGATGTGTTTGCAATAGCTTGACCAAGACGTACAGACCAAGACATAGAAACTCTTTCATGATAATAGTTTAGCCAAGTCTAGCGACTGAAAGATAGTCGAAAGTCGAGGAGGGGGGGGGGGGGGGTTGTTTGGGGTTTTGGGCAGTGCGAGTTCGTTTCCAAAACAGCTGTAAGAAACATTTTTGTACGAGAGGTCTTTTTTACGGCGGTATGGCTAGGGTTAGGCTGGCAAAGCAAGGAGTAACAGGTCATAAGATGTAGTTAAATACTACTTTGCTTTGTGCATCTATGGGTTAGCAGTTTAACAACAATCCCTTTGTAAACCGGAGGCAAGCAGGGCTAAGAATGAGTCATTAGAATATTGAAACTGCACCTAATTTTAAAAGTATGTTGGAAATGTTAAGAGCGTGACACTTATTGTTTAGTACGTGGAAACCGGTTAGCGTTACACATGAGGATTTAGCAATGACGTCAATCGTATTACCGTAGCAACCAAATCAAGGTGTTCTTATAAGAAAGAACCATGCTTTTGTAAGGAGTTAGAGAAGTCGGTTTTCGAGATAGGGAGTGATTTTACTGGAATCATTAAAGAACCACGTTACGAGACTGAGAGTGACTAGTTTTGAGTCCGCGTTTCCAACAAGTATAAACATTTAACATGTTGTGTTTTAAATGGGTTTACACATGCTTGCAAACATTTTACTGTGTACAGCATTACTTGAAACGTCTCATAAGTAAAAGATGAACCCTACTTCTCTGATTAATTTGCTTAATGTTTCAGGATTCAATGATTATTCAGTTGAACCACATTCTCTTCCCAACCGAGCGCCGTATCATCTACCAGAAACGTTATTTCAAGTGAGCGTTGTTTCTTTATAATTATCGCTATTATTGTATGGCAAGTTCCACGAGCGGCCATGTTGAGGCGAATCCTGAGTTCTGATTGGTTATCCAAGCGGGCAAGATGGACCTATCTTGCCGCTCGGGATTTCCCGCGCTGTCCCGTGAAACGAATCAAAGTTAAATAGCCATATAATAAGTCCTTTATTGACCATGCTTGTTCGTTTAACGTGACTGGATACTGTCCTCGCTCCTTTTTTGCGTTCTTGTTGACCTCGACTACTGGGTCAACAAAAACACAGAGAGAAAGAACTTGGCCAGCGTGCACTCCCAGGTGTTTCATGCAACTGAAACTGTGATATTCATCTGCCGTGTGGCCTTTGAGGCTCGTGTGCGCCTTTACATACTAAAAAGGCTCTGAGATTCAAACAAAAATTATTGCGTTACTGTTGATGATTACCATGTTAAATTTGTTTCTTTACAGTCATCTTCTGCGTCTTCAAACCGTCCTGATGCAAAGCCACAACAAAAGGAGGCCATCAGTTTTTTTCGAGCAATTTTCCTCCCAGGAGTTATCCCTGTAAGTTAAAATATTTGGGATCATGAAGATATGCAATGACTGTGAAGCTTGGTTTGGGGGCTTAGAGGTACATGTAGCTTGTATCCTTTTGAAATTCAAGGACATTTTATTTGAGTGCAAATGTGAACCATGGATACACGGCAGTGTAATGGTTAGCGTGAAGGACTTGCGATCAGGAGATCCGTAGTTGGAACCCTGATGATAGTAGGAAACCGTAAACCCGTAAGACCAGAAATGTGTAGCAGCCTCTGAATGTCTTAAACCACAGCTTGCCCACACCCAATCTACCAATTACCATATTTGGAAAACAATAGAAACCTAATTAACCAATCAAACTGGTTTCAGTAGTGTGACGTGCTTACTGAGAAATACGCGCCTCTGCTCAAAACTTGATGGACACGTCGTTGTTACAAATGCAAGTTGTTTACTACCCACCATGAAAGCGAGATAGTGTCAACAAGCTCAAAGACTGGGGCAAGCTGAAGCAGTTTCCAAACTTTGTACTTATCAAATATTGAATCTGGACAAGCTGTGAACGCGCGTTACATGTTTAAAGTCTTATGGGTTTCTGAGGAAACCCCACACTCACAGGTTTTTAGTTTGCATCAAACCTGTAAGATGTTAAATTTACTCCTTTTTGAGATGGTTCAAAGTGCTTCTCATGGTTTTATGTCTAAATGTTTCTCTTTTGCCTATTCTTTTTTTTGTCAAATATGCAGCAAAAAGAATTAAAGTCTGAGTAATCCAAAACGTCCTCGTTATTATTGGTATCGGGTTGAATTGATATGCAATAAGACCTTTGATTGAAATAACATTTAACAAAAACTAAAGTTTTAGAGGCATCTGTTTACTGGCTCGTCACGTAACGAGAGGAAGAAGCGTTGCGTGACGAGCAGGACAATGGCTGCTGGGGACAGGAGGTTGGTCATACAGTAATGAATTATTATTGCCCAATTTTAGAGCTTTGCAACCGTGTGTAAACCCGTAATTCCAGGCACTAGCTCGTAATTTACGCTTTAGTATGAATACTCGGGTGATTAGACAAAATCGCGCGCTCTGATTGGTTCACTATCTCGGATTATCAGACGAACAAAATGGCTGCCAGTCGTTCGCGCGCTTTTGATGAGATAAAATTTTTTCGTGTTGTACAATGCTTTTTTTTTTGGAAATAATCACCCGTGTATTTATACTAAAACAATTATTCGCCTTAGGCTAAGTGATAATCAGTGAATATTCACCGATAATCACTGAGCCTAAGGCGAATAGTTGTTAAATATGCTCTAATGAATAATTTTGAAGTAAGCTTAGCTCTATCAAGCTAAACTGAGTTTTATGTTATGTCTTGGTTTTCAGTACTCGTTGTCATACGCGTGTTTGAAGTTGGTCAATTACTCTTTCTTCTTTTGGCTTCCCTATTACTTATCAAATAGTAAGTAAGACCGCTAAAAGTTGTGAACTGTTTGAGCGATACTGAACTACTTTGTTGCGTTTTTATGCTTTCTTATAATGAGCAAATATTAAGCTGCACACATATATCTGGAAAAAATGGAAGATGATTTGTTAAAGTTTTCACATACTGGAAAAGTACTTGTCAACAAAATATATGCGTTGTTGACCAAGCGTGAGGTCAAGATGGCTGCATATTGACCGAGTTCTTTTTTGCGTTTCCGTCGAGATCAGTTAAACAAGTTAAAACACCAGGCCAATATCCAACCATCTTTAATAACCGAAAAAGCTTGGTTCATAGGAGATTTACTGTGTGGCCATTTTGCTTTGTTTTGTTTTGCGGGAAAACGCGGGAAAGTCGGGGCAGGCAAGATAAGCTCATCCTGCCCGCTCGGGTAGCCAATCAGAACACAAGATTCGCCTCATCTTGTCCACTCGTGGAACCAGCCATATAACATAAAGCATTGCTGTAAATTTACTATAACAGAATTTCTTTCTAATATTGTGGTTACAGTCCAACCTTAGCAAAATTAATGCACTTAATTTATGGTCTCGTGCTTCAGGTTCCAGCTGTTTGCTCGTTTAATGTGAGTCATCTGTGCTCTCATTGATAACTCCTGTGGCTTCTTTTCTTAACTCCTAGAATTTGGTTGGAAAGACACTACAGCAGATGATATATCTACGTTTTATGATGTCGGAGGAATTGTTGGTAATGAGTGTTAAATAGTCGAAGTGTGCTGGTATTCTCGAGTGATATGTAGCTGTTGTGGTTCAATTTTATCCTTGCTTCAGATTTTGCTTCCTTTGTTTTAAACTCATTATCATCAAATTACCACGACCAAAACAAAAGAAAAGCAAACTTGAACCAAGGGCATAATTAAACCACAACATAACCAACGCCAACATGTGGATTTTATCTTCGAGTGGTGTAAACAAGAAAAGTGAAATGTTGTTTTCACCACGAGAAAATCTACTCCTCATCTTCTAGCCGACTTGTAATTCCCTTTTGATTGTATTTACCAAAAACCAAATGCATCATCGCTGACGCGAACTTTGAGGAACCTTTACTTACATACATACATACATACATACATACATACATACATACATTCATTCATTCATTCATTCATTCATTCATTCATACATACATACATACATACATACATACATACATACTTTATTTGCAACTCCCTAAAGGGGCTTTTCAGTTACAAAAGGGAAAAAAAGATAGAAAATAAAAATACATCAATCAAAATGAATAAGCAAAATGGGAAAGGAGTCTAAAATTTAAAAATTAAGAAGTTCAAAATTGAGTATTAAGAATTCCCATTTTAAAAATTTAAAGTATGTTCAATCAACAAGTGTGTCTTAAAAAGTCAAACTTTTCAAATCGTCACTCAGCTCATTCCAGATTTTTGCTCCGCGATGTGCAAATGATCTTTGTCCGGTAGTCAGTCTGCATCGTGGAATGTTTAAGTCATTACTCTGTCTGGTGTTCCTTGTAGCGATTTGACATCGGAAAATGAATTTATCAATCAAGTAGTCTGGAACAAGATTATGAATACATTTGAAAGTTATCACGGCGTCCTTTCACTTTCAAAAGTGAGCGGGAAAGCCTACACCATGACGTCATCGATATCCTCGCGTGTGAGGATATAAAAATATACGTCACTCAGTCCCCGGATTTACAGAGTTTCGTATGATTATTTCAATTGGTGTATTTTTTATTAAAGCACTCGTGACCATATAATGAAAGTCTATCACTTGACGAAATGTGACTCAAGAAGACTATTGCAAAGAGCAATGCTTGTTGCTTGTCTTTTCCTGTCTCTTTCTGTGTATGCTTTACTTAAGCTTGCTAATACTTACTGTCTATTTCTTGCCTAATATCTTCTCTGTTTCTCGTTCCATTTCAGGTGGAATCATTGGCGGAGTGATTAGCGTAAGTGCAAATTTAACATCAGATTTGTAACTTCCTTCAAAATTATTAATTCCGTATTGCGTGTCTAGGAATTTTTCCAAACCGATACTGTATTATTTTCCATTAATTAAAGCTAAATATTTCAGTAACCTTCAGTTTATCTGTTCATGCAATATCTTATAAGAAATATAATGTTATGAACAGTAGTTATTTAATATTTTTAGCCGATTTGTAGTGTAGGTGCGTCGATAAATGCCATAATGGGATTGGTTGCGATTGTCGTTTCATGACTAAAGAATTGGCATTCAGAGACGAAAGTGCATTGCATGAAGCCATTTGTAATCGAAAAAGAACATGGACTTTACCAAAGTATTAATAATGACCCGATTTACAATACATTTAATGGTTTATGTGATAAAGTGAAGCGTTCAGTTTAAAACGTGTTATTTTGCTGCAAGAAATATGTGTTAAGTAAGTCTTGGTTTGAGTAATAGTCAGGGTAGCGTTAGAGGATTGTGGCAAGAGGATCGTTTTTTTTTCCTGGGTGAATTCTTGTAAGATGCATATAAAGGAGATCTTTCCATAAGCATTTTATCTTCTGATTAGACAGCAGATTAGTCTATTGTACAAAATCACTCATTTTTTTTTGTCTTACTAATTTTACATATTTTGCTTTCATGAGTTGATATGGTGGATTGGCTGAGAGTATTCCAGTTCAGTTGTAAGACCATTGCAAAAAGTGTAACACCAGTGCAAATTACACATCGAAATTCTGGATTATGATTGGCTGAAGGACAATAGGAATTTTTCTAAGCCAATGATATCTCGTAAAATAGCGACGAAATTTTTCTGCTGAAACTTTGAAAAAAGTATTCTCGAGTGAGAAAAAATGGCAACTTTAAATCAAGAAAGGCTTACTCTGGCAAATACTCTTCATTTTTATAATATTAATAAGTAATCATACGGTTTTTCTCGATCAATGTGGAATTAATTTGCACTTGTTCATTTTTCAAAAGGCTGAAATTGCCCTCGCCGCTACTTTAAATCAAGAAAGGCTTACTCTGGCCAATACTCTTCATTTTTGTATTATTAATAAGTAATCGTACGGTTTTTCTTGTTCAATGTGGAATTAATTTGCACTTGCGAATTTTTCAAAAGGCTGAAATTGCACTCGCCGCTACTTAAATCAAGAAAGGCTTACTCTGGCAAATACTCTTCACTTTTATAATATTAATAAGTAATCATACGGTTTTTCTTGTTCAATGTGGAATTAATTTGCACTTGCGAATTTTTCAAAAGGCTGAAATTGCAGCTTTTTCAAAAACTCACTCATGCAATTTAATTATAAATTGAACTCGAAACCATATGATTGCCATTACTAATTATATTAGTGTATGGATTGTTGTGTTTTTCTTTTTACCCTTGTGAAAAGGATGTACAGGCTTGCTCTGCTTATCTTTCTGGGCCGGGTTTTTCGAAGCAGGGTTAAGGTAACCCAGGGTTAACGTTAGTGTGAAATTTAAATGCAGATACGAGAGCTTAAAAAGCACATTCAGAATAATTCTTTTTGAATACAATTTGATAATTGTATGCTCTGAATAAAATAGAGAAAGTTATCGGAGAAAAGAGGAAAAGAAACCCCATGTTAAAATTTAACCCCAAGTCAGTGCTAATCGGCCTTCGAACAACCGGCCCCTGATGGCTTGTTGTAAATAACAGGACAGTATCAAAAGTGAACTTGTAGAATAGAGTGGTGTGACTGACGTTTTTTTCTTGTAGGATCGTATGAGAAGTCGTACTCCAGTTGTTTTACTTTTGCTCCTATTTTCCGTGCCAATGCTCCTTGTCTACGGCAGTAAGTACAAGTTAACACGAATTTATTGTTGTCTTGCTGTGGAGATGGTGACTAGATCCCTTGAACGTGTTGCAGTGCAACTACGCAAGCTCCCGCTTATCTGTCCAGCTTAATTTCGGTAAAATCTAAAACTTATTATAATTTGCGCTCCAACTATAGCACCCGTCTTGATCCTCCTAAAGGCAAGATGCTGATAACTCCTGGAGGGCGTTCATTTCAGGCGGCTGTACCACAATTATGGAACGCCCTACCGCCAAGTCTACGAGATGTCACATCAGTCGAGACGTCTAAGAAAAACTGAAAGACATTTTTATTTAAACGTTTGCAAATAGGTTTACTCTAATCAAATTTTAGGAAATTATAATTATTATATTTTACTTGCACATATTATTTTCTTCACTTTTATGTTAACTATTGTCATTTGATTTATTATTTTATTTTACTTTAACGTAAAGCGCTTTGATCTTTTATTGTAAAAAGCGCTATAAAAATATTAAATATTGTTAATATTATTATTACTACTCGAACCAAGGCCACCCAAACAAATTTTCATACAAATTATCCAATCACGATCTAGAATCTAAACAATAGAATCTCTACAAAGTCTTATATTTCGCTTAAAATGCATATAATTTGCTCTATAACTATACAAAACGTATCAAGATTGAAAAAGAATCATGTTGGTTGGTAGAAACTCGCCACCAATCTGTTGTTCAGCGTCAAGAACAGACACACAAAATTTGTGTGAAAATTTATTTGTGTGGCCTTTGTTCGAGTAGTCACACTGTAACATGGTGAGCTGTGTCCCGTGATTGTCCGAATGCAAGGCAAGACTCCAGATGGAATTATTGAATCTGCCCTGAAGAGTGCATGAGCTTTGAAACCGTCATCAGAAGATGCGAAACACTTCAAAAATTCTAAGTTGCCATCCACAGTTTTATAAAACGGAGGTTAAAAAATAGAATTAGAAGAATGTCTCAGACAAGATGGCTAGATATTAACCTCGCTCTTTTAAAATATGTCCAGAAATGCACGTTAATGAGATTCATACTCCGCAATGTGCTTTGACTGTTGTTATCTCACTAAACCACTCTAAAATCTCTCTTATATGAAGTAATATGGGATTCCCAAATCACCCTCCTACAAACATGAAGTGTTTGTTAAAGAATGCAGCGTACATTTCTGGCCATAAGTGGCTTTTTTTGTTATTATTGCTGTTTGCTTTTTATTGAGCTCGACTATTTCTCTGTGAACAAAAACGCTTGGCCTATATGCAGCCGTCTTGAACGAACAAGCTTAGTCAGTAACACGTATGTATTGGTGTGTCCTTATTAGTCTTAAAAGGTCGGAAAGCAAAGCTAATATCCTTCTTCTCGTTTCTTGGTTTTCAGATACTGGTGGAACCTACACTATAAATGCTACATTGATGTGTATAACAGGTAGGTGGGATAGATAAATGACATTACACTTTGAGAGTAGAACATGTGTAATCTGTGAAAAATATGAGGTTTGGTAGTTCTCAATAGAAAAATAGAGTCTGCTCGTGGGCATTGATATACCTTCATCCCGACTCCGACTTACCTTAGTCCGGGCCACTAGCGAGGGCTAAAATGACCTTTGACAAGGGCCCAACATCTATTTATGCCCAAAGAACATAAACTCTATTACCATTATTATCACTTTGTAGAGCATTGAGAAAGTAAAACTGGAAAAACAAACTTCATAACGAAACAGCGATCGTTTACAACTTGAATGGCTTTTACTTTCCCATAATGAAAATACACCATCGAGCGAAGCTGGCTAAAAATTACAAAATCTTCCCAAGAGAGTTGTCATGAATTGTAAAAGCCATGAAAGAAAAAAATACATTTTTACTGGCTGCTTGAATCGTACAATAATTTGATTTACACTTTTCATTGGTTTATTTTAGCGGGCTACAATACATTTTAGCCGCAAAATACGCCACAGTGCCCAACAAAGTGATAATAATAGTTTTGTTTTCTTACCTTGTCTCGTAATATAGATGTCTAAGTGATGGATAAAACTTTTTTACCATTTTGTGAACATTTTTTGACCATTTTGTAACCATTATGTGACCATTTGACCTTAATTATGTATTCAGGTTTCTTCATTGGTGGCCCAGCCAATTTGATAAGTGGCGCCATATCAGCTGATCTTGGAAGACAAGTAAGTACAAGAAACGACATTGAATTATGTCATGTGTAGTTTCTCTCTGCAACTGGATAGTGAATAACAAACCATGCAGTGCCACAATTCCTTGAATATATTTCAAATTCTGTCGTTTTGCTTTCTTGGTACGAAAAGGGCTAAGGAGCACTTTTAAAACAGCTGGATTGATTTCTTAGAATTATGAGAGCTAAATCTGTTTCAGCGAGTCCTTGCTGTGAATTGAAGCCAGCCCAATCTCATATTTCTGTCGGAAGTGTCAAAAAATGGGGACGTTTTCAGAGTAAACGTAGTGTATACAGTAAAATGGGTTCTGTCAGTTGGTTTATTGGTGACTTTCTGTTTATATGAAATGCGCTGAAAGCGCTTCTCCTTAGTGATACGTTTGAGAGCTTTAATTTGTTGTGGTTTTTACTTCTCTAAGAGTGCTATTTCAAGCAGCGAAGCTTTGGCTACTGTAACTGGCATTGTTGACGGCACAGGAAGTGTAGGTGCTGCCATTGGACAGGTTAGCCCATCATTCTCCTTGAAACTTAAATATTCACCTGCTCTCAGCAAAGACATGGTTCGCACGGGCCTTGAATAGTCCTTGAAAAAGCATCAACCCCTTGAAAAGTCCTTGAAAATTGAAAAATTTTGTCAAGTCCTTGAATTTTCTCCAGAAGTCCTTGAATCTTATCGAAAGGTCCTTGAATAAATAAAACTTTATTAACGCAACCTTGTCTTGCGCACAGAAAACTTTGAAAGCTCAGCAAGGCGCAATTTTGTGCGTGAAGCATCGCGTGAAACTGTTTTAAGTCTGGTGCAGTTCATTGCTGTTATTTGATGTACCTTAGGAACCGTGCCTTCCAGGGATAAGGCATTGCAATAACCTGTACCCCCCCCCCCCCAGAATAATAATCGGTCTTGTAAGTTTTTCGGTGTCATGGAGTCAAATTGAGTGGAAAATAAGTCCTTGAAAAAATGTGATTTGTCCTTGAAAGGTCCTTGAAAAGTACTTGAAAAGAAAGGTCTCAGGTCTGTATCAACCATGAAAGACGGCTGGCTTATCCCAGCTGCTAGAGCGTCGCACCGGTATTCGCGAGGTTGCAGGTTTGCATCCCGTTCTCGCCTGTTCCGGCTTTTCTCAGCCCACTTGTCAATTGTTAGAATTGCGTCAATACTACGACGGTCAAACCTTCAATCAAGTTTCCAACCACAGTGCAAATGTATGATTTTTTTGATATATAGACAAATCGTTGGAACTTAAGCTATCGAGAACGTCTCATGGTTTGTCTGTTGTTGCGCATGATTCTACAGACACTCCAATCACAAACCTGTTAACAAGACCGTGGAAGTGTTTAGTCATGTGGCAGGTGCTCATATGAGCATTGAATTCCTTATTACACATTATGCTAATAACATGGAGTCACTTAGGTGGTTGTCTGAAAGAAGACTTGCAGTAAGCAGTCGAAACGTCGCAACCACCACCCAAGTAACTCCGTCGTGAGACCATAGAACTAATTTATATTATCACTAAAGTTACCACGATGAACAACAATCTTTTCCATAACATTTGTTCTGGTTTGAATAATCGTGTTCCCTGGTTAATTCGTTGATGAAGAACGTGACGCTGATTGGCTACTAAGAATGTGAAAATACATGTTTCATCAAGTAGAAAATCATTTTTGCGCTGTACAGGTGTTTAGTCCTTCCTCTGTCGTCCGTGTTATTGACGCTTTATGGGTTGACTTAACTTTTGGCATATCACAGTTTTAATTTGGTATCGTTCATTTTGAATTACCAATCCAGGTTAGCACAAACTCTACGAAGCGAGGATGAAGACAAACCTGACTTAGAGCACAGCTAGCGATAAGCACAATCTCTCTTATTTGTTCTTTTGATTATTTTTAGCTTCTTGTACCTGAGATCAACACGCACAGTGGATGGAATGCGGTGTTTCACTTTCTCATGGTTCTGGTTAGTACACAACACGTTAATCAGCATTAATGGTCAACTAGAATATATTGGGAAGGAGTGTAGACAGCCCAGCTGGGTGGTTGAGATATTGAGTTATTTTTTTCTCAAGTATCTGAGCGGGCCGGAATCCTAAATCCTTGAATTTGATTGGCTAATCATGCACTCGTGACTGGTCCAGCTTTTTATGATACGGCTCATGGACCGGATTTTTTCCCCGCTATAGCGATTTCTTATCTCTTTTCTGATCTAAAAGAGAAGACATCAAAAAAAAAAAAATAGTAATAATTAAATTTAATATATGTTATTTACCTGGCGGAAGGTCCGTATGGAAAACAACTGTGCCCGCACTCAAGACCAAGGACAGTATTTTTCCTATACTGACTTAACCTTTAGCTAGCCCGATAAATAACTTATTTATTTATTTTATAACTTATTTATTTATTTTTTGGATGTCTTTCTTTTAAAGTAAGAAAAGAGATAGGGAATTGTTACAGCGGGGAAAAAATCCGGCCCGTGGGCCGTATCGTAAAAAGCTGGACCAGTCACCGGCGCGTCATTGGCCAGTCAACTTCGGGGATTTGGGATTTTGGCCTTGTCCGATGCTTAAGAAAAAAATAATAAGTTATTTACCGTGCTAAGTCGGTCCGTGTGGGGAAAAAACGGTGCCCTTGAGTACAGTTTTTTTTTTTCCCATACGGACCTCCCACCCGGTCAATAACAGTCCCTACCTACCCTCCATTTTACTTACGGACTCTTTTCATGTTGTTTTTCAATTTTATCCTTGGTTCAAAAATTTTTCTCCCTTTGTTTTTGGCTATGGTAATGTTGTTAATGTATGATAATTAGTTTAAAACAAAGGGAGAAAAAATTTAAACCAAGGATAAAATTGAACCACAACATACCCACTAGATTGCCGAGCTCAGTTGGCAGAGGATCTGAAGGTCGTTGGTCCAAACTTAGGTCGTGTCACTGAATACTGGGGATCTTAAGATATCTGTAGGGAGGGTCGTCGCAGTTTGCATCCTATAATGCATCTCTTACTTGTGAGACTCAGGTAAAGACTGAAAGAGAAATACTGAGTTCGTATGGGAACCCTTTCTTGGCCCCCCTCTTTGTTTTGCTTACTTGCCGTTGTTCAAATTTGTTTTTCTTATGTCCTACAAATTATATATCCGCATGTGTTAAGGGATTACTGTGCAAACCTTATAGTACGTTTTTATTTTTTATTGTTATTGTTGTTTTAACCTGCAGATGTCCTTAAGTCTTGTTTGTATAGCACTACCCCCTCTTTACAAGTTGGCCAGGTAAAAATTGAGTAAAAGCTGCGAGAGTAAACTCTGCTATCACGATTCCAGCCGCAGTGCAAGTATACGAGTTATTTCATATAATTGTTATATCTCTCAATTAGTACGCGCGCTGTGATTGGTCAATTTAGCGGGCCGTACTTCACTGTACAGCCCGCTAAAGTTTGTTTTGGTCGCCAAAATGACTCCAGAGATATAATAAATATCTTATTAACCTCGTTTTCTCGGTCCGTACTGTAAAATACGGATCCTCGTTTTTTCCCGTCGATTTACGGACCTCGAACTCGATTAATAAGAGGTATTTATACCCAAATTGCAGTATGATCTCTTTGTACGATATTCGCGCGTCTTTGCGCCAGAATTGTCTCTTGTTAGAAATACGTGGAAGAAAAGAATATACTCTGAGTAGAAGTCCCCACTCCACTTATCGAACAAAATCACTGGTCATGGGACGAAATTTTGTGGACAAAAGTTTATACTCATGGCTACTAATTTACATTTGTGAATCTAAGGAAGGATAACCTTAAGTTGGGTCGTAAAAAAGAAATTGTTCGTATTTCTTGCAATAGTATGAATAAAATTAAACTGGTTTTTGTGTTCCTCGTAATTACATTCCCTCGCAATTCCGGTGCAGATTAGCACGAATCTCGTGTCGCTGTTTTTATCTCTTTTACAAAGCCCACCTGTATTTAGTCCAAAAATTCGCGTGCCGTTCGTATGTACTCGGTATGTTACAATGTGCCTGTTTATATTCTTATGTGGCTCGTATTTAGTCGTATGTTACACGTATGTAGTCGTATTTTACCGTATGTAGTCGTATAAGGCTCGTACGTACTCGTAGGTCATCCGTGTGGTGTTCTAGTCACTATCAGTCTTCCAGTCTCTGATGGAGCTATAGAATTGTGGCCTCTTAGTAATGGCACTGCATTCCATCATCATCAGCTTATTAGCATTTTCACTACCCAAGAACTGAATATTACGCGCAAAACCTGGACACTTAATTGGTTTCTCCATTTTACAAGCTGTTGAAATTATTGTAGTCTTTGTATGTACATGACAATAACTTTGCAAAGGAAACGTTTATGATGTAGAGGCAAAATGCAAACAAGAGCTGTATCTGATAACTCTTCTTAGACGTAGATTTCTTTTTTTGTTGTTGTTTTTGTTGTTGTTGTTGTTTTTGTTGTTGAGGTGGTTTTCTGTTGTTACATACCTGTCGTGGCATCCTGTTTGTTTTATTGCGACTTTTGTGTTTTGCTCACCCACAGAAAGACTCTCTCGAATCCCCCACTACCTGAGTACAACCCTCAGGTCTACGCTACTATAAATCCTCAAGAAAGTAAGTTGGAGTTTTGCAATACAATGTACACAAGAAGCGAAAACGATTAGTTTAGAAGAAAGGATGGCAACTACTGCTGACAAACTTCGCCATCGGTTTGTTATAAGATACGGGAGCTTTGGCAAATGAAGACGCCGTCGACCAGCATGGCATTTAACAATATCTTCCTTCTAACAATATCTTCCTTTCCACAAGCGTGTCTCCCACGGTAGAGTAGGAAAGAGAATGAATTTATTCAGCGGCGCCGTTCTCGTTGACTTTCTTCGTACAGTCGCGTTTCGAAGTAATAAATTATAAGTCTGAAATTTCTTATTATATGGTTAGCCGTTCTCTTGTTGTTTATTGTTATTATTATTGTTATTGTTATTATTGTTAATATTGTTATTGATATTGTTATTATTATTATTATTATTATTATTATTATTATTATCATTATTGTCATCATCATCATTTGCTCTTTGACTGTTTCTGTGTCGGTTCCTTGGTCAAACTTCTCTGTTAGCAGACGTTTGATCGTGTATTGTTATTTGTGTTTCAGGTTAGATTTCCTGCAACTGATTTAAGGGAAACGTGTATCATGCCTTTGTTGACGAAGGGTGCCGGACATGCAAGCTTTTAATCAGTTTTTAATATTATTTTACCTTTAAAAATATACTTTGACCATTTTGTTGTTGTCAAATCAACAATTATTGAATTTTTCACCAACCTGAACGAGGCGCGAAAGTAATGATTTTAATAATAATCTATTATTATCTGATTCTTCATTAATATACTAGATTCTTCTCAGAAATCCTCTCCTTTTCCGATGTTATCGGGATAGCACCACATTAGATAGTCTATTCATTTTACTTGACTGCAGCGAAAATGGAAATTATGACATATGGTAACTCTATGAAAAGTTATATCGCTAAAAATAAAGAATTGGTACAAGCATCGACTTCAGCCTTTTTGTTTCCCTATCACACGTCAAATTACAGCAACCTCTTTTTCCGATATGGCTTCTGGTAGAGTGTTGCTTGATCTTGCTTCTTTGTATGTTCCTAGCTGCAGTTCTTCAATTTAGTATTCCAAACCCAGGAAGCAACCTTTTCGAAGAAGCGGAGGAGTTTCTGTTCGAAAAGGCTTCCTCAAAGAATACTGACGGAAAAACAAAGGGGGGGGGGGGGGGAGGGGGAGAGAAAGCCGCCCCAAATTAAAGCACCTTTAAATAACTTTAATGAAACAAATATTATATAAAAGATGAAGCAAACGATATCGTACTATTTTTTTCGACCTAACGAATCAGCCTCTACGTCCTAGAGCCAAACACTACTCACAGGCACCTGTGGGCTTATTCTAGGGCCTCGAACTCCATGGCCTCAAAAACAAACCTCTCATAGGGCGTATGCACACAGCACTCCATGGCATTTTCTCGAAATATATGGGCTCAAACCCTAGCCACTCTCCGGCATGCTCATAAAGGAACGTTATTATGGTATCTCGACCGACACTCATGAGTTTAGAGCCTCTAGCCCCCTTGGTACATGATCAGTAACTCACGCAGTAGAATCTGAACATGACTTCTTAAATTCAGTACAAAAACCTCTTAAAATTTTATTACAGTAGGCTGCACTGAAAAGCCTATCTTTAAAGCTAACATGGTGAATTTCAGCTGTCCATTACCAAAGATACTATTCTTGGCCTTGCTACGTATAAATAGGTTTGGAATATGAGGAAAAAAAAACCCAATCATGAAAGAAGTCACTAAAATGAACTCTGTGACTGCAGATGGAAGTCCAGCAATATGACGATCTCTACAAAGAGACAATAAATGTCCCTGATGCCTTACAAACTTTCAAATGATTGACCACTTTAACTGTAAGATCGCCAGCCAGGGTTAACTCAGTTGGTAGAACACCAGACTACCGTGCGGGAGGTCGTGTCTTTAAGTTACTGAGGAGAAAGTGCTGCCTTTGAAATGACATCTGTAAATGATTAGACTTCTCGGATAGGGACGATAAGCCGTAGATCCCGTCTCACAACACTTGTTCCTTATAATATGAGGGACGTTTAAGAACCCACACACTGTTCGAAAAGAGTAGGGGACGTAGTTCCCGGTGTGGTGGCTATATCTCTAACTGTCTGGTTTCATCTGTCAGTTCATGCATGGGCTGGGTGGGTGGGTGAGATCATATATGGTCTGATAGCGGCAACCAGAAGCGCATTTACATGCTGACGTCCGATCTCACTCAATAGAAGTGTAAAGCGCCTTTGAACATATTCATACGAAAAATGCGCTATATAAATTCATTACAATATAAGATAAGTAGGGGGACATAACCAGATATACGCAAAAGCGCAGTCTGGTCAAAATGCATTTACACCGCTGGTGCCTGGCCGATAGAACTTGATTGTATGGGGAACCCATGTACAGTTCGTCTAGAAATTCAAATACGTCGACGTTGGTGTAGTAATCATGATCTGTAATATTTTACTTATTTCGTCTGCCATGCAATTAAGATCCTAAGGGATCCATGTAACATCTATGGTTAGACATGCATTTCTGAAATATATCCAATGACAACTTTTGAAGCTCTGAAACCTTAGATCCTTTGTTTACAATACAACGTTTGAATTATCTGTGAACCATGACACCGTTTGTGCTTACAAATCTTATGGAAAAGCATTTAGCAACGACGACACAGTTTTCAACTCTCTAAAAGTGGAACTTTCTTTACTCTCGGCTTCCGACCAGTTTTGGTGAAACACCTTTCAATCCATCGCGATTGCACTGCCACAGCCAACACTGTATGCATCAGAATACACTATTTTGGATGGCCCGCTCTTTTCAACTGGCCAGATTGAAATACCATTACATTTGCGGAGGTTTCGTTCCCAAAATTTTAATCCTACACAAAGTCTTCGTTTAATTTCACATCATTTGTGCATACTGCAGGTCAGCCTTGCACATTGCCCACACAATTAGAAAGCGAAACGATCTTTCCCGCAACAGCAGGGTGGATACTTTTTGTGTGAATAGCTTTTTGTTTTTCTCTTAAAAGATCGTTCAGATCAGCAAGAAGGCTCGAATTCCTTTTGTCCGTGGCAGCAATAGTTCAATCAGCGGTGTTAATTACTGTACCTAGCCAAACAATCACCTGACATGGCTCCCTAATGCACTTTTGTTCATTAGGGCAGGAATCCAAGTTTCAATAAATCAGCGTGCGTTTGCAAACTACATATCTTAGCCAACATAAACTGAAGAACGGTCTGCACCCAAACCATCGTCTAAGAACAAAGCAATTGGTTTTCCTTCGCAGCGCCACTTTTTCACCGGTTTCAACATTTTTGTGAAAATGTAAGTAGCAAACTGAAGACAACCCAAAAGGCGAAACAGTAAACGTAAAATATCTCTCAATACCATCTTGATATATCCAGGCAAACGCTAGAAACTTAACATGTTCTAGGAAAGTATGGGTCGTCCTCGGTGTAAAAACCTGTGAAGTTTTTAACTGTTATTTCACTATTATTTTCCTAGTCTCTATTGTTTTGTCTCAATTTGTTTCCTTTGTTTCTACGTCACTCGTGAACGTAACAGATTTCTACACCGAGGATCATGAGCCGTGGTGATAACCACAGGTCGAATGAAAACATAAAGTCTTCAGGCCTAAGGACCTCCTTGGGAATTGAAATGTCTTCCTATTTGAATTTATTTTTGCACACGGATGGAGATTCCATATGTCTCTGGTCTAAACCAATCTTTTCTTTCCAGACGTTTGTACAGGAACTGAAAGAGGGTTGATTATCTTAGGGATTTCCACTGACTCCACGATACAATTCTGTTCTAATAGGGAACGGGCGGTGTCCTAGACAAACTCACGCTCATCTCACGCCGATTTATGGTTTCTGAATATTCTCGGGGGAGGCGCTGTTAGGAAAGGTAATTTATAACCGAATTCGATAATGTCGACCACAAACTGAGGAGCATTTATTTCCTGGCACCGTCTCAAAGATGCTCGCCGAACCTTAATTCCTTTGACAGAATCCGGCACTACCCAGATTGTACTTAATCTCGTAATTTCTTCCTAACTCTTGTTCAAGAATAGCACATGGCACATCAAAGCATTGAATCTCTGAAAACAAACAGCAAATCGTAACGTTAGTGCTCCAAATAATGGGGAAGCGAATATGTATAGCATAAACGTCGGTGAAATAAAGGAATAAACTACACCTGGATATTCTGAGGTCGGTAGTCATTGCTTTCTCTGACCCTCTGCAAAGCTATTACACTGATTCAGAACCGCGCAACTAGCTCTCCAATGGCCCATTTTTCTGCAAGCGAAACAGGGTCCAGGCGAAGCCCTCTGGACTCCGTAAATTTGGGAGTTCTGGCTACTGAAAAGGCCGCCGTCTAGTCACGATCGTTGGAATAGGAGACGACTGAACAGACAAGGGAGAAGATTGGTATGATGAAAGGGATACTAGGAGCTCTGGCAGAATTTCGCTGAAGTGCGAATTTTCTTGAGTTCCTCATGGCAGCGCGTGCTTCAGCCCGATAAATCTTTTTTCATCGTCCGAATCGTCGGCCAATTCGTGCTGCAGATATTCCTGAACAGTCCTACAACCATTCAGCGACTTGTCAGCATGCAAGATAAGCTTTTGTCAGCTTTTAAGTAACTTTATACCTTGATCGACTGACTCCTTGGCTGCTTCGATGTTGCTACATTCAATACTAAAGCTGACATCTTCTAACGACTCGAGGATTTTACAATTGGTTGAGGCTTGTTCTTTGTTGCTTTTCTTTCTGAACACCAGTCGGGTGTCTTCTGTAGGACGTTTGAGCAAAGCAACTTGCAAGCTGACTTTTGCTTCAGTAGCAGTTCATTATTAGCCCTAATGAACTAACGTACTCGGGGTTAGTCCATGATCGAGTCTGGTTAAAAAGCTCAGGCGCTGAATGAATGCTGACCTAGACTGATCAAATCAAAACCACCTACTATACATATCCCAAATGCAAAATACATAAGCAAATGGTGGAAAAGAGTAAGTTAGAGGCAAAATAGTAGACCGCCTTATGGCAGTGCTCAGCTAATAAGAACAACTTGCTGCAACAACGGCTAATCCATCAACGTGCAATGAGAAAGCTTTATTTTCATCTTTCTGGACCTGTTATGTAGTAGAACGAAAGTGGCAGACAGCGTTGGTCTAGACCAGTGACCACCAGGTGGGTAACAGGCGTATTCGGAGTGATTTTACGAGTGCAAATGTCTCCTCGTCACTTCCCCAATGTAACTTAATTATATAACTTTCTAGTGCTGAAATTCTCTCTTTCATTGAAAACCTCGCGTTGTTTTGGTGGACGCCAGTTTGTTGGTGGTACTTGTAGAATGATTAGCTTGCCTTTTGTGTTTAGGGGTTTAATCTGCACAGTTACGCTTGTATAAAAACAATCCGGCTCTTGAAACGTATAATTAAACACTGACAGCGCCAACTCTCCAGTGCATTCAAACCCGGAATCAAGATAAGGAATTTTTACTACCTTCTTACAGCTCGTGAATAACCCTGGCTCTCTATAACGCTATAATTCCTATGCAAACTGATTTGTTACATAACAACGGCCGTCCTTCAGAGGGAGTAGGCGAGCCTGTAATTTAACTTGCCCTACCTATTCAACTTTCTACTAAACACTCAGCCGCGGGTACACACCTTCCTATATGCGCACTTACTAACCGATATAGATTGAATTTGGATTTTGGGACTATAGACTATGTAGTTTTTATGTGAGCTTTCACTCACGACCCCTCTATCTCTTCTGACCTTCGCTCTAAAATTACTCTTCGACGAACTCATTCAAAACGTTTATGAAAAGTTGAGCAGTGGTCAGGAAATATCCGTTAACTAAGATACGTTTATGAAAAGTTGAGCAGTGGTCAGGAAATATCCGTTAACTAAGATACATGAATGGGAACTGTGTTCTCACTGTAATAAACGATACATAACTATGTGAACTTGAACTTGGAGCTGACTGAATGCTCTCACGAGAATCTGTTCCCATGGAAAGCCATAAGAGGTAAATAATACAGTGTAATGGAGTACTGCCTCATAGTGCTACTGACTGCATGAATTAGCTGTTTGTTTAAAAACAAGGAATGCTTGGAAGATCAAAAGAAAGGTGTAATTACATCTTTGAAATAATAAATATCTATGACATAAAGTACATCCAAAGTTTTAGTGCGTCTCCTCGGATTTCAGGTTGGGGGTTTAATTTCCCCACGCGGGGCTGTATCAGTTAATATGCAAATCCCGACAATGTTCTATTGAAACCACGAGCATTCTCATATCCTGACTGCTACATCGCTAACCAGTTTATATGTTCTTAATTATATGGGCCACTTACCTTATTTTCGTAACTTGTAGTCGATAGTGCACATATAAGTAAATGAAGGAAAGCCGATTTAGGAACGTTTACTAAAAGAGACAATCCATTCCGCCGACATAAGGAACAAACGCTCACTCAACGCTAGGAGAGACTGACTCGAACCGAACGGGCTGCAAAGGGCCGGGTTTTCACGAGTTAAAGGGCGTAAACGGGTTGGCAAAATGTTCCATTTAGATATCTAAAAATATCTGACTGCTTTTTTTTCGGACATGTGTTGTGGCTGCATCGTTTATATTTCAAAATGTAGCGATTCAGAGATATCTTAAAATTTTAAAGAAAGGGTTTCCATTTTCAAAGTAAGTAAATAACACTGCCGTAACAATGGTCTGTGACGTTCTGTGACGGCAGTCAGTCCTTCGCTTTCTTAAAGCTCGCCACTGACTTTGCCCTGTTTTGGGTATGGCTTACCGGAGCTTCTGTTCAAATGGGCCGGACAGCTTAGCTGTCCTATACATGTAAGGCGCATATTCTCTTGCGGCAGTTTCCAGGAGGTTGGCGCAGTGTTATCCATGCACGTCAGGCCTTGCATTTCTTGCTGCCAACGACCGCCAAAGAGGATAAATTATTAAGGTTTATCTGATCTTCACTGTTGAAATGGTATCAATGAGTAAGGGATAAAGGTAACGGGTTGGAGTTTGCTGCAGTGTCTTTCCTTATGTAAAAACCGTAGTATTTTCTCGGCGCGATAATTACCAGATAAACAAAACCCTAAGAATAGACACGGACAATTCCCACATCAAAATATGCTAATATATATATATATATATATATATATATATATATATATAGAGAGAGAGAGAGAGAGAGAGAGAGAGAGAGAGAGAGAGAGAGAGAGAGAGAGAGAGAGAGTTAAAAGATTGCGAGGACGGACAACTTCTGACGTGAAAATGATTAAAAAATATTAGTTAAAGCGTTTCGGTCAGAAACCTTCTTCAGTTATTACGACTTTTGAATAAAAATGAGCTTTAAATAAGACTGAGGCGCTAGTGATTACGTAATTACAAGTGACATCTAATGAATAAGGTCAAGGTACAAAGTCACGTGAAAGCGCAGAAAGTGGTGATAATATTAACAATGGACAAAATCAACAGAGAGAAAAATATTGAATAAATCGAAAACGAGCTACTATGAAAATAATCGGCAGAATATGAGAGATAAAAACTAAAGCTAAAACACCAAACTAGCAAATTTCCTCTCCTATATAGTACGTTACTGATCAATCGTTCAAAGGCCCTTTTCTTGGATTTTGTCAGCCCTTTAGGTGTTGATTAGACTCAAAGGCCCTGCCAAGGGTTCTTATTATGATTAATACTATTTAAGGCCTCCCCAGGAATTTGTTGTTGATATGCACTTTAATTTCGGGCAAAGGCAAAGTTTTGGGATTTCGGTACGGTTGGTGTTTACAGTTATATGTAAGGATGGGTTAAGCTCTTTTTAATGCTTGCCACGTTGCCTCTTCAGTTAGTCTATTCGTTTTAGCCAGTTTGGTGTTTTAGTTTTTAGTTTTTCTCTCTCTCTCTCTCTTTCTCTCTCTCTCTCTCTCTCTCTCTCTCTCTGTCTCTCTCTGTCTCTGTCTCTGTCTGTCTGTCTGTCTGTCTCTCTCTCTCTCTCTCTCTCTCTCTCTCTCTCTCTCTCTCTCTCTCTCTCTCTCTCTCTCTATCATGTAGAAAAGAAGGTTTGCCAACGATGACGCTAGTGAGAAGGATCCCAAAGGATACACGACGCTTGCACTCGGTGGATTTAGTTGGAATGAATTAGTTTAAATTTTTATTGTTTGTAATTTTCTTTTTTCTTTCCTTATTGTTTGTAATTTTACCTCTTCATATATAAGAGACCAATTTTTATTCCAAGTACTTTTAATCTTTTTAAGAACATACTGTACTGAAGAAGCCCGAATGGGCGAAACGTTTACAGTATTAAACCTCATGTGAGAAGTTCGCTGTTCCTCCTTCATTCCAACTATATACATATATATATATATAGTTGTTGCGGGAGAAAAAACACACAAACAAACTACAGGTTTATCCCTACAAGCCTGTTTCGTGGTTGCCCACTCATCAGCCTATTGAGGGGATATCCCCTGATGAGTGGGCAACCACGAAACAGGCTTGTAGGGATAAACCTGTAGTTTGTTTGTGTGTTTTTTCTCCCGCAACAACTACTTCGCTCTACGTTCACGTATTGAGCACTGTCTTACGATTAATCAACTTTTACACTTTATATATATATATGTATATATATACAAATACTGAGCGAGAATAGTGGGGTGAACTTTTTACTGGTCCGACTCGATTTAATGACGTTTCGACTGTTCAGCCTTCCTCAGACAAACGCTACAAACCAAACACTAAAATCTATTTACAATGGGTTGAATTTCTAACCATGTCCACGTTTAAAATTACCTACAGTTTCCTACCAACAGAAATTGGGCGTGTGCTATATATTTGGAAACATTTTAGTACCAGTTACTAACCCATTTTCATGGTTTTTTTATTTGTCAAAATAATGTTACGTGATACAAAGAACATGTTTCCTGAGCTTCTTTTTCGTTAACGTTTTATCCGATCTTTTAATTTTAGTCACGGAACTTTCGATGGTCAATATTCACCTTTTTAAGGGATAAACCTATGAGCACATGCATGTGACAGCACTCAAGATTTGATAAAGGAAAGATGAGATAAATACAAATCCGCTTTTGTTGCATGATTTGACCGTCGGTCAACCTTTTAGATACAAATAGCATTCTCCATGAACGAAGCCTTATTTCTTCCCTTATCTGTTGGTTTAAATACCTAAATGTTGGATCGATTATCTTCTAAGTTACATATATATCTTTGATTGATTGGATAATTTTACCGACTTCCATCTTCAAGCTCCGTTTTCAAGTTCCATCGGTATCGTTTCTCTTTAATACATGAAAATCCCAGTTAGCGCCTCCTGATCTTCCTTGTTATAATTATATCCGGTTCAGACACCGTACTTTTCATATAGTGAACCAAGAGAAAACTGATGAATCAAGTACATTAATGTAAGAGCGACGTCTGAATCAATTCGTTACGGCAGTCTTAATTTGGTGCGGCAAAAATGCTCAGCTCGATAGAGTCTGTGGCATTATTAGACATTGGAGAGATAGATGATTCATAAGGCGCTCTTCTCATGCGCCGAACCAAATGTACACATATAGGGGATATTACACGGTGGCGCGAAGATATGAATTTTATTTTCGAGTGGTGAAAACAATATTTTACGAGCGAGCGCAACAAGCGAGTAAAATGTTGTTTTTTAACACTAGTCGCTAGTCGAACCTACCTCAACCAGTTTCAGCATATGAAAGCTACGGAGTCTAAACTGGGCCTTATAGATGTGGGAAAGTTTCATGTTTACGTGTTCTAGAACTGAGATAGTTTGGCTCTTTGCCACCTTATGTTCCTTCATGATCACGATATCTAAATCTCCGATATTATGGCCCTTTTATTTAACAGAAACATTTTTTTTCTCAATAAGACGAATTTCCAGTAGTAGAAAATTTTCAATCAAAGCGAATTTTTTAACCTTGACCTGGGCGTCCTTTTTACGTTGCTGAATGATACTTTCCTTCTCGCCATGATGTAATCAAGACAAAGCATTGAAGTGCAGCTTCTAGTGCTCGTTGTTTACAAGATTATACCGCAATATCACGCAAACTTCTTGACAAACTTAAAAAACAGTCAAAATATTCCTTTAGGATTCTTTCCTCGTGAGTTCTGCTTTTAAATATGTTTATCAACGTTACTTCACATTGAAGCAACACATGTCATTTTCCACCCACGAATTAGGTCTATAAAATTAAAACCATTATATCTGATCTCGTCCCGCGGTCACGAGTAGAAGGCACAATTTTGGCACCAATCTTGCATCTACAAACAGAATCTAATTAAATCTGGAAAACGGATCTCTATTTCACCCCAATGCTATGGATATGGCGCTAATTATAAAAAACGTTGATTAAGTCAATGGGAGGTTGAAAATTTTTTGGGCTCTTAACATACAAGGGCCCCGTTTACGCAGGTTTCCCACGAAACAGATCAACTTCCAATCCCAGAGGACGACCTCGGACTCAAAACCGCGAAGCGTTATCTCTGAAGCGAGGCTTTATTAACCCTTTGTGGCTAGGAAACTGTATAGTTGGTGCTTAAAATTTAATGCATACAACATTCCAGGACCTTTTATCTGCGTTTAGTTTCATCTACCTTCAAATAAAGCAATAATAAAAGTGCTGCTTCTTTTACAAAGAAAAGCAATTGCATTTCATCGTTAAATGCTGGCCAGGCTATCGAGTAGTTTTTTGTACTACAAATATGCCGGACCTCCCAGATTACAAAGTCCTTTTGTACTCTCTTTTACCGTCAAGGAGTCAAGGGTCTCTTATGTCATATTTATTGGTCGACTTACGTGGGCCTTATGTTTCAGTTGATGTAAGCCCACAATACCTCTTTCACAATTAGCAACTTTAGAAGTTTCTGTTATTATTATTGTTTTATTATTTTTACAGTGGTAGTGCTTGGCAAGTGACACACTATTAAACAGACGCTCGAGACCAAAACATCTCCGTTAAGGCAAGAGCCAAAGCAAACATGCAATATTTGTTTTTCTGTGGAATAATTTTACTGTGTGCGGTGCAAATCACGGCCCTTTTGGCTATTCGACGGCATAAGGGAGTAGATTTTCAAGGACGCACGCAAAAAACTCGAGGACGATCGGAAAAGGATACCAACCGAGGGAATGGCACGGAACAAGAGAGGCTAATCCATACTATGCCCAATAGGACAGCTAAGAAGTTAAAAGAATTGTTATTCATTTCAAAGGAAGGAACATCTGCCCAACGACCAGTTAACTCAGTGCGAAAACCGAAGCCCTTGCTGAATACTTCAACACCAACAGCTGCGCAGACATCGTTAGGAATTCATGTTGGTACTACCAAGCACTTGGTAGACGGGTTTACCAAGTTTCAAGCTTCACCAACAACTAAACAATATGAAGACAAAATCGAGAACTTTCTTGTTTCTCCAGTACGAATAATGAAGTTGAAGTCTAGATTATATCACCGTTTAACAAATATCGCAAGGTTTGTACCACAAAATGATGAACTACAAGGCCGTGTAGCCCTGCTACCAACTCCAACCAGAATCATAAGATATGGATGATCAGCCCTTGCAGTCTTGATATGACAAATCATTTTTTACGGACTCTGTCTCAACGGCAATAAGACAGAAGGACATTAACCCATGTACATAGCAAACCAAAAGAGATAAGCTCCACCGGTACAAGATGGAAATACTGCACTGAACTCAGGGTCAGGCATTCAGTTCCTTGATGTAAAAATGGGACGTTAAATATTGTTTTTCAGTTTACTTGGTAACAAAAAAGACCACGGTCAACTAAGTTTTTTTATTTAGCTATAAAATGCAGAATGTGATTGTCCATGCATTCTTACTGAAATCTTTTGTCGAGAAGAGTTTGACGTCTCTTTCCACTGAGTGTCGCAAAATCATGAACTTTCGATCATAGGAATGTAGGTCCTTTAGTCAGAAAGCGCAGTACATGAACAGTGAGAGAAGACTCACGCAATTTGTGCGTCTGTATTCAACAACAACCCAAAGTAGCAATAGATGCAGAGAATTCGTCTCCTCAAAACTCAATAATCTTAAAACTGACACTCTAGTCTAGATGTGCAATATTTATGTTTCCCATTATACCGGAAAAACTGGCGGAACATCAGTGACGTGGCACGTTTGTCCAGCAAGAACGATATGCTACAATGTTTTGTTTGGAAAAGAGGGAAGTCTTTCCACAAGGAGCGTTTTGATCCTGATATCAGAATGGAAAAAGATTAAGTAGTTTTTTCACGATTTTAAAGATTCTTAAGGTTTTACACGATCTATTTTTCAGTTAACTGGAGTTTTGGTGACCACTGTCTATTTTCATCTCAGTTAGAAATCCAAACCTTACACTCTTCTTTGAATTTTCACACAAACACTTCCTGATGTCTTTTATTTGAGACTGAAGGCGTGCAAGCGCACCGAAGCCTTTGGGTGCGCTTATTATCGCTTCGTTTTCATTGCAGAGTGACAAGGTTCTAAGAAGAGTCTCTTAGTTCATTTCTTTTCGATATATATTCTTTAATTTATAACTATTGATTCGTATTTCTTGTTTATATGAGATCGCCTCAAGAAATATTCGAGAGGTTTCTGTTTTTATTATAGTTGAAGAGACAGAATGGAAAGCAACCGAGGGGTAGCCAGATAATGTTGTCGCTAATTCTGTTGCCAAGACTTCCCCTCCTGATTTGTGCTTGTGCCAGAAAGTGTATACAGGTAGCCGCCCGTTGGCTTCTTGCGAAGTTGGAATGATGTTTTAATAAATCAATGTTATCAAGTTATCTTCATCCAAACAGGTCTTCCATCAAAATCTCTCAGGCGAAAACAATGAATTGTAAGAATAATCCTGTAATTACATTTACCAAAGTACCGGCCAGCAGCCATGAATTATTTACTTAAATAAGCTTGAAGGTTAAATTCAAGAGGTTGTAACTTGTACTCCTCTTCAAAAACGTGAGTTACAGCACACAATTAATCATCTCCATAACAGTGTCCATTAAAAAGGCCAGGACCAATACAACAACCGTGGATTGACAGCTACTGATTACAAATTGTAAAATGCCACGAAATGTTACGAGTACATCAAAGGGAGTATAGTGAATGATAGGGAATGAATTGTAAACAACATTCGTATTTCATATGATTGAATCGAAACACCATTCCCCGTGTAATAAATTTACTAAACGCGTCTATAAAACTTTTGTAATTGCCCTCTATAATAAGTTTCTTTGACAACGCTGTACCAACATAACATAGTAGCTAAACAAATCAAAGCAGTACCCTAGAAACGTCAAGAAAATTAGTGGATTCTAGAGTCACTCCTAACTAGTCCCTACTTAATTTCTGGTATCGTAGGAATCATTAGGAAAGAATGCTGTACAAGTATGTATTTCTGAAAGCGAGTCCACTTTAAAGAAGGTGCAGGTTACATGAGGCCTGACGATGCTGACATGTGTTTTAATGACTTCACACTAACAACAAATGATGATATTCAAATGTTGGCTGGCCATGCCTCCCAGATACCGCGTGATGCAAACAGTCCAAGTAATTAACTCTATCATTTGGGATGCAAGCAAGAAAATGTCAATATTTCCTGTCGTGCTCAGGAAAGATTAATTTTTGCTATTAGCACGAAGGAGGATTCCCATTGAAAAATGAAACTTTTCTGCTTTGAAGTGCCATAAGTACTGTTTGTCATGTACAACACTAATCTCAGTACAGGCAGTCACGTATGCATACCTCTTCTAACCAACCCTTTTTTGTGATTCTCCCCTTACGTGCTTCGTTCTGCGTAATTTTACTCTCAAACTCCTTGGCCTCTTGGCATGGTGAAAGGACTTTCTTAGCTCCATGCCAAAATTTAATGAAGAACACTTATAAACACCATATAATTTGATTTGACACGGATTTTAAGAACACCGGAAGTAATCTTGATATTAGTTTACCTTTACCGCTAATAAGCTGCTTAAAAACACATGGATCACGTTATTTGACTTTCGTAATCAATTCGGTGCCACTGGTTTGTCTGAGTGGACAGATGCTAACTCGGTTTCACATTGGTTTGATACTAAGTAACAAGAACTGAAGCATAAATTTGTCCTATTCACGTAAAACGATTGAGAATATCATCGTAGACTGAATGGAAAAGCTTCTCCCCTTGCAGAGAGATTGAAAGTAAAGGTAAAAATAAATTGCGATAAGAATTCACTTTAACCATCAACTGTAAACTACCTACATATAATTCAGAACTGAACCACTCAAGTTCAGATTTTAACAAATCATGTCTACCACCTCTGCCTTTATCGTAAAGTTATGGATATAAGAACAATCATGTAGTTATCAAAGACTATTGCCTCCTACATCTGCCATGTGATCTGAGTCAATGATGACCTTCTTAATGTATTTTAACATGACACAGTTTCCCTCCCCCTCCCCCCAAACGACAAAAACAACGAAAAAAGAAACAACAACTAAAAAACAGAAACTACAGCAGGTGGATTTTTTCAAAAATAATTTCTGCGGAACGAAAATTTGCACATAACGTAAGATTTATCGTAATGTTAGTGTCTTTCACCAAGCTATGCTGATGTTGCATGGTAGATAAAAAGAAGACTCTCATCATTGTCAAGTCTCTCGAACTCCTCTTTATAACAGATCGGTTATCCTTGCGGCCCACGCGTGGGATGCAGCTGGTCTTTTGACTTGCATGTCACAGTGAATTTTCTATCGAAAATATTGAGCCTCCTTCGGGAGAAATGTGTATTGTTCTGGCGATATTAACTTCCAGTGCAGTCAAAATTATAGATTAGTAAAGTTAGCGGCCAAGCGTGACTCCAGTGGCTCTCATTGGTCAAAGATTAAGAGCGCATTCCTCCCCAGGGAATACTGCCATATATAGAGAATACTTCATGGAAAGTGTGGGCGTACGGTATTTACGCACGCGTTATTGACGTATCAGAAATCGAACGAGTGAGCGCAGCGAACGAGTGAGATTTCTGATACAAAAACAACGAGTGCGTAAATACCGTACAAAGCACTTTCCATGTGATATTGTGTTTATTATATATATACTGAGATTTAAATTCTTATTTATCGTCTTTAATGACAGACCAAGACAAAACTCTGTTACGTGAATTCAAGTTAAAAACTCATGCAAGGATTATAACATAAGCTTGAATTTCTGCCAGAAATTTAACATTTACTTGTGATTGTGACGATACTCGGCTTAAGATCCCCGATATGTTTTTTTGTTTATTTAGGTTCAAGCTACTATAGTTTGTTATGCTTTGCACGTTCTTGTGCCCACCTAACTGCATTATATGCGTTGGCGGAATTTCACTGTCATTAAGTTTTTGAATCATGTGTTTACGAGCACTATGGTTGGTGAGTCGCTCTTTGTTGATGTTTGCTTTTGAAGATATTGTTTTCATCAAAGTGTTTAGTTTATTTACACCCATACGTGCCGACTTGAACCAGTGTTTTTTGGAGCCGTCTGTTTTCGTGTGGTTTATTCCCAAGTAGAATGGCGCATCGTCTGCCATCATGATATATATCAAAACTGTATGTTCTAGGACAAAAAAAAATAAATAAAAAATAAATAAAAAATAAATAAAAAATAAATAAAATTGATTTTTAATTTTAATAAAACCTTCATCACAACTTAGTAAAATATTGAATAATTATACAGTCAAGCTTTTATCAAGTCTTCTTTGCGATCAGCCCTGTGTTAATTTTTTAAAATATCCGAAAATCCTAGGACAAAATTTTTTTAAAAATAAATAAAAAATAAATAAAAAATAAATAAAAATTGAAAAAGATATTTAAAGACTAGATAAAAATATATAAATTATGGACGGACAACAAAGAGAACTAAGTGCTGATATGAAGAATTTACAAAGAAAACTAAGTGGTGAACAATTAAAAGAACTTGTTTATTGGTATAACCCAACGAGAAAGTCATATTATAACACTAAAAGAAAACGTATTGATTATCTGAATACTATTCCTGAAATAACTAATAATGTTCAAAGAATCATTGATAATATTAGAGAAATTAGTAGATTATTACGTGATACACCACATAGACCTAATGAGAATACTCCTATTCCAATTCCAAATACACCGCCTAATAACCCTTCAGATACTACCTTTAATCCAGACAGCCCTCCTCCAGGTAGACCGCCTAGAGATCGCCGCCCCGGTACACCCCCAGGTAGACCACCACCAACCACTACTACTAGAAAAAGTCTTATACCTAGACCTATTACAATTAATAATCAAAAGAAAGATCCTATTCTCAAACCTATACCTAGAGTTTCTACATCACAAACAAAACCTATTCCCGAACAAAGAAAAAATAATCCTCAACCCCCGATTGAAAAAATACAAATACTAAAACAAAAACTACAAGAACAAATAAAAACGCAAATATTACAAAACATAAAACAACAATCACAAATATTACAAAACTTAAATCAACAAACACCACAGGAACAACAAGAACAAATAAAAATATTACAAACTCTTCAAGAACAAACACAAGAACTACAACAACAACAAAATCAATCATTCACTCAAACAAAAATGGAAGAGAAACCTCAACAACAATCAAAAAACACAAAAAATAAACGTAGAAAAAATAGGAGAAAAAATAAAAAAAAAAAAACTAAAACTAATACACAACCTCAGGAACCACAGGAACCACCAATCCCCCCACCGAGAAAAAAGAGAAATAAAAAAAAACAAAAACTAGAAGATTTTACTCCAATAGAAATTAATACAGCATTCGATGGTTATCTGAAAACATATAGAATATATGGAAAGGAATATAGAAATGATTTAATATTTGATTTAGGATATAAAGATGATATTGGATTTGCATCTTTTACACCGGAAGAAATCGAAGAAATAGAACAAAAAGAATTAAAAATTATAAGAGAAAATAATGATCTTGCATTTTTAGATCCGGAAAAAATCGTAGAATTAGGACTTGATGAATTAACATTTATAAGAGAAATAAAACCAGTAGTTATTAACTTAATTAATAAGCAAAAGAAACCTATAAAGATAAAATTTATTTTCGTCTGTAAATTTGTAGAATTTGATTATGTTGAAACTAGAAAAATTATAAAAAAAAGGTCAGAACCATTTTTTCATAGTGAAAAACCAGAGATTATAACAGAGTCAACAGATTTATCCAAACTATTCGATGAGATGACTAAATATTTACTAGAGCTTTTTAAAAGTTATACGAATAAATATAGCGGTTGGGTATTTAATGGTGTGACATACTTTGATATAAAAATTGACCCATTTGATCCACTTTCCGCAAAAAGTTATATTGAACTACCAAAATTCTTAGCAAATAAAAAAGCAATAATAAATCCTAAGAATGAAGATGATAATGATTGTTTTAAATATGTTGCAACTATAGCAACAAATAAAATAGATGATCATCCAGAGAGAATAACTAAAGAACTGATTGAAATGTCTAACAGGTTTAATTGGAAGGGAATTGAGTTTCCATTTAAATTAACGGATATTAATAAGTTTGAGAATCAAAATGAAAAATATGCAGTTAATGTGTTTGGATTTGATGAAAAAAAGTTAAAAATATGTCCTTTACACATAAGCGATAAGAAAAACAGATTTTTAATAGAATCACTGTATATAACAAACAATGAAACGAGTCACTACTACTGGATAAAGAATTTTAATAAATTAGTACATTCTCAAGTTACTAAACATACAAAAAAGATTTACACATGTCGCAGATGTTTTTATCACACTCATGAAGAGGAAACATTGAAAAAACATGAAGAATATTGTAAAGAACATGATTCTGTCAGGATTGAAATGCCAATAGATAAAGATGGAAATCCTGAAATTCTTAAATTTACGAATCATAGTAATAAAATTAAAGCACCTTTTTCTGTATATTGTGATAAAGAGACTTATAGAATTTTATTAGACTATACCAACCCAGAAGACAAAACTAAAAGTTACTCAATTAAATATGATAAACATAAAGCATCGGCTTATTGTTACTTTATAAAGTTTGTTGATGAAGAATATGAACCTTTTATTAGACAATACACCGCTAAATCACCGGAAGAAGATATAGGAGAAATATTTATGTTACAATTGGAAAAGGATATTAGAGAAATTTATGAAAAAATTAAACCAAACAAGAAATTAAAATGTATGACGGAAAGAGAACAACTCGAATATAAAAACGCGACAATCTGTCATATATGTGAAAAAGAATTATTAAAAGAGGATAAGGTTAGAGATCACTGTCATTATACTGGAAAATATAGAGGAGCAGCACATAAAAAGTGTAACTTTAATTTTTTTAATAGAAAATTTATACCAATATTTTTTCACAACTTAGCGGGATTTGATTCACATCTTTCTATTAAGAGTATCGGTAAAACTGAAGGCAAAGTAAAATGTATACCTAATAATGAAGAAAAATATATTTCATATACAAAACAAATAATACTCGGCGAATATAAAAATAAAAACGGTGTGTTGAAAAAAGATATGTTAGACATTAGATTTGTTGATTCATTTAAATTTATGCAAACAAGCCTCAACAATTTAGTCAAAAATCTTACAAATTGCGGAAAATGTGAAGCATGTAAACCGGGAGATTGTATTAAGAGATATATGAAAGATGGAAAGATCATCAACTATACTGGTTTTGGTAGATGTGGAAAATGTAAAAATTGCAAGTTAAGCAAAAGTAGATGTCTTTCCCCAAAGGATGATAAATTAATTGAAACTAAAAAAGTTTTTAAGGATAAAATATATTTAGCGATGAGGAAGGGAGTATTTCCCTATGAATATTTCACCAGTCTTGATATTCTTAATGAAACTAAACTTCCACCAATAGAAGCTTTTTATTCTAAATTAAACGATGAAAAAATATCAGAAGAAGATTATGAACATGCGCAAAAAGTGTGGAAAGCTTTTAATATGAAAACAATGAGGGATTACCACGATCTTTATCTCTTGTTAGATGTATTATTATTAACCGATGTATTCGAAAATTTTAGAGATGTTTGTATGAAAAATTATCAATTAGATCCAGCGCATTATCTTACAGCACCCTCACTAGCCTGGGATGCCATGTTAAAATTAACTAAAGTAAATTTAGAATTACTTATCGATAATGATATGTTACTAATGTTTGAGAAGGGTATAAGAGGTGGTATATCACAAATATCAAAAAGACAAGCTAGAGCAAACAACCCATATATGGAAAATTTTATGGATGATATGGTGAAAACTTATATTGTTTATCTTGATGCGAATAACTTATATGGTGCAGCAATGAGTGATCTATTACCTACACACGGTTTTAAATGGATGACAGAGGAAGAGTTTGAAAATTGGAGAGATATACCATGCATACTTGAGGTTAATCTAGATTATCCAAATCATCTTCACGATCAACATAATGATTATCCACTAGCTCCTGAAAGACTTATTGTTAACAAAGTGAAAAAATTAATCCCAAACTTAAACAACAAGGAAAAGTATGTTCTTCACTACAAAAATTTAAAAAAATATGAAAGTTTGGGGTTAAAAATAACAAAGATACACAGAGCAATTAAATTCAAAGAATCAGCATGGTTAAAACCATATATCGATTTAAATACTAAATTAAGAGCTAATGCAAAGAATGATTTCGAAAAGGATTTTTTCAAATTAATGAATAACTCTGTTTTTGGTAAAACAATGGAAAATATTAGGAAAAGGGTTGATATTAGATTAGTTACAAATGAAGAACAAGCTAGAAAGTTAATAAGTATGCCTAATTATCATCACCGTACAATATTTTGTGAAGATTTAGCAGCCATTCATATGAGGAAAAAATTTATAAGATTTAATAAACCTATTTACTTAGGTATGTGCATTTTGGATTTGAGTAAAGTAATAATGTATGATTTTCATTATAATTATATAAAACCTAAATATGGAGATAAGGCTGAATTACTTATGACTGATACTGATTCTCTTGTATATGAAATTGAAACTGAAGATTTTTTCAAAGATATTAGTTCTGACGTTAGAGAAAAATTCGACACTAGCAATTATCCTAAAGATCACCCTTCAGGAATTGAGATAGGTGTAAATAAAAAAGTAATTGGTATGTTTAAAGATGAAATGGGTGGAAATATTATAAAAGAATTTATTGGTCTGAGGCCAAAGTTATACTCAATATTGAAGGATAATGATGACGAGATAAAAAAGGATAAAGGAATTAAGCAATGCGTTGTAAAAAATACAATCAAACACAAAGATTATAAGGATGTTTTAGAAACTGGAGAACATCAAATGAGAGAGATGAATGTGTTTAGAACAGAAAAACATGATATTTATACCGTTGCCATCAATAAAATTGCACTATCCGCTAATGATGATAAAAGAATAATTTGCAAAGACGGAAAACATACTTTAGCTATTGGGCATTATCGAACTAAGCCGGATCAATCTAAAACGGAATCTGGAGGCAACTCAGTATCATAAGGAATAACCTGTAATTCCTCTCTAACAAATCCACGCCTCGGCCCATCAGTTAAATAATATAAAACTGGCTGATTAGGCGAAATGACACTTCTAGAAATATAATAAACTTTGATAGTCCAGATGGGGTCTGTAGCTCTCCTTTTTTCACCGCCCTCAAGTTCGCCGGGAAATAATAGATATCTAACTTTTACATCTGGTGTTAATCTAACTTCATCAAGACCAACAACTCTCTTATATCTTTTTGTTTCAAGTTCAACCTCTTTCATTTTAATGGCTTTATCAGGTTCTTTACCAGTTATTCTCGTTGGTGTGTTATTCAAAGTTTTTATAATAGCTGGTAATCGTTTTACCCACACTCTAGACCTTTCTTCCTGTAACATTTCTTGCGCATATTGATGACTAAATAATCGTTCACCTAATATTTTATTTGCGTTTTCAACAAATGCTTGTGCTCTATGATTTCCAGCTTCACTTCTTTGTATTTTCACATTATGATAATTCATAAGTTTGGAAACTTCGCCCATAAATTCTTTTCCAGGATCAACCATTAATGTTTTGGGATATTTTAACCTTCTAGAATATATTTTTTCAAAAGCATTTGAAATTTCCCTACTTTCTTTTGAGGTTAATGCTTCAGCATCTTTGTATCTACTTGCCACATCAACCACAACTAATGCGTATTTATATGTTTTTCTTCCAACTCTATCATGAGGTAAAAATAATAAATCTGCTTGGTGAATCTGATTAGGTTTATCTACGGTCCAGTGAGGTCTAGGTATATACTTTGGAGCTGGAAGATATATTTGCCATATTGCTTGTTTCTCTAACCATTGTTTTGCGGTATCTTCGCTTACATTTGCTTTTTTAGCCAATTTAGGAATTGCAGAATAGCCTTTCCAATATCCTTCGGTTGAATAATATGTTGCCGATATTTTCGATAAAATGCTTTCGTTACTCATTTAAAGATTAACCAAAGTATCTTATAAATTATAATGGTGGAAGAAAAAATAAAATTTAGTGAATATCAAATTAAGCTTATGAAAAAAATTATCATTCAAAAAATTAAAAATATGGAAGATGAGGATAATCTTTTTAATGTGTTTCTTGAAATTAAAGGGGTAAGAGAAAGTTTAGTAAAATATATTGAAGAATTAGAGAATAAAAAAAATACCAATTCAGATGCCTATGAGGTTTAAAGATTAGTCAAAGTATCTTATAAATTATACAATGACGTCTGAAAAAATTAATCCAAATAGAATTCCTCGTGAACCATTTGGTTTGAAAGCGGAATCAACAATGAACCGAATTACTCTCAATCCATCCTCAGCTAGCCCCGGAGAAACATTATATATAAATATTCCAAAACTTTCTGAGAATTTAGTGATTGTACCCGGAAGCGTATCTCTATTATTTGATTTAGATGTAGATGGACATGCAAATAATACACTTGTGAATAATGTAGGTAGTAATCTTGTATCTAGACTTAGAGTTCTTTTTGGTGGCGAAACATTACAGGATACACAAAGATATGATCTTTTTCAAACCTATCATGACTTATTCTTAACAGATGAAGAACGCGAAGATAGATTAAAACAAGGTATTTCTTCCGAAAATATGAGAAAACTCAGGACAAATGCAGGTGATAAGAAAACACAAGATGTTAAGGCAGTGGCCCTTGCATCAGTACATAACACCAAGTATCGTATACCGCTAAACCATCCTATTCTAAACGATCATGGAGTTTTCTACCCAAAGGCGCTAGACAATCATCTAATATTTGAGATTACACTTGCCTCCGTTAATGATATTGTTGTTTATTCCGACACTACTAAGACTCCATCTTATTCAATCAAAAACCTTGAGTTAGAATATTCTTCCATTTCAAGCGAATACTTGGCTCGTGAGGCACAAGCAGCTTATCAGGTTGGTAAAGGATTCTTTTACGAAAATGTTACTCTCCATAAAACTTTTACATTTTCTATAGGCGGTGATGGTGTTATAAATCAGCATATTAATCTACCTAGAAGATCAATGACTGGGATATTATGTTTGTTTACATCACCAACCGCGGCAGGAGCACGTAACTCTGAGAATTTTTACAATCCGGGTATAACCTCAATTAATATAGATGTTGATGGCGTGCCAAATCGATTATACTCTAAGGGAATGATACCATCAGATCTATGGGAGTCGGTAAAGAAACGTTTCGGAAGAGATGGCGTAAAGGAAAAGGATTTTTATGCTGATAAGTTTGCTCTTTGGGTTGATATGAGAACTCATCCAGATAATGGTATTCATGGCGGTGGACTAGCATTAAACAATACACAAGATGGTGTAAAACTAGAAATTAAAAGAAAACAAGGCGGATCTGGAATAATAACATGCCATATGTTTGTTGTAGCCGACGCAATGATGGAAATTATGAATTCAGGTTTGAGATCAATAAAGTACTAACTGCGGAATAGATTTAAAAACCTTTAGTTATGATACAAAAATCATGGAAGAACTACGAGAAAAAATACCATTCCATTGTATCATAACCGGCCCAACAAATTGTGGAAAAACAAAGTACCTCATTGATCAACTCCGAGGCCCCTTCAGAAAAGTTTTTGATTACATTGTTTTAGTATGCCCAACTTATTCTAAAAATAAAACCTATCATAATTTTGCTCGAGGAGATAAACGTTTCTTTGTATTGTCACCAGATGCAAGTAATGTAGATGAGATTAATGAATTGTTAAATGATTGCCAAACTTTATTCTCTGGAACAAACACATTAATAATTTTAGATGATTGTGCCGTTTCTAATGATTTGAAGAAAAGATCAAACAAGTTTATAGATTTAGCATTCTCGGGAAGGCATCATGGTTTATCAGTTTGGGTTCTCACTCAGCAATTAACATCCATAGCAAAACCATTCCGTGAAAATGTAGCTTGTGTTGTTACTTTCCATAATCCATCACAGAAGGGTATGAAGATGTTTTTCGAAGATTATGGAGGAGATTTGGATTACGAATTAGGTAAAAAGTTTATGCATCTCCTGAAAACAGAAAAATATTCTAGGCTATGTTTAAGTTTGCGGTACCCATTTAATTGCTATTTGGAAGTGCCAAAGGGAGTAACCTGAAGTGATTTAAAAATAACCTATGTGTCACCATAAAAGATGACAAGCGTAGAAGATTATATTGATGAAAAGACTGTGGGAAAAACAGACCGACCGCAGGGAGGATTGGTAAAAGATAATGATGATAACGAACTTGAAATAAAACAAGAATCACTAGCTATTCTCGCTGCTCTTGGGACCACAAAGGAATATTTAGGAGTTGAAATGAGTTTGGGTGATATAAAAAAATTATCAGAAAAAGATGTAGAAAAATATTTTAATCGATATCAAGCGGTAATGGGTAAAAAAATTAATGGCGGATTGGTTGATTCATCACTTCAATTAGTTTCCAAACTTATTTCATATTTAGTTCCGGTTGATGATATAGAAGCTCTTTGTGTGGATTTGAAGAATGATGATTTGGTAAATCGCGAACTAACAAACATTTTAGGGCTCTTAGCATTGAAAGCAGGAAGATTGGCGGCACTTGCAAGCGGTATATTTCAGGTTGCTAAACATGTTAAAATAGGAAAAATACAGCAAGTTACAAGTACTAATACAGATGATTCTAACAAAACTGAGCAAGATGCTAACGGTACTGATACTGTCTACTAAGTGGTCTAAAGATTTCTTAATGATATGTAAAATAATGTCTGAAGAAAATGAACAAGTTGATAGAGGTGAAACGGAACAAATTACAGCTGATCCCAAACCAGAAAATAAAGATACTAAAAAATACACTAAAAATCCTAAAAAAGTAGCAGCAGGTAAGAAATTAGCTGAATATAATAAAAAAGCAAAAGAAGCATTAGCCAGGGAGATGAAACGTGAAGAGACCCTACGGGCCGCGGAGCAAAAAATAAAACAGGAAGAAGAGACTAATGAAAATACATACAGTGAATCGAAAACATGGCTTCCAGAGTTATCTTTTACTACTGTTTTATCAGTTGTTGGATTGGGGTTTACAGCATTTGATCTTTTTATGAGATATAAGGAAAAATCTAGAGATGGGCACACTGAATATTCTAATAGGATACCTGATTTATCACAACCTTTTCAAGCCCCTCCCATAAAGGTTCATAATCCACAAACAAATACTCAAGCGCCGACCTCAGATCGCCCAAAAATTGGAATGATGTAATTACTAATTATTTTTTTACTACATAAAGTCATTTAAAAGTTTCTTACTGATGTAGTAAAAAATCATGTCAAACGAAAATAAACTTGTGAAAACTGTTACTGATTCTGCAGTCCTTATCGGATTAGCAGCTGGAGTAGGATATGTAGCTAAAAAGATGATGAAAGAATCATTTATGAACGACCCATCCTCAAGTATTACAAATTATGCAAAATGGGTTGCTGTATTATCAGGTAGTATGTATCTAAAAACCTATTTAGAGGAACAAAAGATTTTACCAAATTAACGAATATAAAAAATGGCAACAATAGCATTTATGATTGGAGGAGCTATATTGAATGCAACTGCATTTATTGGAGGAAACTATCTTGAAAAAAGACTTTCAGGACATAATGCGGATACTGAAAAAATAAGACACGATAAAGCAATGGAAAAATATCAAAGAGATTATGCAGAATATCAGGAAAAAAGACAAAAACTAATGGATTGGAAAATAAAGAAAAAAGATGAAAAATATCAAGCATCAAAAAATATTTCAACTACAAATGAACAATTTGCATTATATGAACAAATGAATGAACCAAAATTCTCTGATTATTATAGACCCAGCGATAATCAAAAGATGGGAGAAATGGCATATGTAGGAGGAGGAATGTTAGCGTTGGGTTACGCAGCTAGTAAATTATTTTAGAGTTAATTGTATGTTATTAGGTAGGTTTAAAGATTTCTTACTGATGAGTAAAAAATCTAAATATGGCAGAAGGAGGATATTTACCAGAAGATTTAGATCCAACTGAACTAAATGATCCAAAAGATAATGATGATGATGGTGAAAATATGGAAATGGATCCAATATCATCCACCACTAGGGTAATTAACCCTTATGATGAAGAAAAAGAAATATTGTTTGGTGGTAGGGATTATGAGAAGGAGGGGGCTAAACCTAAAACCAAATCAGGATATACAAAATTAGCAGGAGAAGATATAGATGAGATTGAAAGAAACAAAGATGAAGCCTGGTTTTATATTTTAAAAATATTTCCAGATGCAAAACCTAATTTTCTTTTCAAATTCAATGAATGGGATAAAATTGAGGTTGCAATCCCTAGAAAAAATCCAAAAAATATAAAATGGCATTATTTATTTGATGATTATGGTTATGTAAACAAAAAATTACCAAAATCAATAAAAGATGCTTTAGGTTCTACAGCAGAAGAGAAGATTAAAGCATTTGATAATGAATTAGAAAAAAGAAAAGAAGCACATAGTGAAAATATTGAGAGGGAAAAATATCTAGAAAACAAAAATAATAGAAGCACACAAGAAGAAATCGAACTTGAAAATCTTAGTATAGAAAATACTGAAGAAATAAATGAGATAACCAACCTAGAGAATGAGAGAGAAAGAGTTTGGAAAAGAATGGGATTAAGAGATAAAATAAAATACATATTCAAAAAGTATGGTTTTACAGTCTTTTCTGTTATTAGTGCTGTAGGTTTGGTTATTGGAGTTATAGTTTCTAATCTTTCAAAAGGATTATCTACTTTAGGAAAAGGTGTTGGAAATGGATTGAAAGCTCTCGGTAAGAAACTCGGTGAAATATTGCCTGGAATGGTTGGTGCAATAGTTAGCTTTCTATTCAAAACAGCAGGCGAGGTTATTGGATTTTTAGGTAAGAATGCTTGGCTTTTGATAATGGCTGTGGTTTTGTATTTTGTTGAAAACATAAAGAAGAGACCCTCTGGGCCGCGAAGCAAGTAACAAATTTAAAGATATCATACCGTTCAGTAAAAATACAATATGGATGACTACAATAGAATTTACGGCCCTGCCGGTCCCGAGCGAAGCTCGATTTACCCTGGATTGCCTAATAATCCAGATCCTATTAATTTCAGACTGCAAAAATCAAGTGAAGTATTACAAAATCTTGAGAAAGAAATTAAACATTATGAAGATGTAAGAAAAAAATACAATAGGGCAAGAGGAATATTTACAAAAATAAGTGTTTGTAGTGGCGTTCTTTCAGTTATTCTATCTGCAAGCGGGTTGGGCACCTCTCTTACTGGTTTTGGAGCTATTATTGGTGTTCCGTTGGGTGTTGTCGGTGGAATTTGTGGTGGAGTATCTGTTGGATTTGGCGCAGCATCAAAAAGACTTTCAAATAAAGTTAGCAAACATGAACAAACTGCTTCTATAGCAAAATCAAAATTAAACACCATTAACGACTTGGTTTCAAAGGCATTGAAAGATAATGTTATATCTGATCAAGAATTTTCTATAATTTTAGCAGAGTTGGAAAAGTTTCAAAAACTAAAACTGGAAGTTCGTCAAAAATTTAGGAGAGATACAGAAAAAAACTTAAACATGTCGCAGATAAGAAGAGAAGTTCGATCAGAGCTATTAAAAGAGTTAACCAGTCCCGCACATTAAAAATAACATATGAAAGAACTGATGTGGGTTGTAATTGTTTTGCAGGCATTAGAAAAGAAATTAATTGATAATAATTTACATCTTATTCCAAATCTAAAGACCAGATTATCTGGAACACAAAGAATAAGATGTTATTAAACGACTTCAAAAATAGATATCCAATCGCTAATCTTGATAAATTTACATTTGTGAATGATTCATTTGGAGGATATATTAAGTGGAAATATAATGAGATGACTGTCATGTCTAATGATGATCCTACTGGAAAAACATGGACTGATGATATGAATCCTAATTTGAAAAAATTGTTATGGGAAGATTTAGGGTTAAGTTTACCGGAAGTAGTTTCATCTTTCCCAAAGAGTTTAACCATGACTAACCAAAGTTATCCTATACCAGCTATTAAATTTGATGACTTTACAACTGACATAACAAAAATGTTAACCTCACTAGATATATATGTTTCAAATACAAAGAAATTCACAGCAAAGATGCGTGATGTTTTTACCAATCAAGTTGTGACTTTCAAGTTTGGTAAACAAAGTAGAAAATGGTTGAATGCACCAGATATGAATTATTGGCCACAGCAACTTAACTTTGCAGTTTGGTGTGCAACATCTGGTTGTGGGATTAGTCCTTTTGAAAGTCTAAATTATCCCAAAGTAGTGAATAGCTTCATTAAGTTTCATATATATTTCACAATAAGGCGAATATTATTTGAATTGAAACTGCCTTTGCCAGATGAACAACCTTTTGTGTTAAATAATAATCCATATAATAAAGTTGCATATCAACGATTGTGTGCTGAATTTGGGGTTAGTAATAATTCTGATTTTAGATGGAAAGGTGGTAGAAACGGGGGTTTAGGAGATATATTCCTTGATTATGGTTCTGGATACCATGGAAAAGGTGGAGGATATCAAAATGTTCATGTTGTAAGAAATTACGATCATGAAGCAGACCAATGGCCCGGTGAAGGTGGTAAATTCGCCGATGACGGTGGTAAGAAAGAAAAAGGTGATCTAATCTCATTCATTCGTAATGATGACTTTGTTGATTTCAAATATGCTTGGTTTATTCCTACAAATGGACATGGAATCACTAAAGCTGGACTTGGTAGATTGAATCGATCCACCGAAGCTTTTGTTTACTGTATATTAGGTGCACAAGTTAACACTAGAAACACGATTTATGGTAATGGCGGAGGAGCAATCGAGACACAACAAGAATTCTTAGCTTTATTTGAGAGTAGTGTGATTGAGAATGACATTTCTAGTTCCATCCAAAGATATCAATTAGCTGTACAAGAAGCGAAATTACGACTTGATTTAGCTGTTGCTCCTGGTTTGTGGTTGATGCCAAGTAATATGATAATCAACACTGAAAGCGTGGTTGGATATAATAACAAACTTATGAAAGCGACTAATGATATGAAATTTGGGGTGAATAATACCCTAAACGTGGAATCAAAACCGGTTGGAATAAGTCATAACTTAGGATCTTCAAAGTTAAAGTTACCTCATTCAATAGTTGAGACAAATCCGAAACCAAAAATCACCCCAACGCAAAATGAAAACGTGACTACGCAACATGAAACCAATCCACAAAGCGAGCATGAAGTGCGTATATTATCAATTATAATAGCGACAGGTGTATTTGCGTGGTATCTATTTCGGTAGTTCATGATCATTTTCACGTGTAGAACAATAGATTGCATACTTTTACGACATAGCAACAAGAAAAATGTAAAGTAGATTTTATGTTTACTTTTTAAAAGGCCGGTTTCTAACATCGCTCAGGAATGTGATTACGTCAATGCAAATTTAAAAAGGAGAATATGATGTAATCAAAACAAAATGTTGAGCATAACCATGTATGAGTCTGAAACGAGGATTTATTTAGATCCACCGCTGAAAAATCTTCGTGAGATACAACTCCTTGATTGTAATATACAAACCAAAAGATTGATTAATTTCAAGGAACAACAGATATTGTTTAATGATGAGAATCAGCCTCTAATAATAATACAACCTGGTACATATTCGTTGCGTGATATTCAATCAATCTTTCTTAATGATACTGATAGGTCAAAGATAACAATCATTGAGACAGACACTGTTGACTATCTTTATTCCAATAAGAACTTCAAAATAAAACTTACGAGGGGGTTGTCGATTGGTTTAGGAGTGCCTGGAGTTATAAATCCTGGTAAATTATACCCTATAAATATACAGATTAAGGAACCACTGAGATTTATGTGTAGTATAGTGGATAATAAGTCATCATATATGAATAAAACCAAATATGGAGAACTTGTTAAACTCTCACCATCACACCTACTTGCAAACATTCCCTCAAAGGATTATCCAACAATTCCAGTTCGAAAATATGATAGTGTTATAAACCACTTTGATTTAACTATCTTAGACACTGAATGGAAAAAACTTGATCTAATGGGTTCTCCAATAACTTTTAGTTTAAGATTCAGGTAAATTTTTTTGTTATGTAACCATTATTTAGGTTATATAACATAATTAGTAGTAACAAAAAATATAAGATTATTCGTCTGGTAAAGAATTAAAAATTTCTTGCTCCTCAATATCATAACACCAATCCACAACTCTTTTTGGCTTCCATGCTTCAACCATTAAATCATTATGTAAATCTTTATAAAATTTATTTTCTCCATAAAATCACAAATACCAAGTTTTTTTATCATTAATATATTTAAGCTCAATTTTATCATTAATATTTTATTTTATATCTTTAAATCATAATTCATTTTTTAATTTTATTCTACATTCCTTACAAGAAGCTTTTTGTTTACCGTGTTCGCATATTTGTGATCCTCCGCACTCTTTACATTGTTGTTTTTGTTTATTATGTTCACATATTTGTGGCCCACCACATTCTTTACAAGCATACTTAATTTTATCATGCGCACATATTTGTGATCCACCACATTCTTTACAGAAATATTTACGCTTACCATGAATACAATTATATTTATAAACTTTTGGTAATATAATTTCCTCAGATATATCTATTTTCATATCAAATAATTTTTGTGCAAGCTCTTTTTTTATCAATCTGGTCCGTCCATAAACTTTATGTTGTCTGGCGAGATAAAGCAATTGTAAATAACTAAATTTCAAAAGTACATCCATAATTTATATATTTTTATCTAGTCTTTAAATATCTTTTTCAATTTTTATTTATTTTTTTATTTATTTTTTATTTATTTTTTTGTCCTAGGATTTTCGGATACTTTAAAAAATTAACACAGGGCTGATCGCAAAGAAGACTTGATAAAAGCTTGACTGTATAATTATTCAATATTTTACTAAGTTGTGATGAAGGTTTTATTAAAATTAAAAATCAATTTTATTTATTTTTTATTTATTTTTTATTTATTTTTTATTTATTTTTTTTGTCCTAGAACATACAGTTTTGATATATATTCATGTTTTCCGGTCGCTTTTCATGGTAAATTTTGTACGCCACGACAAGATCTCGTTCATCACCAGTTGAAAACATTTTCGGGGAAACTTTTCGAACGTTTGAAGCGTCTACTCCAGACCTTGTTTTTGTCTGTCTTTCATTTTGCAATTTTACATCTCGTTTCGTTATCTCTTTCGTATTCCTGTTTTCGAGACTTTCCACGTAATCCTCGACCGAAGTATCGTGATCAACAAACCTTTTCTCGTTCATGTTTTTAAGCTTCAGCGCTTGCAAAAGATTTCTTTAACAAAGTGAAATGCTGCCAGCTGAATGAAAATCACCTTGTTACGGCTCACACGCCAAAAAACATGATACGCAGCACCTGATTGGACGTATCGTTTTCCTCACACGTGGAAAATGCGATACGCGCCATTTGATTGGCTGTCGGGTTCTTAGACCAGCTTGTGAACCAAATTTATTTCGCGCCTTTTCAGTGGGTAAATCTCAGTACATATATAATAAATAGAATTATCTAGTTATAAATGATCAGTAACATGGTGTCATGATGGGACCATAAACGTACTTGAAGTTGTAATTTTGAGAGCTTGCACCTATTCTCAGTATTGCTTTTTGGTAAAATTGACTGGCTTCCTCAGCAAATACCTAGCTAACTAAAAGTAATTAGATTATTTAAAACTGATTCAATTTACAAGGATGCCTAGCGCAAAATTTCTCAAAAATTGTTTAAAAAAGCTCACATACTTGTTATTAAGAGTAGTCACGTTAAAACTACATTCATTCTGTGCTAATTCTTCAGTTTTCGTGAGAAATGTCTGTTGCTTTAAGTAGTCAATGGATGCCTAACGTTTCCCTGAAACAACCTCTTAAACTGTGCCCCTTCCTGAAGGATTTGCTCTTTAATTTACTTGACAGTACAAGATTAATAGCCACCACACACTTGCTGTTTTCATATGGACAAGCAATTTAATCTATCAGTGTTGGAGGTCTCTCTACCCAGTTGCATTCTGGATGACGAGATACTGGCAATAATACTATATTACGATGCTTTCACGCAAAGAAATGGTATAATTCATTATGCGTCTACAATCTTTACGCTCACGAACAGCTATGCATGTGATATAACAATTTGATAGCTCAAAATAGAGCTGAACATATTAGAAACTAACTAGGTAAATATACAGGAGTTTGAACGCAAAATTTCTCCACTTCACAGAATAATATATTTAGTAATTAATATCGAGGATGTGCGTGGTCCCATGGTGTAATGGTTAGCACTCTGGACTTTGAATCCAGCGATCCGAGTTCAAATCTCGGTGGGACCTGGAAGTTTTAATTTTGGTAGCTTTTACCCTGATTCTTATTCTATCGTGTAGATTGAGCCTGAAAACTGGAACAAATTAAATTGGATTTTGACCATGAAATCAAATAACATGATCGAACGCTTGCGAGGGAGCACGGTTCGAAACCCTGAGCAGACGGCAGTAGAGGTTGTACGGTGCCTTATCGAATTAGTTTTGCTGTACTAAGTACAATTATCTTGGTCTAAGAACTGATGCGAGACGACGTTGAAAAATATTCTCCTTATAAAATTGACAAATATGGCTAGACCTCCCACTTCATAAAGTGTCATTGTTTGAAACCAAGTCATCGCCTGTTAAAGGATCCCTTTTTATTTTATTAATTTTCTGGATTTTGTTTCGGTGAACTTATGCTCTTCTGACAGCCTGTCTGAGACCGTCTTGATATTTAAAACCTAATAGCCGGGTTTATACGTCTTTCAATTAGAGAGCTGGGAACATTTTCGCCTGGAACAGAGTCGTAACTTTCATTAGCGATGTATTATTCATTTTTTTGTGGATTCGCTTTCCTGTGCGCCCTGGAACTCAATGTTCTCGGACTCGTGGAAGGTTTACAGGTGGAAGCTCTGGATTTTCCAAGTCCGAGTGAAGAAGTATCTCAAAAACGATTGGAAACAGGTTTAAAACTACAACATGCAAGGGAGCAGAGAACAATTACTCGCACAGTATTTATGAGAAAAGAAAAAAAGTCGAAATCATTGTTCGAAATCCTCACGACTAGCCATACTTCCCTGCTAAAAAACATCACTGTGCTGGAGAAAAACCTTTCAAACGTTATTGCAAAACCGGCCGTTAACAACTCTTCTGTCCTTTCAAGAGACGATGCAATACACTTAAACCAAGCAAGTTCCCACAATCCGATTAGGTCAGCGCCGACTACACCTCATGTAAAATTTAACAAGAAGAACTCCAGAGTACCCCCACATCTACAAGAGGCTGCGGCCACGTTTGTGTCATCACCAGCACAGCCACTGCAGGGCCGAGCAGGACGTCTGCCCACTCCAACAAGAATCATTAGATATGGCCGATCCTTGTAGTCTGTAGATTTGTTGACGATGTAGGGGCAGCTTGATAACAGCCATATATGGGAACAGAATCTAGTGTTGTTAATCTCTAGGATCCCATCTCAGTTTTAAATTGCTGCATTTTGCAGGTTGTTCTAGACGGCTAGTGCATGTTGTTAGTTCACAAGGTTTTTTTCTAGTTAACAAACGTGTGTGTTAAGCCATAACAGCGAAGTTGTAGTCTGACAAAGGCAGCCTTCACGTTACTATCAAAGATTGATTCGCTTTTAGAGCTCACATTCTAAAGATTGCTATAGGGTTCTGACAGCAAATATAACGCATGTCGTGTTTCTTGTTCTTAAAATATTGAAATAGACTCAGTTTCTTTTACATTATATATATCCAAGTCCATATGCGCAAAGTTGTTTGGTCACGTCAGCCTTTTTGTTCGCTTTTTGTTTTTTTTTTTGCTTTGCTTTTTTTTTTGTTTTTAGTTCTTTTTTTTTCAGTCTGGCTTGTTTATGGTTTTTTTAGTTAGTGCCTGTGGGAATTCATAAATAAATGTTCGCAACTGAACAGAACCACTCTAATAGTCTTAAAAACCTTCACCGCGCTCTTAAAAACAAATGAGAAACGACATCACAATTGGGTAACATCGACTGATGCCTGGGCTGGAACTAATTTGACTGACAAATTGCCAATTCTGTTTCCAATTGGTTAACGTTGTTTACCCTGACTTAACGGTTGGTTTAATCGCAGAGTGCAATCTTAGCAAACCATTCATTTGACTGCTCATAGATTACCGTTGTACAGCAATTTAATCCCCTTAAAATTCTTTTCTGGATATTATGTCCCTCAAAACATATGATCCAACTGACAAAACATGACTGTTAACCCTTTAACTCCCAAGCAAGCCGATGCAGAAAAGTAAGGGGGTTACCAGCGATTGCAACTTGATCTAACATCTTATTAAGTAAGTAACTAAGACAAGTTTACAAGTGTATCACAATGGCCGCTCCTCCATCTGCTAAACAGACTGGACTGCGAAAAGATGCGTACATAACCTCGCGCGCCATTCATGCCACCTTCGTCTGCAGTCCTGTACCAGCACAATACTCACACTTATTTAAAGCGTGATTAGAGATCTTAAGCGCCACTGTTGGTCTTAGTACAAGCAGACAATTAACTATGACACTGATCCATGACGGAAAAGTTTAAGTTTGTCCAGCATTTCAAACTATAGGAGCCATTACCCAGGGGCGCCTGCCAAGGGGAATTAAAAATGGCATATACGTATTGTGGGGGTACGTAGTTTCTTAAGAAACTGGTGCTGCGTCGGTGGGGAATTGAAAAACAAGAAATTTGGATAATTAAACAATTTGATAAAGTAATTTGTACCACCGTACGGTAAAAGAGGGAGGTGCTGACGTTTCGAGCGTTAGCCCTTCGTACTGAGCTCTGACGAAGGGCTAACGCTCGAAAAGTCAGCACCTCCCTCTTTTACCTTACGGTGGTACAAATTACTTCAAATGTATGGTCTTTCATATATTCATTTGCATCATTCTTCTCCATCTATGGGTATGTTACGAACTCACAATATGATAAACTCCCAGTTGGCTTGATAGCTCAGTTGGCAGAGCACTGCTCCGGTATCGCAGAGGTCATGGGTTCGAATCCCGTTCAGGCCTGAGATTTTTTTTTTCAGGCTTAAATTTCACAGCTGCTTAAGTTGTGTACATAACTGGGATGATCATTTAATGTCAATACATATTACTCTGCAGTTCAAATATATGGTCTTTTATATATTCATTTGCATCACAAATTACTTTATCAACTTGTTTGATTATCCCAATACCATATATGGTCGGAAAAGGGAAGTTGTCAAAAGGAGTAATGATATCATCATACTTATCATGATTCAAGGGCGATTCAAAACATGAGTTTGATTCGCTTTCTTGGGTCTGTTTTGTGGGTTTTGGATTTTACATCTATTAGCAGACTGTTGCTTGATTTTAACTGTAAAATAGCGTGATCTAAACTGAGAGATTAGGTTCAAATATTGCAGCACCTCTGACATGTCCCGACCGACGTGGCTGCCTGACTGAAAAACTACTGAGCCATTTAAAGTGCGGCACGTTTTCATCTCGAGTGATTAGAGAGTCATCCTGTAAAGAATCAACGGACGTGATATCCTTTTCTGCCTTTTTAATTCAGTCTACTAGGACAAGAGAGTCGGTGAACTGAAGGGCACAAACCTTGCTATGTGGGGAGTCAGGAACGTCCGTTCCAGGCAAGATTCTGATTTATTTGATTTCTAATATAAACACTAACGATTGGAATTAAAATCTATCATTTAGACAACTTTTTCTTAAAGAGCATACTTAAAAATTGAAAATTATTTCCCCGTGATAAATATCCCGCGTTTACCGACTAGTCTGGTTGCTTTTACTCCTCTGTTTAGTCAGTTATTTTGATAATGTCTACTTTAAAGGGAACGTACGGTACCGAATGTCAATATCGGTGAACGTTTTCCCTTCCTGTTTGGCACTGGTAAACAAAGATTTCTGCTAACGCGTATTGTACCATCAGTGAATTGCATATTCTGACAGCGTTTTATAACAAAGTTTGCCTTATGGCAAAGATCTGCACATTTATTCGCCACCAAGCATTTAACTGAAGAAGTAACCGGCGATGGCCGGAGGAACAGCGTTCTGAAGCCGTGCCGTGCTGAAGTGGAGTATACGTCAAAGTGTCTTCTGGTAGCGGTATGCTGGCACGCCTATCTCCTTTACCTTGTCCTTGTTTTCTTTGTTTGATGCTCATCTAAGATTCGTTACTTAGTGAAAGAAAAGATGAAGGATTCTTATAGTTAGTCAAGTATATTCACCACTTACATCAATTCAAGGTCGAATTCTTATGTTTTGTTTTTATTCACTACATTTCTATGACTCTATGGATGATGAAACCCATGATTACATAATAACTCTTATAAAAAGCTTACCAGATAATGTAGTTGGCGATATCACCGAAAATGGTGTCACATCCTTCAAGAGCAGGGTGCATGAGTGTCTATTGTTATGTGTTTAAGGCTTCTGCCCCTGCACTCCAGTTTTCTTGTTGCTGTGAACCACTGATTAGGCCATAGGGATATCTACCATAGTGCATTGCCGCCTATGATATTGATTGATATTAATCAATCCTCATGGATTATTGTTTACTTAAAAAAAAAAGAACTTCCACTTAGAAGACTTTCAAAATGTTCTTGCTGAATTTTTTTGGAAGAAGGCAACAACCAAGTTGAAACGTACAATAGAGAACTAACGAAACTTCTTCCTCCCACGTTTGTGGAAAAACAGAATTTACCCTCAGAATAAGTGGTAATTGCATGACGACACGTTAGTGACAGTGCACTGGGAACGTACATATACTCAGGAAACATAGTGTGTTGGTAGCTCACATTCTCTACTCCTATTAACAGCAAAAATAATAGAGAAATACTGTTTAAACCTGAAAAGGCTCTTAACATAGGCTGGTAATTAATGGTTACAGGCCTTCGTCCTTCAGTGGGTTTTATTGAAGGTTTCTTCCAGCGAGTGTAGGCAAGTCTTTTCCAGTTCTCTCGGTCTAAAGAGGCTCGGGGAATTTCTGTTTCTGAGAGAGCGTGACCGCTGAATCGCGGGTCAATAGTTAGAAAATATTTTAGTCTGCCCACCTGTCCTGCATTTAACATGAAAAGCAACTTACAGAGGAAATCTTCCCGGTCTTGGCGTATTAAGGCACCAAGTGAACGACAGAACAGCATTAAAAAGCGCTTATCTCCAGGTATCTGTGACCTCGTTCCTCATTTTGCAATCTAGGCATTTTGGCTATTTCAGAACCGGATTTCAGGGACTTTAATTGTTCAGTTGAATATTATAACAATATATAGGAAAAAAGGAAAACTAGTAAAGCCCACAACAAGTCTCGTGAGCGTAAACGGCTAACTGTGGCTCCGGCGGTCAGGTGCAAGTCGGCAGACCGTCACGTACGGATATATTGTATAATCTCATTCCATTCGCATGACTTGACGAAAACAGATAAAACAGAACAGTTTTTTTGCACATTAGGTGGTCGTTTTTGCCAGTCCGCTCCATAAGAGCGCGGCAAGTTTTTTTTTTTCATTATTATTATTACCTTATTTCATGTAGTATAGTTCCTAACTAAATGAAATACTCTCCTCATATTACTTCTTTTCAGGATTCTTGCACGTGGATGGTCGTGTGCGATATTATTTTCACGTACAAGAATTTGGTTATGTAAATTGTGTCAACCGGTATGAATTACTTTTAACATGATTACATGACTAGTTACGTAACAGTGCCGAACAAAATCTTGGTACTGTAACACGTTATGTAACAACGTCCGAAATGCTAGGACTTTGTAAAGGTCTTAATTAATCGAACGTTGACAATAAGGAAAAATAAACAATATACTTTACATGTCCTACCTTGTTTTGCTATAAATAACCAAGGCTTTATTTTTGGTCGTTTCTGGGCCATTCCTAAATTCAGTTCCTTCTCTGCTTTGCTATCATGAAACAAACATTTAGTTTTCTAGTAACGTCCTCCACAAAGAAATGTTGCTTTTACCAAGCTTAGCCATTTGACAATGTCTATTTGAAATTCATCTCAAATGAATACGGTGCTCGAAGTACTAACAACATCAAAGATTTCGTTAGCTACTTTGAACAGTCAAAGTAAGTCAAATCTGTTGGTACATTTTTAGGAAACCAGAACCTTCCATGATCACCTCTCGTATAAATAAGCACATCGAGTAGAAGTCAGAACCAAGTTTAGCAAAGCTCGTTTCAATGTCGATAGATTTCAACAGGGTGTATCGGTGAAAGTGAAACTGCGTCAATGTAAAAAAAGTGAGTCATTCACCACGATGTCATAGGACTTCTGCTTTGAAGGCAGAAACACCAAGATCACTACCGGGGGCACCAGACGCCGCCCACGCGAAGGAAATCCCCTCACCCGTGGTTTACGTTTACTTTGCCTAAGCACATGATGCACGTTGTATGCTTTCATAACGATTATTGAAAATCTTTTTCATTTTTTTCCACCGTCCACATGCTTTTTTGACTGTCTTTGGTTATTTTTTTTTAATATCTAGCTGTAAAGGTCACCCCCGCCCCGCGTGAACAATTCCCGGGATGCATCATGCTCTCTTCCGGATTCCCCTTTGACATTTGAGAACTTAAGAAGGGTAGCACTTTTTGTTGTAGCACCATACCGAATACAGAGCGTTATAGTACTGGAATGTAAGAACAACTCCGTTCGAATGATCGTGTCGCTATGCATCGTTTCTCTGTTTATGGAATGTTTTTTCTGTGTGCTGTGGACATCCATGCTTTGGTGTTGCATATTGGTCTAGAGAAGAGGGTGGATTTCCAAAGGCAACATACCAAAGAATTCTCGAAGTATTTACCATCAGAAAGCTCGAAGAAAACGACACAGGAACTTATGGGTGGGACGTGGGCTGTGAGAGTATCCCGGGGGTCAAGAGAAAGATTGGTAGACATTCTCAAAGTAACTGTTATCCGTTCTCAGTGGAGAGGTATACCTCTTCGGCAACGGCAATTTCAAAAACATGCTACTGCAAAATCAATCCACAAAGCGAAAAGTAAATTTTCCATTGGCAACTTAAAGTACATGTTCCAAGGGAGAGCTTCAGCGCCGACTGGGTCAAATGGAGAACCTAAGAAGTTTAATATCAGAACGCCTAACAGAGTGAGAAAGGAAGCTGCATCATTTGACTTAACAGCACTGCTACCAACGCCAACAAGAATCCTACGATATGGACGATAACTTTCATCTGTCTTAACAAAGAGGACAACGTACTATATTTTAGGACTTTACACTTAAACTGTTTTGAGTTCTTTTAGGCATTCAACTGAAGAAGAACAAGAAACAAGAAAAGAATAAAAGTTTGGATGGAAGGTCTATATATTTTAATGTTCTTTATTCTAGTTATTCCAATGTAATGTGGCAATTGGATTTCCTATATGTCAGTAAAGTAATAACACTATGTAGTTCATCAGATGGCGTTCGGTTACTTGGGTTTTCTTTACCGAATCGTGAGATATGGTCATCATCAATGAAAACACAAACAAGTTTTAGTTGAGGGGGGAAGGTAGAGCACCTGGTTTACATGCAATATTACTAGTTGAATCTTAAATTTCTATATTCACGTGAATCGTCGAACATTGAACCACTCCACGTTGCTCTGCAGGAATAAAACTGTTATAACCTGTACAGTAAAAGGTATTTACCTGTGCTGTAAAACACAGTTCATTCAAACTGATTCGTTCCAACACGTCTTATGAATTATAGAGTAGAGGGCTCCACTAGTCATTGTCAGCGCAGTAACGTATTTAAAGCAGAGCTCCCATCGCCTGTGAGGTGTCATTTGCCCTCTCATGAAGGATGATTCCATTGTTGTTTGCCTCGGTGGTTTAACGCCTTCATTCCAGCAGGCCCTCAGTAGAGTGTTGATGCTCAATGTCACAATTAGTATTAGCATAACAGGGAGCCTGAGTCCAGCCGAACTCAGTGTCCTCTTCAGTTCAGTCTACGATTGCCACAGGGAAATAGATCGGGATTTGAGGTTGAATCGTGTTAACACTACCCTCCTAACAAACTGTGAAAGCATCCTTTCTGCGAAGCGATCTGAAAACATCAAGTGTGCAATGTTTAAGCCTCATATGAGAAATATTCGAAAGACAGTGGATGTACTCATTTTGGACAGTCCCCTTTGAAGTACCGTTCTTTTAAAGTTGTAAGTTCCCGTAAGCTCCCGATGAAGAATGATGTTGAACGGTCTTATTTTTGGCTGGTTTGAGGGGCCTAATAAACTTAAGCGAATAAAGACAGATAAAACACTGCGTTATTCAATGTTGAAATAGCCCTCTTGAAATCCGTCCGAACTATGTGTTACATTTTTTTCTTAGTCGCAGTCGAAAGTCAAGGTCTAAAGGTTATAGGACGAGTGCCAACTTAAGAATATGATTGAGGATGGGAATTTCGGATTACGGCACATTTTTAACGTAGTAGCTTGAAAGAACCCCTGGTTTCCCGTTAGAATGCCTAATTCTAATTCTTTACACTCTAATGAGAGCGTACTACATAATTTACCAAGGATTACAATAGCGTGACCCCGTTAAAACGGGTTTCCTGCTGTTTCGCCTCCTAGCTCATATCAGTGGTCACTGAAAAAAGGAATTTTTCTATTACTGCCTATTGCTATCACTACTGTACAAAACAAGGTGCATGTTTTTAAGATAAAGCTATACATTTTAGACATTACTGCAACACTGCACGCAATTAAGTCCCAGTCAAGTGTCTGCTAGCCAGACCTCCCAGTCAGCATGTCATTCGAGTCAGGAATAACAACAGAAAGACGAGTTTGGTACAAAGAACTCTTCTTATAACCAGTTGAAAATGACCACATTCTGAAGCACTAATCAATCAAAATCAATCAGTCTGATGTGAAAGAGGCTGTGTTTGCCGCTGTACGGGGGAGGGGTGGGGGATTGCCAGGGCCAGGGGGATCTACAAAGTAAACATATTGTGTAAATTTTCCCACACTGTGGGAACCTTCAGTAATATCTTTATAATTATGCACAACAGAAATTCTTATCAACAACTTTGCAAACGCTATCATTCACTCTAATCACTGGTATTTTTAGGGTATTTCCAGTCTTGCAGTAGTGAAGATCTACTCACTCTCGGAACAGCAGGACTGTAATTTTTGCTATTGTCATGTGCTTGTACTAAAAACTATGTATATGCAGTGTTTTAACAATATTGTAGAAAAGCTTGTAAACACTACTACCAAATGTAACTGTTTACCCGTAATGTAAGCTGACACTTTTGTGAGTCTACCACAGTGTACTGCAGCATTACATTACGCAAAGAGACGGCCAAAGTCAAAAGACTATCGAGCGCTCTTGATAGATTTGCCGGCAGTTTTTGTTTTCCACTTAATCAAATCAGTCTTGAACTGAACTCTTGACCTAAAGCTTTTAATAAGCAATCTTTGAGAAACCCTTTGAAGTCGGGAACATTATGTAATGATCATGATGATGACATTCGCTGCTGTTCTCAATATACCGTTAAATTCCGAAAGAAATGGCTGCCAGTATTAAGTAACTAAGCTTCTTACGATTCAATTAATTAGTAGCACGAAAAGCGTATATACAGTGCTTCATTGACGTTGAAGCCATGAGATAGAAGTTAATGGCGTTAGTTTAAAACAAATTTCTTGTTGTCCACACCGTCTCGGACTTTGTATGACTCATTAGATTAGGACTCAGTGACAAAATTAAGTATGGTTATAAGTTCACAGGAGGCCCAAAGGGCGGATTTAAAAGTGTTTGTACTGGGGGAATTGCAACATATTTGTTTTTTGAAAACATTAAAAAATTGATTTTGGTGTGTAAAAAAGACGACCAACTTTGATTGCGTTTGTTTGGCTGGACTTGGCCCATTTCAAAGCTATTTGGGGTAAAAATACCTGAACAGTACGAACACAAAAATGGCGCCATGGCGAACAATTTCATCTGACGCGCATTTTGAAATTTCCTAACTAGTTTATTTCTTTTCTCTTGGACTTGTCTCCTGTGAAGCTCAGCACATTACCCTTTGATGTTTCCAGCAGAAATACATAATCCAATGAAACTAGTTGCTCTTGAATTTTTTTTTCTAATAGACCTCTGTGCCATTGTAAAAGCAAGGGGTACGGTATTCCCAAACCAAATAAAGGCCTTTTCTCCAAAACTTTTGATGCGTAGCGTAAGTCAGGTTCATTAAAATTTACCTTATACGCATATTAACGCATACAACTTCGTGCTCTGTCTGACATTTTGCTTGTATATATTTTGGAATTTCCCGCATTAATCCGATAAACTCATGGTGTAACGCTGTAAACATGTTAATTATACAACTAGCTCTAAATCCAATATTGGCAACTGTCCAATTTTTCTTAAATTGGACACCCATCCAATTTAAGAAAAATTGGACAGTTGCTAATATTGGATTTAGAGGTAGCTATATAATTAACAAATAACAGGACTCCGTGCTTGTCCAATTAAGAAAATGTTGGATTCGAAAATTCCTTGGAACACCAAATTGGACTCGGCCTGCGGCCTTGTCCAATTTTGGTGTTCCTCTGAATTTTCTCATCCAATATTTTCTTAATTGGACAGCATGGAGTCCTATTATATATACAAATAGTCGAATCGGATTTGTAGGTCTCAAACATTGTCAACTTGAGATGGATTTAGGGCCGATCTGCTGCAGCTGGTCGGAACTGTTTTTGAGAAGACGTATGGCGGATATCGTAGAAAAAGGAGCAAGTTTTATTCTTGTTGGAAACAAGCAAGTCGCTATATTATTGGATGCTACAATGTTCAAACGCAAGAGCAGACATGCGTTTTAAGAACTAGATCCGTGGGCTTGTAAAGCAAGTGACAGTGGAGGAGAAAAAAGAAAAAACATTTTAACGTAGTAAGTCATATTTCCCATACAATTCTTAGTTATGTTTTTTGTAGTGCTTTGAATTTGAAGTCCTAAAAGTGACACGATTCGCATGCGCAGTGGTCGGTTGTATGAAATTGTTCGACACGGCAAATTCGACTAATTCGATTATAGCACGAACTTTCATTGGGATCTGGCTTCCTAATATATAATTGGAAAAAAAATCAAAGGCTCGTTCGAGTTACCTGACGGTATGTGGTAGTTATTCTATGAAGTGCTGTCCTTTCCCCAGACCATAAAGCGTTCATTCCGAATCGTTCGTTTTGTGCACTCTTGCTACGACTAATCGATTACTCGTCGTCCAAATTGGAGACATCGTCACTTTCAGGACTTTAAAACCCATTTCTTTCCACTCGAGCATTCTTGAACACATTTCCTGTTCGTTTGCGAGACCTTCAAAAGTGTATTTTGATCAAAGATGGAGCGAAAGAGACGAAAACCCGTCTTGACAATCTTTGAGTCGGGCTCGATACAACAGACGCCATTTGTAAACATATGCTGCCGCTTTGTCTCACCCCCTCCCCCCACATATGTGAAGAAAAAACAATTGCACGACTTTTTGGACAAAAACAAACCTAGCAGGGGAGACAGGGGTAAACCTGTTTAAATCTTATTTAATGCAGATTTAATGCATAAATCAATTGTCTAACGGGAAAAAAGTGACCAGACATTTTTAAAACTGTTCGATTTTATTATTAACTTTATTAACTTCAACTTACAATTGTCGTAAATAACGTTAGTTTTTCTTTTAATTTGCCCTGTTTCTTTTTCATCTAAACTTGACAATAGTTTGGTAAAATGAACTTTGGCTTCCCCAATAAGATCTTAACAAGGTGATAATTAAAATATTGAAATTGTTAGTTAAATAACGAAGCCGCATCCTTCTTAATTTAATCAAATAAGGCAGCATTTTCTTGCGTACTGTTTTCTTACAGACACTGAGGAAGTTGATGGACTTTGGCCGTATTCTCTCTATTTCAACCAGCCTACCAGTTGCTACCAGTTGCTATCAGCCTCGATGACTGCAATTTACAATTGTCGTGGCTCCATGACACCAAAATTGCTTGATACTCACTCCACATGTAGTAGTTGAAAACAATTACACACCTTTTTGTCAAGGACGTTACTTTAAGTCAAGTTTTCCTTTTGCGCTGTTTCTTTATCATCTAAACTTGAGAATACTTTGGTAGAATGAACTTTGCATTCCCCAGTAAGATCTTAACAATGTAATAATTGAAATTATTGAAATTGTGAATTTGCCCAAGGAATGGCATCCTTTATTTACTTCCAAGAACTAGTTAGTTGAATAACAAAGCCGCATCATTCTTAATTTAATCAGATAAAGCAGCATTTTCTTGCGTACTGTTTTCTTACAGACACTTATGAAGTTGATGGACTTTGGCCATATTCTCTCTATTCAACCAGCCCTACCAGTTGCTACTTACAATAATGATGATACTGAGGTAACGCTGAAATAGACTGACTATTATACTGCTTCAGCCTATGTCTATACTGACACTAACTATCGTGAATAAAATATACTGTATGCCGACAACGACTGGATTGGACAAAATTAGCGCTGCAACAAGAGGGTGTCAGGAGAAGTGTACAAAACGAGATATTGAACAAAAGATATCATCACGACATAGAATTCTCTAGTTATTCTGTTGCATTCTGAATGACGAAATACCTGCAAAAAATACTATATTACAATGCTATCAGGGATAACCCTAAGAAGAGATGGTAAGTCATAAAGCGTTCCAAATATTATTACGGTTACGAAAAGTTAGGTAAGGTAAGGTAAAGGTGCCACTTTCCTTACTTGCAGCTAGTAGCTGAATTGCGGAGGAACCAGGGGGTGACATCGGACATCAGCATATAAAAGGCGCCTCTAGCTGCCACCTCAGTCCATAAATGACCTCACCCCACCCACCCAGACCAATGACGGCACGAGTCAGCTAGACCATGACACCGGGAACACTCCCTACTCTTTTGGAACTGTGCATAGGTTCTTTTACGTCCCACAGATTATCAGTATCCAGTGTTGTGAGACGAGACCTACGGTTTATCGTCCTTATCCGAGAAGACTAGAAAGTCTAACCATTTGCAGATAAAATGAAAAGGACAGCACTTTCTCCTCAGTTATTTTAAGACTCTGCGTGTTGGTCCGGCCGAGGATTGAACTCACGACCTCCCGCACAAAAGTCCAGTTCTCTACCAACTAAGCTAACTGGTCCTGTGATATAACAATTCGTTAATTCATAATAGAGCTAAATATATTAAAATCTGTTAGTAACAGAATGGTAAATATACGGGAGCTCGCACGCAAAATATCTCCACTCCGTAGAATAATAGCGGGGCTCCCGCGCGCGAAGCACGCGTGGAGCAGAGCCCCATACTCATGGAATATGGTCAACCTCTTTTCATTTGGTTGTCACGTGACTGACCGAGCGTACCTACGTACGTACGTACGTACGTCCGTACGCGTCTACAGATTGTATGGGTAGGGTAGGGGAGACTATCAAAAGGAAGGGAGGGGTATCTCAGACTTGTCTTGGCAAATCCTCATCTTTTATATTGGACATTCACAATATGGTCAATTGACAGCTGTCAACACGGTATAGCCACTGACCAGCATCACATGACCATATTGTGGGCTCATGTGTCAACTCATCGAGGTGACGTGATTTATTTGGAAGCTGTTCTGGTAGCCCGCATATTTTTGGCGGGAAATTGCGTTGACGACTGAAAAGGAAATTTTCAGTTCATTGTCTTTTTGAGACACAACATTACTACTCTACACTGTTAAAGTTTTACTAAAGGATAAACGAAACAATTTCTATTGCTATGTCAACAAACAATAGCAGAGAAAATATAATTTGCAGAACACAGGGTTCAGGTGAAGAGCAACGGGAAAGAGAGCAAGAATTAACTGAGGAAGAATAAGCGAAGTAGATCGCCAAAGAAGGCGCGCTCGGGAAAGAGAAAGGAGACGAAATTATAGCGAAGAACGCCGACAAGCAGAAAGAGTCCGGGCTCGAGAAAATAGACAAAATGTTAACGAAGAACGCCGAGAAGCGGAAAGATTCCGTGCTGTGGAAAACAGACAAAATTGTAGCGAAGAATGCCGAGAAGAGGAAAGACTTCGTGCTGTGGAAAACAGACAAAATTTTAGCGAAGAAAGCCGAGAAGCGGAAAGACTCCGTGCTGTGGAAAACAGACAAAATTGTAGCGAAGAAAGCCGAGAAGTGGAAAGACTCCGTGCTATGGACCACAAATTTGCATAAGTTTTGTCTGCATAATATTTGCTCACTGATGCGTGACTCAGCACTCGCACTTTCCACTTTCCCTTAAACTTGACATTTGACTTGGAAAACCGACTTCTAAACAAACCTTCTTCAAAAAAATGATCTTCTGAATGCACTACTTTTGAATGAGAAGCAAACTGATGAAAGATTTCAAATTTTTATGTCCTTTAATCATATAAACATCTCCCCTGTCGACGGCTAAGAAATACTCCCGCGGGAATTTTCTCTTGGCGGCATATTGCAGAATGTAGCGCTTTCACTGGCAGCTTTTCGCGTTGTCGACGTTGTCATTTAGTGTGTCGATTGAGAACTTTGGTTTCAACGCCGTTGTTTTCGTAAAAAATGTTCTTCTAAATTGTAAAATGTCTCAAATGTATGTTAGTCATTCACGTGTTGCGTTGGACCAGGTCTACTTATAGTTCACACTTTTACGGTGTAACTACAGCTGATTGTAGTGAATAAATGAAGGCAGTAATTTTTTAAACTTACAATGTAATTAAGAAAAGAATAATTAATAATTATTTTTTATTCTCGTGAAAAATCTTTTTCGGGCTGGTAGATGTTGGTTACAGCTTGCCCGAAGGGCAATCTGTAAAATTTATTTTCTTTGCACCCTGCTTGGAGTAAACATTTATTTTACCGAGGTGTTCGTTTTAACACGAAAATGACAAGAGTTGTGTCCTGCATTTCCCAGTAGCGTGTACAAATCTTTTAAATACATTTACGCAAATAGAATGGTTAATTTCATCAGGAATAGAAAACAGTACAATGATAATTTGTGTTTTTTGTATAATATACTCCATGACTTTGTAGGTAGAAAGACCGTACTAATGGCAGACGAAAGTTTAGACAAAAATCATAGCAAGTTAACCGACCTCGACACTTAACTATAGTTAAAAACGTTTGTGAATTCCTTCGCAATATTTTAGAATGCTTTTACAGTTTAAAGTGAAATAAAAGTACTAACGGGAGACCCGCTTTTAGGCTTGGCTAAATCTATATATTATATTAATTTCGTAAACAATGGCTAGAATGGGCGTGGTCCCATGGTGTAATGGTTAACACTCTGGACTTTGAATTCAGCGATCCGTCTTCAAATCTCGGTGAAACCTGAAATATTATACGACGCTTTAGTTTTGAGTGCTTAATCAAATTTTTCTCTGCCTTCACTAGTGAATACCTAATTTGAAACTTACATTTTTAAAACTGTTTGATTCTATCAGCTTCGATGACTGCAATTTACAATTGTCGTGGCTGGATGACACCAAAATTGCTTGATACTCACTCCACAGTAGTACTTGAAAACAATTACACACCTTTTTGTCAAGTACGTTACTTTAAATCAAGTTTTCCTCTTGCGCTGTTTCTTTTTCATCTAAACTTGAGAATAGTTTGGTAGAATGATTTCTGCATTCCCCAATAAGATCTTAACAAGGAAATAATTGAAATTATTGAAATTGTAAAGTTCCCGAAGGAATGGCATCCTTTATTTACCTCCAAGAACTAGTTAGTTGAATAACAAAGCCGCATCCTTCTTAATTTAATCAGATAAAGCAGCATTTTCTTGCGTACTGTTTTCTTACAGACACTAAGGAAGTTAATGGACTTTGGCCATATTCTCTCTATTTAACCAGCCCTACCAGTTGCTACTTACAATAATGATGATACAGTGTAATTTTGTAGGCTTTTACCTATTTTTAGAATACTTTTTTTTGCTAAAATTGAGTGGCTTTCTCAGCGAATACCTAGCTTACTAAGAAACGATACATGATTTAAAACTATTCAATTTTATGAGGATGACAAGCGTAATTTGCCACAAAACGACAATCCAGAAAATCCTTGGCATTTGATAAAATTACCAGTGTATAGTTTAAAACCCCCACACACCTGTTAGTTAGAGTAGTCACGTTAAAGCAACTTTCTTTCTGTACTGTTTCTTCAGTTTTCATGAGAAATGTCTTTAACTTGCTTTTAGTCGTCAATGGATACCTAACGTTTGCCTCAAAAACAACCTCTTAAACAGTGCCTCTTTTTAAAGGATTTGCTCTTTAATTTAATTGACAGTATCAGATTTGCAATCACCACACACTTGCTGTTTTCATATGGACAAGCAAGTTAATCTATCAGCGTTGGGCTTCTCTCTACCCTGTTGCATTGTGAATGACGAAATACCGGCAAAAAAAATTCTATATTACAATGCTATCAGGGGTAACCCTAAAAAGTGATGGTAAATCATAAAGCGTTTCAAATATTATTACGGTTACGAAAAGTTCTGTGATATAACAAATCGTTAGTTCATAATAGAGCTGAATATATTTAAATCTATTAGTAACAGAAAGGTAAATATACGGGACTTTGAACGCAAAATATCTCCACTCCGTAGAATAATATAATATATAGATTTAGCCAAGCCTAAAAGCGGGGCTCCCGTTAGTACCTTCATTTCACTTTAAACTCCAAAAGCATTCTAAAATATTGCGAAGGGATTAACAAACGTTTTTAACTTTAGTTAAGTGTCGAGGTCGGTTAACTTGCTTTGATTTTTGTCTAAACTTTCGTCTGCCATAAGTACGGTCTTTCTACGTACAAAGTCATGGAGTATTTTCTACAAAAAACAATGTACTGTAACCATTCTATTTGCGTAAATGTATTTAAAAGATTTGTACACGCTACTGGGAAATGCAGGACACAACTCTTGTCATTTTCGTGTTAAACGAACACCTCGGTAAAATAAATGTTTACTCCCTTCGGGCAAGCTGTAACCAACATCTACCAGCCCGAAAAAGATTTTTCACGAGAATAAAAAATAATTATTAATTATTCTTTTCTTAATTACATTGTAAGTTTAAAAAATTACTGCCTTCATTTATTCACTACAATCAGCTGTAGTTACACCGTAAAAGTGTGAACTATAAGTAGACCTGGTCCAACGCAACACGTGAATGACTAACATACATTTGAGACATTTTACAATTTAGAAGAACATTTTTTACGAAAACAACGGCGTTGAAACCAAAGTTCTCAATCGACACACTAAATGACAACGTCGACAACGCGAAAAGCTGCCAGTGAAAGCGATACATTCTGCAATTTGCCACCAAGAGAAAATTCCCGCGGGAGTATTTCTTAGCCGTCGACAGGGGAGATGTTTATATGATTAAAGGACATAAAAATTTGAAATCTTTCATCAGTTTGCTTCTCATTCAAAAGTAGTGCATTCAGAAGATCATTTTTCTGAAGAAGGTTTGTTTAGAAGTCGGTTTTCCAAGTCAAGTGTCAAGTTTAAGGGAAAGTGGAAAGTGCGAGTGCTGAGTCACGCATCGGTGAGCACATATTATGCAGACAAAACTTATGCAAATTTGTGGTCCATAGCACGGAGTCTTTTCACTTCTCGGCTTTCTTCGCTACAATTTTGTCTGTTTTCCAAAGCACGGAGTCTCTCCACTTCTCGGCTTTCTTCGCTACAATTTTGCCTGTTTTCCACAGCACGGAGTCTTTCCGCTTCTCGGCTTTCTTCGCTGAAATTTTGCCTGTTTTCCACAGCACGAAGTCTTTCCGCTTCTCGGCATTCTTCGCTACAATTTTGTCTGTTTTCCACAGCACGGAATCTTTCCGCTTCTAGGCGTTCTTCGTTAACATTTTGTCTATTTTCTCGAGCCCGGACTCTTTCTGCTTGTCGGCGTTCTTCGCTATAATTTCGTCTCCTTTCTCTTTCCCGAGCGCGCCTTCTTTGGCGATCTACTTCGCTCATTCTTCCTCAGTTAATTCTTGCTCTCTTTCCCGTTGCTCTTCATCTGAACCCAGTGTTCTGCAAATTATATTTTCTCTGCTATTGTTTGTTGACATAGCAATAGAAATTGTTTCGTTTATCCTTTAGTAAAACTTTAACAGTGTAGAGTAGTAATATTGTGTCTCAAAAAGACAATGAACTGAAAATTTCTTTTTCAGTCGTCAACGCAATTTCCCGCCAAAAATATGCGGGCTACAAGAACAGCTTCCAAATAAATCACGTCACCTCGATGAGTTGACACATGAGCCCACAATATGGTCATGTGATGCTGGTCAGTGGCTATCCCGTGTTGACAGCTGTCAATTGACCATATTGGGAATGTCAAATATAAAAGATGTGGATTTGCCAAGACAAGCCTGAGATACCCCTCCCTTCCTTTTGATAGTCTCCCCTACCCTACCCGTACAATCTGTAGACGCGTACGTACGTACGTAGGTACGCTCAGTCAGTCACGTGACAACCAAAAGAAAAGAGGTTGACCATATTCCATGAGTATGGCGGCTCTGCTTAACGCGCGCTACGCGCGAGGGAGCCCCGGTATTAATTTCGTAAACAATGGCTAGAATGTGCGTGGTCACATGGTGTAATGGTTAGCACTCTGGACTTTGAATCCAGCGATCCGAGTTCAAATCTCGGTGGGACCTGAAATCTTATACGACGCTTTAGTTTTGAGTGCTTAATCAAATTTTTCTCTGCCTTCACTAGTGAATACCCAATTTGAAATTCACATTTTTAAAACTGTTTGATTCTATCAGCCTCGATGACTGCAATTTACAATTGTCGTAGCTGGATGACACTAAAATTGCTTGATACTCACTCCACTGTAGTAGTTGAAAACAATTACACACCTTTTTGTCAAGTACGTTACTTTAAATCAAGTTTTCCTTTTGCGCTGTTTCTTTTCCATCTAAACTTGAGAATAGTTTGGTAGAATGAACTTTGCATTCCCCAATAAGATCTTAACGAGGTAATAATTGAAATTATTGAAATTGTGAATTTGCCCAAGGAATGGCATCCTTTATTTACTTCCAAGAAGTAGTTATTTGAATAACAAAGTCGCATCCTTCTTAATTTAATCAGATAAAGCAGCATTTTCTTGCGTACTGTTTTCTTACAGACACTTATGAAGTTGATGGACTTTGGCCATATTCTCTCTATTCAACCAGCCCTACCAGTTGCTACTTACAATAATGATGATACTGAGGTAACGCTGAAATAGACTGACTATTATACTGCTTCAGCCTATGTCTATACTGACACTAACTATCGTGAATAAAATATACTATATACCGACAACGACTGGATTGGACAAAATTAGCGCTGCAACAAGAGGGTGTCAGGAGAAGTGTACAAAACGAGATATTGAACAAAAGATATCATCACGAACTAGAATTCTCTAGTTATAGATCAGCCATAAAACTAAGACTGGTCCCATGGTGTAATGGTTAGCACTCTGGACTCTGAATCCAGCGATCCGAGTTCAAATCTCGGTGGGGCCTTAATCTTTACTCGAAGTTGTAATTTTGGAGGCTTTTACCTATTCTTAGAATACTTTTTTTTGCTAAAATTGAGTGGCTTTCTCAGCGAATACCTAGCTTACTAAGAAACGATACATGATTTAAAACTATTCAATTTTATGACGATGACAAGCGTAATTTGCCACAAAACGACAATCCAGAAAATCCTTGGCATTTGATAAAATTACCAGTGTATAGTTTAAAACCCCCACACACCTGTTAGTTAGAGTAGTCACGTTAAAGCAACCTTCTTTCTGTGCTGTTTCTTCAGTTTTCATGAGAAATGTCTTTAACTTAATTTTAGTCGTCAATGGATACCTAACGTTTGCCTCAAAAACAACCTCTTAAACAGTGCCTCTTTTTAAAGGATTTGCTCTTTAATTTAATTGACAGTATCAGATTTGCAATCACCACACACTTGCTGTTTTCATATGGACAAGCAAGTTAATCTATCAGCGTTGGGCTTCTCTCTACCCTGTTGCATTCTGAATGACGAAATAGCGGCAAAAAAAATTCTATATTACAATGCTATCAGGGGTAACCCTAAAAAGTGATGGTAAATCATAAAGCGTCTCAAATATTATTACGGTTACGAAAGGTTCTGTGATATAACAAATCGTTAGTTCATAATAGAGCTGAATATATTTAAATCTATTAGTAACAGAAAGGTAAATATACGGGAGTTTGAACGCAAAATATCTCCACTTCGTAGAATAATATATTAATTTCGTAAACAATGGCTAGAATGTGCGTGGTCCCATGGTGTAATGGTTAGCACTCTGGACTTTGAATCCAGCGATCCGAGTTCAAATCTCGGTGGGACCTGAAATCTTACACGACGCTTTAGTTTTGAGTGCCTAATCAAATTTTTCTCTGCCTTCACTAGTGAATACCCAATTTGAAATTCACATTTTTAAAAGTGTTTGATTCTATCAGCCTCGATGACTGCAATTTACAATTGTCGTGGCTGGATGACACCAAAATTGCTTGATACTCACTCCACAGTAGTAGTTGAAAACAATTACACACCTTTTTGTCAAGTACGTTACTTTAAATCAAGTTTTCCTTTTGCGCTGTTTCTTTTCCATCTAAACTTGAGAATAGTTTGGTAGAATGAACTTTGCATTCCCCAATAAGATCTTAACGAGGTAATAATTGAAATTATTGAAATTGTGAATTTGCCCAAGGAATGGCATCCTTTATTTACTTCCAAGAAGTAGTTATTTGAATAACAAAGTCGCATCCTTCTTAATTTAATCAGATAAAGCAGCATTTTCTTGCGTACTGTTTTCTTACAGACACTTATGAAGTTGATGGACTTTGGCCATATTCTCTCTATTCAACCAGCCCTACCAGTTGCTACTTACAATAATGATGATACTGAGGTAACGCTGAAATAGACTGACTATTATACTGCTTCAGCCTATGTCTATACTGACACTAACTATCGTGAATAAAATATACTATATACCGACAACGACTGGATTGGACAAAATTAGCGCTGCAACAAGAGGGTGTCAAGAGAAGTGTACAAAACGAGATATTGAACAAAAGATATCATCACGAAATAGAATTCTCTAGTTATAGATCAGCCATAAAACTAAGACTGGTCCCATGGTGTAATGGTTAGCACTCTGGACTCTGAATCCAGCGATCCGAGTTCAAATCTCGGTGGGGCCTTAATCTTTACTCGAAGTTGTAATTTTGGAGGCTTTTACCTATTCTTAGAATACTTTTTTTTGCTAAAATTGAGTGGCTTTCTCAGCGAATACCTAGCTTACTAAGAAACGATACATGATTTAAAACTATTCAATTTTATGACGATGACAAGCGTAATTTGCCACAAAACGACAATCCAGAAAATCCTTGGCATTTGATAAAATTACCAGTGTATAGTTTAAAACCCCCACACACCTGTTAGTTAGAGTAGTCACGTTAAAGCAACTTTCTTTCTGTGCTGTTTCTTCAGTTTTCATGAGAAATGTCTTTAACTTGCTTTTAGTCGTCAATGGATACCTAACGTTTGCCTCAAAAACAACCTCTTAAACAGTGCCTCTTTTTAAAGGATTTGCTGTTTAATTCCTCGCGAAGCGAGGTTACTAATCGTGTCGCCTTCGGTCAGACCACGTGGCTCGCAAGCCCGAATAAATCGAGCCGAGAGTTTTTATATATGTATTTAGCAATTATTCCACGAAATCGAGTCGTATATTAGCTAATAGCCAACGAGGCGCGTAGCGCCGAGTTGGCTTTAGCTCATATGCGACGAGATTGAGTTGAATAATTGTTTTATTATATCTCTAAACCCTCGCTTATGAGACACTGGAATTAGTTTGTACAACAAGAATTGACTTTGTTATTGTTTTTGAACAGAACCATGTTGTTGTCGAGCCGACATATTGTAGAGCCGATGTGTAAAAAAGTTTCAAACACGAGTCCGGCTCGTTTTTAAACATCTCTTTAATGTACTTGTCAATTTTTTTTCGAGTTAGCAAATTAGTTTAAGAATTTTAAAGTGGAAAAAGTAGGCAGAAATAAAATAAAAACTCAGTTTACGGGCTTCACAGATCTTTCAAAATGGCGGCTGTTTGTAAGAGTTTCACTTTCGTTCGTAATAAACAATTTCGCAGTATAATTTGCTCACTTACCGTCGAATAGTTTCATCCCATATTTATTTGCTTCGGTAGTATTTCTTTGGTGTATGATTTTTAAGCTTGACTTGAATTTCTCCCTGTCTAATTCAAGAAATCATCCCTCCATGATGGCCGTTTTCCGTGCCAATGGTATATGAGCTGATATACTATGAGTAGGGAACCAATCAGAGCGCGCGTTTGCTCATATACAAGGGTTGCAGATATAATAAATATAAATATTTTTTTAAGGTGTCCGTTCGCAAGCCAGGTTACTTGGCAACTGATTACTTCATATGAATTTCGGCCATAACGAATTCCGTGAATGATGTTTTGAAAATAAGGTGAATTTTGTGGAAACCGATTTTTCTAATCCTGGAAGTACATCCTAGCAAGAAGATCTCCCAGATGCACAAGCAAGAGTCGCGAGAGATCGCCGACGAGTAAGTTTGAATGCCGCAAAAATCAGCACACGGTAAGCGGCGACTCAAAGCAGAAATTGAGAAACGACGGTTAAGGGACGATAATATATATAATAAGAGGCATCGCAGCGACTGCTCGCTCAAAAAAGGCAAAGGAAACAGCAAGGAAAACGACTAGGAATACAATCAAGTTAGATTGGAAATCGAATATGTTATCGATAAAAACAAAGACTGGTTTTAGCTATACAGCATTCAGAATTTAAGGAAAATTATGGTAACTGCATACAGACAGAATCAGAAGGCGAACGACAAAACAGATTGCCATATCGTCGTGAATAAAGTGCCAGGAAAGGGGAAACAGAAACCAACCGCAAAGAAATGAAAGATTACAGCCACGAAGTATTAATACAGCAATGAGAATGCAAGTAGGTATTTTTAGTACTAAAACGATAGCTATCCATTTTGAAGAAATTCCCAATACAGAGACTGCAGTTGTGATAGCAACTATTTATGATTATGTGATCTGATGTCATTGCAACAGTGAAAATATATTGTAGATTTGTCTGTTGTAGCAGTTATGTTCAGCATTTTCAACGGAAAAGATACTTAACAATTAGTGACTGGTTCTGCAATATGATCAGTGATCATTGCAGTTCTTTGAAAATAAAGCAGATGGTATTTATTACTGACTTTTGAGTAGTATTTCTCTTTGCTATATATCTTTTCTACATATATGTATTAAGTAATTAAAAGGTTTCGTTGGGACTGACAAGTTCCATAGCCTTTTGAAAATGGATTTTTACATATGAGTTCCAGGTATCCCTGGGAATTACTCTCTTAGCCCCCACACTTTTCCCACGAATGAAAAATTCATTTCAGCCCTACTATGCAAAATTAGGCATAACATCGTAACCTTTGTTCTTAATGCTGTTTTTAAAATTCATTTTTATGATGTAAAATACAAATATTTAACAACAACTGCAATATACAATTGACCTTTTACACTGGGAAGACTAAAGTTTGTAATGCCAAATTTTTCACGATCTTTCTTATATATTCATTGCAAGGGTGCTGTATGTAATAATAAGTATTTAAAGTTTCGTAAAAGCCCTGTGCTTTCAATCATGATTTTCTACACTAGCTGTATGGACAAATGACTGTATGGACTAATTCATTTTTATGATGTCAAGTACAAATATTTAATAACAACCACAATATACAGTTGACATTTTACATTAAAAAACTCTACAAAGGAGAAACTAAAGTTTGTAATGCCAAACTTTTTATGATCTTTCTTATGTAATCATTCCAAGGTTGCTGTATGTAATAACAAGTCTTTGAAGTTTCCTAAATGCCCTATGCTTTCAATCATGATTTTCCACACCAACTGTATGGACAAATGACTGCCCTAGCATGATTGCTACTGGTCAGAAAATGGTCAGGGAAAAAATTCTTCAAGCAAAGGAAAAGTAAGGGAATTTCATTTCGAGTCAGGGAAAGTTTAAGTCTTTGAGAGAAGTCGGGGAAAAGTGAAATTTAGGAGTTCTTATTTATTTATTTATTGCCAATTCAGCTATGATTTGGTGTAATTAAGAATGTGACATGAAATGTGTTGGAGTGGTAGAATTAATTGACAAGCTAATTTTGGATTGCCTAAAAAATCAATCCTTTTTCCATGACTTTGTTACCTTAAGAAACTATCAACCCATATGCACTTACGTGACTTTCTGAAAGCATATTAAATAAATGGGTGTAGAGGTTGGCTGTGAGGTGAGGTTGGAGGCCATTACCAGGACTAATTTGTGAGTTTTCTTATTTAGTTTGTAAGGGAAATTTTTACATTTATAAGGGAAAAGTAAAGGAATTTCAAGATCCTGTGGCTGTGGCAACCATGACTAGATTCTAAGCCGAAAAGAAGAAATGGTATTGTTCAGAGATGAGTAATTTTTACCACAACTGATTGAAACCCTATTCCAAAGAAAACTGTATTGCTTGTAGTAGTAGAGGAACAATACCTTTACCCAGATTAGGACATACACCCCCACCCCATAACAGTAAAAATAACAATAATAATAATATCAATACCAGCAGTAATAATCATGATAATAATAATGGTAATAATACAATAATAATCATGACAATAATTACAAGAAATGAGAAAGTAAAAAAAGTAAATACATAAAAATTGGGGTTCTATCCCTCATGGGAAAAACCATCATGAGTTCTTTAAAAACTAGCTTCGCGAGGTTTTGCGGGAGTCGTATTTCTAGTTTAATTGACAGTATCAGATTTGCAATCACCACACACTTGCTGTTTTCATATGGACAAGCAAGTTAATCTATCAGCGTTGGGCTTCTCTCTACCCTGTTGCATTCTGAATGACGAAATAGCGGCAAAAAAAAATTCTATATTACAATGCTATCAGGGGTAACCCTAAAAAGTGATGGTAAATCATAAAGCGTTTCAAATATTATTACGGTTACGAAAAGTTCTGTGATATAACAAATCGTTAGTTCATAATAGAGCTGAATATATTTAAATCTATTAGTAACAGAAAGGTAAATATACGGGAGTTTGAACGCAAAATATCTCCACTCCGTAGAATAATATATTAATTTCGTAAACAATGGCTAGAATGTGCGTGGTCCCATGGTGTAATGGTTAGCACTCTGGACTTTGAATCCAGCGATCCGAGTTCAAATCTCGGTGGGACCTGAAATCTTACACGACGCTTTAGTTTTGAGTGCTTAATCAAATTTTTCTCTGCCTTCACTAGTGAATACCCAATTTGAAATTCACATTTTTAAAACTGTTTGATTCTATCAGCCTCGATGACTGCAATTTACAATTGTCGTGGCTGGATGACACCAAAATTGTTTGATACTCACTCCACAATAGTAGTTGAAAACAATTACACACCTTTTTGTCAAGTACGTTACTTTAAATCAAGTTTTCCTTTTGCGCTGTTTCTTTTCCATCTAAACTTGAGAATAGTTTGGTAGAATGAACTTTGCATTCCCCAATAAGATCTTAACGAGGTAATAATTGAAATTATTGAAATTGTGAATTTGCCCAAGGAATGGCATCCTTTATTTACTTCCAAGAACTAGTTAGTTGAATAACAAAGCCGCATCCTTCTTAATTTAATCAGATAAAGCAGCATTTTCTTGCGTACTGTTTTCTTACAGACACTTATGAAGTTGATGGACTTTGGCCATATTCTCTCTATTCAACCAGCCCTACCAGTTGCTACTTACAATAATGATGATACTGAGGTAACGCTGAAATAGACTGACTATTATACTGCTTCAGCCTATGTCTATACTGACACTAACTATCGTGAATAAAATATACTATATACCGACAACGACTGGATTGGACAAAATTAGCGCTGCAACAAGAGGGTGTCAGGAGAAGTGTACAAAACGAGATATTGAACAAAAGATATCATCACGAACTAGAATTCTCTAGTTATAGATCAGCCATAAAACTAAGACTGGTCCCATGGTGTAATGGTTAGCACTCTGGACTCTGAATCCAGCGATCCGAGTTCAAATCTCGGTGGGACCTTAATCTTTACTCGAAGTTGTAATTTTGGAGGCTTTTACCTATTCTTAGAATACTTTTTTTTGCTAAAATTGAGTGGCTTTCTCAGCGAATACCTAGCTTACTAAGAAACGATACATGATTTAAAACTATTCAATTTTATGACGATGACAAGCGTAATTTGCCACAAAACGACAATCCAGAAAATCCTTGGCATTTGATAAAATTACCAGTGTATAGTTTAAAACCCCCACACACCTGTTACTTAGAGTAGTCACGTTAAAGCAACTTTCTTTCTGTGCTGTTTCTTCAGTTTTCATGAGAAATGTCTTTAACTTGCTTTTAGTCGTCAATGGATACCTAACGTTTGCCTCAAAAACAACCTCTTAAACAGTGCCTCTTTTTAAAGGATTTGCTCTTTAATTTAATTGACAGTATCAGATTTGCAATCACCACACACTTGCTGTTTTCATATGGACAAGCAAGTTAATCTATCAGCGTTGGGCTTCTCTCTACCCTGTTGCATTCTGAATGACGAAATACCGGCAAAAAAAAATTCTATATTACAATGCTATCAGGGGTAACCCTGAAAAGTGATGGTAAATCATAAAGCGTTTCAAATATTATTACGGTTACGAAAAGTTCTGTGATATAACAAATCGTTAGTTCATAATAGAGCTGAATATATTTAAATCTATTAGTAACAGAAAGGTAAATATACGGGAGTTTGAACGCAAAATATCTCCACTCCGTAGAATATTATATTAATTTCGTAAACAATGGCTAGAATGTGCGTGGTCCCATGGTGTAATGGTTAGCACTCTGGACTTTGAATCCAGCGATCCGAGTTCAAATCTCAGTGGGACTCGAAATCTTACACGACACTTTAGTTTTGAGTTCTTAATCAAATTTTTCTCTGCCTTCACTAGTGAATACCCAATTTGAAATTCACATTTTTAAAACTGTTTAATTCTATCAGCCTCGATGACTGCAATTTACAATTGTCGTGGCTGGATGACACCAAAATTGCTGGATACTCACTTCACTTTACAGTAATAGTTTTAAACAGTTATACACCTGTTTGTCAAGTACGCAATTTATCTTTTCCTTTTGCGCTGTTTTTTTTTTTTTTTGGCGTACTTGAAAATGTTTTGGAAGAATGAAATTTAAGGTTTAACCAAAGGTAATAGTTGTAACTTAATGACTGGTCGCTACTCATAAGACCAACCAAGATTACGCAAACTGGCGACAAATCGCACTACTCTCTCTTCCTATTAAAAGTTTATTGTGGAATTTTATATATCAAAAACCAAGTCTACAAGGATTCCTAAGGTTGTCCACTTTGGTAGTGCTAAAGCTTTTACCCCCACTCCCAAGGCAAATCTATTTAATCACTTCTTTGCCTCCGTGTTTTTGAAGCCTGATTTGCATACAGTAGAAACGAGAACCACTTTTACTGCACAGGATAATGAATTACATTTTATTCAAGCATAAGTCGAGGAATTGTAAAAAGAGCGAAAAAAACATTGACCTATTAAAGGCGTGTGGCCCTGATGAAAGACCGGGCAGAGTATTACGAGAATGCCCATCTGAAGTCGCACCTTATCTAACACGTTTAATTAATATTTCTTTAAGTGTTAGCTTCACTTTATCACACAAATCAACGAATTAAGCGTACAACGGCCAACCGTTACCGATGATTTTTGAACCAGGTTTCGCAAGTCGTAATATTTAACAATTATTCGCCAAAGGCGAAGTGATTCTTCGTGAATATTCACCGAGACGAAGTCGAGGTGAATATTCACCGAGAATCACTGAGCCTGAGGCGAATAATTGTTTTAGTATAAATACACAGGTGATTATTTCAAAAAAGAAAAGAAAAGCATTTTACAACACGAAAAGTTTTATTTCATCAAAAGCACGCGAACGACCAGCAGCCATTTTGTTCGTTGAGGTTATTATCGGCTGATAATCCGAGATAGCGAACCAATCAGAGTGCGCGATTTTGTATAATCACCTGAGTATTTATACTAAAAAGTAATAAGCAAGTTATAGGATAAGTTGCTAACAATTCCCACAAGCAGTGGTATCACAATTATCGCCGGCATAGGTTCATTCATCTTGAACTTGCGTTTTCAGTTCAAGCAATGCGAAGATGAGACAGCGAACCCGGTCAATCCTCGGCCTGCTTAATTAACAATATTAGTACTTGTGGGTTAAACATCGTATCAAGATCTCACCTGACAAACAGAATTCTGATAAATACCATGAAGTTATATGGAAAAGAAAGCCTAACCTGAATTATAAGAACACTCACGGCCGATTCATGGATTCTAGGTAGGGGTATAATTTTAGCTATTTGACGTTTAACAATGAACTACAGTGAGTCTTGAACGACAATTCCTCATTTTTTGTCTTCTCTGTTGAGAGCCAGGGTTTCATTTGGCTCAACACTTGCGGCTGGCCATGGTGCCTTTGCGCAAAGCATTGAACCCAAAATTGTAGTTAAACAAACGCAATCAAAAACCAGAAGAAATATAAACAAATTTTGCTCAATCTGGTCAAAAGAAAACAGAATGGCCTCAATCAGAACATTCCAGGCGACGCGGTAAAGCAACGAGGCAGAGCTAAATGACAGATTAAGGTTACATTCATTAGTGATGTGCATCAAACCATGGATTGACTGTATGAAGAAGAAAGACGCCAGGAAGCCGTCGGAATAGCCCACAAAGGAATCCAGTCCAAGAACGATTCTGGCTATTGAGGGTTCGATGGCTAGGATAAGGAATGATAGCATCTGGCATATTCCAAACACGCAGGTTGCAATGATTAACGGACTGGTCGCCATATCTCTACACTGAAGTGGTGAACAACATATTTCTTGGAAGAAAGTTTTCACGGAAGCTCCTTCTTCATTGCGGCACCATATCACTAAGGTGACGGTGGCCAGGACCGAATCTAGAACTATGAATGCCAGACCGAACGAATATGGAATCATGTCCCTCAGGATCAACATAATTAAGACTCCGTTAACAAACACATAGCGCCCCAAAACAGACCACAAGATGGCCCCGTGACCTGGAGCCTTCTGGTACGAGCGAGCAGTGATAACCAAAATAAAGCCGATATTGAAAACTCCGAACCCCACGAGGCGAAGGTAGCCCTCAGACCGGCCTTGGGACTTTAGCTGCAGTGCCACTTCCCACATCTGAGGAGCAACCAGTAGACTTAATCCTCCCAAGCAGTAAGCCACCAATGCCGACCACTGTGTGAAAGCCTCTGTTTTTGTCATAGGCGTGGCCCGAGGAATCGACAGTGTAAATTTGACCCACTTAAAGAACATTCTCTCATTGGCTTTGGACTGGAATTCAAAAGCTGTTTAAGGAGAAAAAGATAAAAAAAGATAGTGCTTTTATCAAAACAGAAAAAGTAATAACACTGACATGACTTCTTATTAGGTCTTAGATAAAATGGGAATGTAAATAAACTTGTCTTGTGCTCCCCATGCAGCATTAAATCTAATGTTTGAAACGTCTGCTAGTTGAAGAAATTCCGAGCGTTCTTATTGGTTCTTTTTTGTTCGGGTTTTCCCATGCGGACCGTTATTTTTGCTACGAAAGACAAAACATTTAAAATTTGCAAGCAGGACTCGACTGCCATATAATTAACTACTCATTAATCTAGCTTGCCACGGCTGTGCTTAGGAGAATGTAATGAATCAGACCACTTTTCGTGCTACTTAGTGAGATACATTTTAACCAACAGCTGTTCCATATTGTTTCAACCGAAACATATCTTTTACCATTTAAACCAGTCGCAAAAATGGTGCTTAATGGCATAAGGTGGCGCACCTTCTTATTCAAATGCAGTTCTTCCTAAAATTCAGTCATTGGTATGCGTGTTTTCATTTCATCTCAATCTCTCTGGGCCTCTTTTCACTTCCTTTCTCCTCAGTCATTTGCTCTTTCCAGGATAATGAACTGTAAACTTCTACTACATCTTCGATTCACGTCTTTAAAAGTATTTTTGCCCACCTCTTCAGTAACGGAATATTCGTGAATTACCCGCGAAGGCCGCTGTTACGTCCATAGAAAGAAAACGAAAACCGACCGATTATTTTGCCACCTTATATCAGGTTGAGAACGCGCAAATCATTATGTTTATTTCCTTTCTCTGCATATGCTCCATATTTGTTAGAAGTTCTTTTGTTACAGGCTCGACTTATGCCAGTCAGTGAGTCATACAATGAGTCATTTGTCATGCAAGTTTCGCCACATCATTGATGTTCTGTATAAAGAAAAGCTGTCACCATCATCGTAAACTCGTGTAAAAATTTGCAGTCGCCTTGGATTTTGAGTTAAAGTTTTCCCGATCTGTGACTATTAACATATTGGACTTGACTTATGCCAGTCAGTGAGTCATCTCATGTCGCGATCCCAAAACAAGAAATATTCTTTGTCATGCAAGTTTCGCCACACCATTAATGTTCTGTATAAAGGAAAGCTGTCGATCAGCATCATCTTAAACTCGTGTTTGTTATTGCAGTATTTTTTTCGAGTTCGTAAAAATTTGCAATCGCCTTGGATTTTAAGTTAACGTTTTCCCTATCTGTGACTATTGACATTTTGCTTTGCTGCATCACAACCGCGTATTCATGCACTCAAGTACCGGCAACGGCAATTAGTAGTTTTTTCTTTAACAGAAGAAAGAAGTTGTTGCATGTGTTTACAGGCATAAAGAAAATAAAATCAATTGTGTTGGGGAATGATTTCCGCACAGGTCCCTACTTCATTATGCATGCTGTAGTTGAATTGTCTTGGGAAGTGATCGTGCAGACATTTCTTGTACAGCAACAGCATGCATAATGAAGTAGGGACCTGTGCGGAAATCATTCCGTCGAAACTTTTGATTGGTTATCCTACCGAAAAAAAGTGTGTTTTTGTGCAGGTTCACGGCCAAAAAGGCGAACAAAAATATGAAACAAAGAAACTTGTCGAGTTTCATAACCATCTACATATGTAAACTATGGTACAATCGCTAAGGCCTCCGTGACGTCAGGTAGATACGCCTTAAACTGTTTGGTGAAGTTTTATCTCAAAATTTGAAACGCAATATCGTTATCATGTTTGACTGAGACCTGGGCTACAACTGGTGATTCTCACTGGCATTTCAAACTGTCTTTTCTGTTAAATCTTTGCAGCAGTGCTGATAAATCAAACCTTGACGTGGCAAATCACACATTGAGAAAAACCGTTCCATTCAGACACAATTTGAGTTTTTAATTATGCAAGTCCACTTAGAGAGACAACGATAAAACTAAGCCATCCATTGAGCTAAGCTGTGGAGTATAACAGAATGTGTCCCAACAAGAGGTTATTGTTGTCAGAGAATTGTATAATAGGCCAAAGTTTCGCTTTACGCTCAAAGAGCTGTTTCACTCAGTTTGAAAGAGCAACGCACAAGTTATTGAAAAAATACCTTAAATGAAGAATGGTCTAGACGCACCTCTTTTTGGGTTTAATCAGGAGCCTGGTTTAATATCTTGTCCACCAGAGTGTTTTCGTCGTCCTTTGCAAAGAAATTGATTTTGCAGAATAGATGTCGCAGGAGGAGTGGGGAGAATTGAAGGAAAGGTGTAATAAGAAACATAATTGCACAGCCTCATTCGTAAGCAGAAATAAACTGTAAACGAGGTTGGGCATGAGGTATTTTGGTAAACCGCTGATTTCCAAGTGATATCTGGCTTACACCGAGACCCTATTCACACCATAGCTTAAACATATTTAAATACGGTTTGGTTAAACATGGTTTAAAATCGTTTCCTTTATAAAACTCCGGCTAATTACTGACGTTCTTGATCACAAATTTAGCACAAAGAGAAAGAACATGTTAAATTTTATTTGAATCCTGTGTAAAAAGCCCGTGTTCCAGTGTTCGCTTAATACTAATTTTCACGTTTTAAAGCCTGGTTTAACTAAACATGTTTGGTTGGTGTGAATGGGGCATTAGACTTGCCTCGTTGTTTTCCAAAGATTGCGGGCTCGTCAGGTGAGGATTCTAACAGCACTAAATTAAAGCATTAGTGTTTTTTGTTCTTATTGACACAAGCCCTTGACTTTCACTCTGGCTCGTTTCGGCTCCTTTTATCCATCAAATCTTACTTTTATATTTCATTTTAGTCATTCTCGGAACTCAGTCAACTCATTTAAATTCGATCATGCTTGTTATTTTTTATTTATCCGGACTCTTGCTTGCTTCTTTCTTGGTTTTGAATTAGACGCTTGGACAAAGAGTTCTTAAACCAGGGAGCATTACTCCACAAATTAGTACTTCCGGCAATGTACTTAGACGACTTCCGGGTCCTGTGTCATCTTGTCTGCACTCCGCTCCCAGTTTGGTAACTTTCAAACCCGCCCTTCCCGCCCCTGATATACAGTCGAACGTCGCTATCTCAGGCGAACTCTCAAGGGAAACTAGACCTGCAAAGTAGCTTTTATGCCAGTAGTAAAGTGTCAGTTTAATAAAGTCGCACTCGTATTCGTATTCGCATTCGTAAACGAAAAATAGTTCGAGATAGTGGTCTTTAGCGGAGTTTCGAGATAACCGATGGTAAATGACTGAAAAAAAAAATCCAGTGGAAATAAGTTTGAGTTCGAGATCCCGAGAGTTCGAAATAGCGAGGTTCGACTGTAATAGCAATGTCTCCTCCAATGAAACTGGCCGCAAGTCCTTCAAAAAGAGAAGGGGTCTGAGACTGGTGTCAGAATGAAATTCTAAATTGAGGAATTTGAGACATTTTCTCATGGGTGGCTGGGCTGTACACGCTGTTACAGTACGTAAAGGAACACAATGCCGCCAGGGGCCCATCAGGAGTCCATGTGATGGGCTCCTGGTACCGCCCAGAAGTATTGAAGCATTTCTCGCGCGTAGAGTGCGAGAAAATCTATCGGATCACTTGCACTGGACGCGCCTCACGTACACTCGCGTCAAACCCGAGTGCGCGTCAAATGTATGTTCGCGTACAATGAACTTGCATATAACTTTACTCATGGAACGAAAAATCAGCCTGATTAACTTCCGAAAATGTGGCAAAGGAGACAAAGAATTATAGCCGAGACAGAACGAAGGACGCAAAACCAAAATGGCAGGCGATCCGACCAAATGGTGTAAACAAGTTTATTCATTTACTTATTTAGCTTCAGCAGGGCAATCACAACAGCATACAACCAATTACTATGGGCCCAGACCACAACACCGGAATCTACGTCCCCTACTTTTCACGAACAGTGTGTGGGTTTTTTAACGCCAGACGTTAAAGAGACGGGACCTACAGTTTATCGTCCTTATCCGAGACGACTAGAAAATCTAACCATTTACAGATGTCATTGCAAATGCAGCACTTTCTCCTCAGTTGTTTAAGACCCTGAGTGTTGGTCCGGCCGGCGATTGAACCCGCGACCTCACGCACGGTAGTCCAGTGCTTTACCAACTGAGCTAACCGGTTGGCGTTAGAACCGTTGTTCGTTAATGGAGAAATTTTTCCTGTCAATATTTCCACATTATGGTTCTAAAATTCCACTTTCGCGAGCGACTTCTTTATGCTACTACAAGTACCTTAAACATCGAGTTCATCGTAAATATGGTGGCAAGTTTTTCTTTTTTTTTTTTTTGCACGACGGGAAATCCTTTTGAAACGGCATACTTCTTGAACTGCCGAATGCTCTTGAACAAAAATTTTTCGGGTGCCTAGAAAACTCGGACCTCAGACGTCAGACCCAAAAACTCAGAACCCCCCTCCCCCAAACCTGAAAAACTCAGACCTGGAAATCTCAGACCCAAAATCTCAGACCCCCCTAAGTCTGGAAAACTCGGACTCTAGAAAACTCAGACTCCCTCAGATCTGGAAAACTCAGATCCTTCTCGGGCTGTCCACAACTTGCTCCAAAAAGTCCAAAAAAAGTTGCTCCAAAATCTCAAAGTTGCTCAAAAGTTGCTCAATAAAAATTCACGTTGATATACTGTTAGTCAGTAATAAATTTGTAGTCAATCATGTAAGTACAGTCATAAGCAATATATAAGCAAATTCATAGTCAATCATACTAAAGTTACCTTTCATAAAAGCATAAATGCGAGATTGCTCTGTACTTTCCTTTCTTGGGCAATACTAGCTTTAGCTGCTTCATTTAAATTAGCTCCGGCATTAGCAGCTATTGGGCTTTCTGAATCAGAATCACTCGTGCATAAGTCTTCATCCGCCATTTTGTTCGCATTTTAGATTTTACAACCGCTGACCACATAAATAGCAGTTTGCCACAGGAAGACCAGAGGTCGGTTGTTCGAAGACTGATTAGCGCTGAACCAGGGTTAAATTTTAACCCGAGTTTCTTTTCCTCTCGTTAAAAAGCGTTTTCTCTTGTAACTTTCTATTTTCTTTTTTAACATGCAATCATCAAATTTTACTTTAAAAGAATTATATTGAATTTGCTTTTTAAGCTCTCATGTCTGAATTTAAATTTCGCACTAACCCTGGGTTACCTTAACACTGCTTCGAACAATCCTGTTCAGAACTTCACAATTGAATTCATAGTTCGAAAAAACTCCCTTTTTGTCTTTATTTGCTCTGATAACTTTTTTGAATTCACGTTGAAGTTAAAAAAAGAACAAAAAATCGCTAGAAAATGAAAAGTTGCTTAAAGTTGCTCGAACGTGAAAAAGTTGCTCGAAATCGGAAAAGTCAGACACCCCCCTCCAAAAAAAAAAAAAAAAAGCTTTAACTGTAAAACTCGGACCCTCAAACCGCCGTTGCACTTATACGTTTTATTGGAGACCTTACGCAACAGGACGGCTGGAAGACTCAGGACGAAAGAATAACGAAAAAAATGTCGCGTGAGACTGTGCATTCCCATTCTTAGTTTTCAAAAGGAAAATTCATATATTATCGTGAAATTTATTACCGTACGTAAGTTTGTATCGTACACCAGGAGCCCACTGTGTACACTCTAAGGAGAAACAATTACTCCGTCAGTCTGATACCCCGAAATTGATAAATTGGGCCATGGCGTTTTTTCACCTCGTCTGTCATTTTTTTGGCGGGGGGGGGGTTCTCTAAGTTTTCTAGATTTGAGGGGGTGTTAGGTATATAGGTTTCTGAGGTTTTCCAGATTTTGGGGGGGGGAGGTCTAAGTTTTCTAGATCTGAGTTTTCTATACACCCAAAATTTACCAGTGGTTTAGACACTGTCAAGCAACTCCTTCGGGCATAAACTTTATCAAACCCAACAAAATGAAATCTTACACCGAATATGAAAGCTTGGACTGAGGACTACCTCCGGAAATTACTTAATCCACCGGAAGAACAAGAACCATTAGCTTGGTCACTCAGCAGGCAGTTTCATTTGAAATGGCGCAGCCAAAAGACGTACTGTGTTGGACTTGTAAAGAAGTTGGCGTTTGGTTGAAAAGAAGTGGTTTTAAAGATTATGTAGAGCTCTTAACTAAGCAACATAAAATCGATGGAAAGGCTCTCCTTGTTCTCACAGAGGATGATCTACGGAATCCGCCTTTAGAACTGAAAATCCTCGGTGATATGAAACGCTTGTGTTTGGCACTGAGGGATCTTCAACAAAAACACGATCAAGCTGTTTCTCTAGTAAAATGCAATGGATACACCAAACGAAAGGATTTCAACCATGTTGATAGCTTGGGCACGTTTCTTACCTCTTCAGGCGATGATTCTGATGTTGATGGGTCAGATGTGATTGTAAATTGTCTATCAGACGTTTCGGAAACTGGCAGAACTCTTATCAGTGTAGTGTATGCTTTCTCTGTGTTTTTTGTAACATCGTTTGTTATGGTTTTCGTCCACGATCGAGTGCCAGATATGAAGAAGTGCCCTCCACTGCCCGATATTGTCCTGGATAATGTCCCACTTATTCCATGGGCTTTTAAAATGTGCGAAGTTACGTGTATTATCTTAAGCACTGTTCTTGCAACAGTCCTTTTCTTTCACAAGAATAGGCTTATTGTGATCCGCCGAATGGCCGCTTTGTGTGGTACGGTGTTCCTTCTTCGTTGTGTAACGATGTTTGTTACGTCTCTGAGTGTCCCTGGTATTCACTTGGAGTGTTCCGGAAAGGTAAGAAAAGTGAAAGCAAACGAATCAACAATATTTTGTGACAGGAAGGTATTAAGCCATTAAATGATTAATTTTAGTTTCCTTTTACAATTCTGTTTCTATTGTGACTTCTTTAAAAAACATCGCAAAGATTTAGTTTTTCGCCAGCTGTTATGACATTGGTGCTGAACAGTTGAAAGCAGTCGAATGTTAGTCTTTGTTTTAGTTAACTATTCTCTCTTTAAATCAAAGCTAGTATCTGGTGGGCTTTTTCTGGCTATTAATTATTGATTCTCGTGAAATTTGAATACGTTGTGAACACCACAATTTGTCATCACTGCATTGTATAGGATCCCTTGTTCAATTTGGCTGTCAACAGTCTTCTATTTGTACATGTATCTGAGGAAATGAAGTTAGTTAAAACCACATGGTGGAGGTGTGGGGGGCCTAAGCTTGTTGCTTTGGTTTTTTTCCATGTGTTACGAAATTGAAAAGTTGTGTATAACTGTTAAGGGTGTTTCCCATATCTCTCCTGCTACATACAGTCTGCTTAACTTTTTACCCACGTGGACAATGTCAATTTATTTTCTGCATAACAAAGATACAGTGTAGGACATCTACAGAGAGATTTATTTGCATTCAAAACATTTTCTAATGGTTCAAGACTGAACCATTAGCAAGAACAATTTTAGACTCTAAAAGGAAACTGTTAAAAAAAAAAAAAACTTGACAATTTGAACTTAGCAAAAATTAATAAATTGATGGAAGTCAGCTTAATTTTTGTATTTACATGTAGTTCCTAATTGTAATATTGGGAGCAGTGCTTTGTGTTTATTTTTCTGTTTTAGCATTTCATTCCTTACATAGGAGTGCAAAAAGTCTAAGAGTTTGAACTGCCAACCCGGGTAGGCTAAGCTAATTAACAAACTGCCAGTGGGTGCTGGGAAAATTGCTGTTTCTTGCGTATGTGTACCTTGTTTCTCTAAAACGGAATGCCAAAACCAGAAATCAAAATACAAAGCACAGCCTTTGTATCAAATGACAGACAGCAAGTTAATCTATCAGCGTTGGGCTTCTCTCTACCCTGTTGCATTCTGAATGACGAAATACCGGCAAAAAAAAATTCTATATTACAATGCTATCAGGGGTAACCCTGAAAAGTGATGGTAAATCATAAAGCGTTTCAAATATTATTACGGTTACGAAAAGTTCTGTGATATAACAAATCGTTAGTTCATAATAGAGCTGAATATATTTAAATCTATTAGTAACAGAAAGGTAAATATACGGGAGTTTGAACGCAAAATATCTCCACTCCGTAGAATATTATATTAATTTCGTAAACAATGGCTAGAATGTGCGTGGTCCCATGGTGTAATGGTTAGCACTCTGGACTTTGAATCCAGCGATCCGAGTTCAAATCTCAGTGGGACTCGAAATCTTACACGACACTTTAGTTTTGAGTTCTTAATCAAATTTTTCTCTGCCTTCACTAGTGAATACCCAATTTGAAATTCACATTTTTAAAACTGTTTAATTCTATCAGCCTCGATGACTGCAATTTACAATTGTCGTGGCTGGATGACACCAAAATTGCTGGATACTCACTTCACTTTACAGTAATAGTTTTAAACAGTTATACACCTGTTTGTCAAGTACGCAATTTATCTTTTCCTTTTGCGCTGTTTTTTTTTTTTTTTGGCGTACTTGAAAATGTTTTGGAAGAATGAAATTTAAGGTTTAACCAAAGGTAATAGTTGTAACTTAATGACTGGTCGCTACTCATAAGACCAACCAAGATTACGCAAACTGGCGACAAATCGCACTACTCTCTCTTCCTAATAAAAGTTTATTGTGGAATTTTATATATCAAAAACCAAGTCTACAAGGATTCCTAAGGTTGTCCACTTTGGTAGTGCTAAAGCTTTTACCCCCACTCCCAAGGCAAATCTATTTAATCACTTCTTTGCCTCCGTGTTTTTGAAGCCTGATTTGCATACAGTAGAAACGAGAACCACTTTTACTGCACAGGATAATGAATTACATTTTATTCAAGCATAAGTCGAGGAATTGTAAAAAGAGCGAAAAAAACATTGACCTATTAAAGGCGTGTGGCCCTGATGAAAGACCGGGCAGAGTATTACGAGAATGCCCATCTGAAGTCGCACCTTATCTAACACGTTTAATTAATATTTCTTTAAGTGTTAGCTTCACTTTATCACACAAATCAACGAATTAAGCGTACAACGGCCAACCGTTACCGATGATTTTTGAACCAGGTTTCGCAAGTCGTAATATTTAACAATTATTCGCCAAAGGCGAAGTGATTCTTCGTGAATATTCACCGAGACGAAGTCGAGGTGAATATTCACCGAGAATCACTGAGCCTGAGGCGAATAATTGTTTTAGTATAAATACACAGGTGATTATTTCAAAAAAGAAAAGAAAAGCATTTTACAACACGAAAAGTTTTATTTCATCAAAAGCACGCGAACGACCAGCAGCCATTTTGTTCGTTGAGGTTATTATCGGCTGGTAATCCGAGATAGCGAACCAATCAGAGTGCGCGATTTTGTATAATCACCTGAGTATTTATACTAAAAAGTAATAAGCAAGTTATAGGATAAGTTGCTAACAATTCCCACAAGCAGTGGTATCACAATTATCGCCGGCATAGGTTCATTCATCTTGAACTTGCGTTTTCAGTTCAAGCAATGCGAAGATGAGACAGCGAACCCGGTCAATCCTCGGCCTGCTTAATTAACAATATTAGTACTTGTGGGTTAAACATCGTATCAAGATCTCACCTGACAAACAGAATTCTGATAAATACCATGAAGTTATATGGAAAAGAAAGCCTAACCTGAATTATAAGAACACTCACGGCCGATTCATGGATTCTAGGTAGGGGTATAATTTTAGCTATTTGACGTTTAACAATGAACTACAGTGAGTCTTGAACGACAATTCCTCATTTTTTGTCTTTTCTGTTGAGAGCCAGGGTTTCATTTGGCTCAACACTTGCGGCTGGCCATGGTGCCTTTGCGCAAAGCATTGAACCCAAAATTGTAGTTAAACAAACGCAATCAAAAACCAGAAGAAATATAAACAAATTTTGCTCAATCTGGTCAAAAGAAAACAGAATGGCCTCAATCAGAACATTCCAGGCGACGCGGTAAAGCAACGAGGCAGAGCTAAATGACAGATTAAGGTTACATTCATTAGTGATGTGCATCAAACCATGGATTGACTGTATGAAGAAGAAAGACGCCAGGAAGCCGTCGGAATAGCCCACAAAGGAATCCAGTCCAAGAACGATTCTGGCTATTGAGGGTTCGATGGCTAGGATAAGGAATGATAGCATCTGGCATATTCCAAACACGCAGGTTGCAATGATTAACGGACTGGTCGCCATATCTCTACACTGAAGTGGTGAACAACATATTTCTTGGAAGAAAGTTTTCACGGAAGCTCCTTCTTCATTGCGGCACCATATCACTAAGGTGACGGTGGCCAGGACCGAATCTAGAACTATGAATGCCAGACCGAACGAATATGGAATCATGTCCCTCAGGATCAACATAATTAAGACTCCGTTAACAAACACATAACGCCCCAAAACAGACCACAAGATGGCCCCGTGACCTGGAGCCTTCTGGTACGAGCGAGCAGTGATAACCAAAATAAAGCCGATATTGAAAACTCCGAACCCCACGAGGCGAAGGTAGCCCTCAGACCGGCCTTGGGACTTTAGCTGCAGTGCCACTTCCCACATCTGAGGAGCAACCAGTAGACTTAATCCTCCCAAGCAGTAAGCCACCAATGCCGACCACTGTGTGAAAGCCTCTGTTTTTGTCATAGGCGTGGCCCGAGGAATCGACAGTGTAAATTTGACCCACTTAAAGAACATTCTCTCATTGGCTTTGGACTGGAATTCAAAAGCTGTTTAAGGAGAAAAAGATAAAAAAAGATAGTGCTTTTATCAAAACAGAAAAAGTAATAACACTGACATGACTTCTTATTAGGTCTTAGATAAAATGGGAATGTAAATAAACTTGTCTTGTGCTCCCCATGCAGCATTAAATCTAATGTTTGAAACGTCTGCTAGTTGAAGAAATTCCGAGCGTTCTTATTGGTTCTTTTTTGTTCGGGTTTTCCCATGCGGACCGTTATTTTTGCTACGAAAGACAAAACATTTAAAATTTGCAAGCAGGACTCGACTGCCATATAATTAACTACTCATTAATCTAGCTTGCCACGGCTGTGCTTAGGAGAATGTAATGAATCAGACCACTTTTCGTGCTACTTAGTGAGATACATTTTAACCAACAGCTGTTCCATATTGTTTCAACCGAAACATATCTTTTACCATTTAAACCAGTCGCAAAAATGGTGCTTAATGGCATAAGGTGGCGCACCTTCTTATTCAAATGCAGTTCTTCCTAAAATTCAGTCATTGGTATGCGTGTTTTCATTTCATCTCAATCTCTCTGGGCCTCTTTTCACTTCCTTTCTCCTCAGTCATTTGCTCTTTCCAGGATAATGAACTGTAAACTTCTACTACATCTTCGATTCACGTCTTTAAAAGTATTTTTGCCCACCTCTTCAGTAACGGAATATTCGTGAATTACCCGCGAAGGCCGCTGTTACGTCCATAGAAAGAAAACGAAAACCGACCGATTATTTTGCCACCTTATATCAGGTTGAGAACGCGCAAATCATTATGTTTATTTCCTTTCTCTGCATATGCTCCATATTTGTTAGAAGTTCTTTTGTTACAGGCTCGACTTATGCCAGTCAGTGAGTCATACAATGAGTCATTTGTCATGCAAGTTTCGCCACATCATTGATGTTCTGTATAAAGGAAAGCTGTCACCATCATCGTAAACTCGTGTAAAAATTTGCAGTCGCCTTGGATTTTGAGTTAAAGTTTTCCCGATCTGTGACTATTAACATATTGGACTTGACTTATGCCAGTCAGTGAGTCATCTCATGTCGCGATCCCAAAACAAGAAATATTCTTTGTCATGCAAGTTTCGCCACACCATTAATGTTCTGTATAAAGGAAAGCTGTCGATCAGCATCATCTTAAACTCGTGTTTGTTATTGCAGTATTTTTTTCGAGTTCGTAAAAATTTGCAATCGCCTTGGATTTTAAGTTAACGTTTTCCCTATCTGTGACTATTGACATTTTGCTTTGCTGCATCACAACCGCGTATTCATGCACTCAAGTACCGGCAACGGCAATTAGTAGTTTTTTCTTTAACAGAAGAAAGAAGTTGTTGCATGTGTTTACAGGCATAAAGAAAATAAAATCAATTGTGTTGGGGAATGATTTCCGCACAGGTCCCTACTTCATTATGCATGCTGTAGTTGAATTGTCTTGGGAAGTGATCGTGCAGACATTTCTTGTACAGCAACAGCATGCATAATGAAGTAGGGACCTGTGCGGAAATCATTCCGTCGAAACTTTTGATTGGTTATCCTACCGAAAAAAAGTGTGTTTTTGTGCAGGTTCACGGCCAAAAAGGCGAACAAAAATATGAAACAAAGAAACTTGTCGAGTTTCATAACCATCTACATATGTAAACTATGGTACAATCGCTAAGGCCTCCGTGACGTCAGGTAGATACGCCTTAAACTGTTTGGTGAAGTTTTATCTCAAAATTTGAAACGCAATATCGTTATCATGTTTGACTGAGACCTGGGCTACAACTGGTGATTCTCACTGGCATTTCAAACTGTCTTTTCTGTTAAATCTTTGCAGCAGTGCTGATAAATCAAACCTTGACGTGGCAAATCACACAGTGAGAAAAACCGTTCCATTCAGACACAATTTGAGTTTTTAATTATGCAAGTCCACTTAGAGAGACAACGATAAAACTAAGCCATCCATTGAGCTAAGCTGTGGAGTATAACAGAATGTGTCCCAACAAGAGGTTATTGTTGTCAGAGAATTGTATAATAGGCCAAAGTTTCGCTTTACGCTCAAAGAGCTGTTTCACTCAGTTTGAAAGAGCAACGCACAAGTTATTGAAAAAATACCTTAAATGAAGAATGGTCTAGACGCACCTCTTTTTGGGTTTAATCAGGAGCCTGGTTTAATATCTTGTCCACCAGAGTGTTTTCGTCGTCCTTTGCAAAGAAATTGATTTTGCAGAATAGATGTCGCAGGAGGAGTGGGGAGAATTGAAGGAAAGGTGTAATAAGAAACATAATTGCACAGCCTCATTCGTAAGCAGAAATAAACTGTAAACGAGGTTGGGCATGAGGTATTTTGGTAAACCGCTGATTTCCAAGTGATATCTGGCTTACACCGAGACCCTATTCACACCATAGCTTAAACATATTTAAATACGGTTTGGTTAAACATGGTTTAAAATCGTTTCCTTTATAAAACTCCGGCTAATTACTGACGTTCTTGATCACAAATTTAGCACAAAGAGAAAGAACATGTTAAATTTTATTTGAATCCTGTGTAAAAAGCCCGTGTTCCAGTGTTCGCTTAATACTAATTTTCACGTTTTAAAGCCTGGTTTAACTAAACATGTTTGGTTGGTGTGAATGGGGCATTAGACTTGCCTCGTTGTTTTCCAAAGATTGCGGGCTCGTCAGGTGAGGATTCTAACAGCACTAAATTAAAGCATTAGTGTTTTTTGTTCTTATTGACACAAGCCCTTGACTTTCACTCTGGCTCGTTTCGGCTCCTTTTATCCATCAAATCTTACTTTTATATTTCATTTTAGTCATTCTCGGAACTCAGTCAACTCATTTAAATTCGATCATGCTTGTTATTTTTTATTTATCCGGACTCTTGCTTGCTTCTTTCTTGGTTTTGAATTAGACGCTTGGACAAAGAGTTCTTAAACCAGGGAGCATTACTCCACAAATTAGTACTTCCGGCAATGTACTTAGACGACTTCCGGGTCCTGTGTCATCTTGTCTGCACTCCGCTCCCAGTTTGGTAACTTTCAAACCCGCCCTTCCCGCCCCTGATATACAGTCGAACGTCGCTATCTCAGGCGAACTCTCAAGGGAAACTAGACCTGCAAAGTAGCTTTTATGCCAGTAGTAAAGTGTCAGTTTAATAAAGTCGCACTCGTATTCGTATTCGCATTCGTAAACGAAAAATAGTTCGAGATAGTGGTCTTTAGCGGAGTTTCGAGATAACCGATGGTAAATGACTGAAAAAAAAAATCCAGTGGAAATAAGTTTGAGTTCGAGATCCCGAGAGTTCGAAATAGCGAGGTTCGACTGTAATAGCAATGTCTCCTCCAATGAAACTGGCCGCAAGTCCTCCAAAAAGAGAAGAGGTCTGAGACTGGTGTCAGAATGAAATTCTAAATTGAGGAATTTGAGACATTTTCTCATGGGTGGCTGGGCTGTACACGCTGTTACAGTACGTAAAGGAACACAATGCCGCCAGGGGCCCATCAGGAGTCCATGTGATGGGCTCCTGGTACCGCCCAGAAGTATTGAAGCATTTCTCGCGCGTAGAGTGCGAGAAAATCTATCGGATCACTTGCACTGGACGCGCCTCACGTACACTCGCGTCAAACCCGAGTGCGCGTCAAATGTATGTTCGCGTACAATGAACTTGCATATAACTTTACTCATGGAACGAAAAATCAGCCTGATTAACTTCCGAAAATGTGGCAAAGGAGACAAAGAATTATAGCCGAGACAGAACGAAGGACGCAAAACCAAAATGGCAGGCGATCCGACCAAATGGTGTAAACAAGTTTATTCATTTACTTATTTAGCTTCAGCAGGGCAATCACAACAGCATACAACCAATTACTATGGGCCCAGACCACAACACCGGAATCTACGTCCCCTACTTTTCACGAACAGTGTGTGGGTTTTTTAACGCCAGACGTTAAAGAGACGGGACCTACAGTTTATCGTCCTTATCCGAGACGACTAGAAAATCTAACCATTTACAGATGTCATTGCAAATGCAGCACTTTCTCCTCAGTTGTTTAAGACCCTGAGTGTTGGTCCGGCCGGCGATTGAACCCGCGACCTCACGCACGGTAGTCCAGTGCTTTACCAACTGAGCTAACCGGTTGGCGTTAGAACCGTTGTTCGTTAATGGAGAAATTTTTCCTGTCAATATTTCCACATTATGGTTCTAAAATTCCACTTTCGCGAGCGACTTCTTTATGCTACTACAAGTACCTTAAACATCGAGTTCATCGTAAATATGGTGGCAAGTTTTTCTTTTTTTTTTTTTTGCACGACGGGAAATCCTTTTGAAACGGCATACTTCTTGAACTGCCGAATGCTCTTGAACAAAAATTTTTCGGGTGCCTAGAAAACTCGGACCTCAGACGTCAGACCCAAAAACTCAGAACCCCCCTCCCCCAAACCTGAAAAACTCAGACCTGGAAATCTCAGACCCAAAATCTCAGACCCCCCTAAGTCTGGAAAACTCGGACTCTAGAAAACTCAGACTCCCTCAGATCTGGAAAACTCAGATCCTTCTCGGGCTGTCCACAACTTGCTCCAAAAAGTCCAAAAAAAGTTGCTCCAAAATCTCAAAGTTGCTCAAAAGTTGCTCAATAAAAATTCACGTTGATATACTGTTAGTCAGTAATAAATTTGTAGTCAATCATGTAAGTACAGTCATAAGCAATATATAAGCAAATTCATAGTCAATCATACTAAAGTTACCTTTCATAAAAGCATAAATGCGAGATTGCTCTGTACTTTCCTTTCTTGGGCAATACTAGCTTTAGCTGCTTCATTTAAATTAGCTCCGGCATTAGCAGCTATTGGGCTTTCTGAATCAGAATCACTCGTGCATAAGTCTTCATCCACCATTTTGTTCGCATTTTAGATTTTACAACCGCTGACCACATAAATAGCAGTTTGCCACAGGAAGACCAGAGGTCGGTTGTTCGAAGACTGATTAGCGCTGAACCAGGGTTAAATTTTAACCCGAGTTTCTTTTCCTCTCGTTAAAAAGCGTTTTCTCTTGTAACTTTCTATTTTCTTTTTTAACATGCAATCATCAAATTTTACTTTAAAAGAATTATATTGAATTTGCTTTTTAAGCTCTCATGTCTGAATTTAAATTTCGCACTAACCCTGGGTTACCTTAACACTGCTTCGAACAATCCTGTTCAGAACTTCACAATTGAATTCATAGTTCGAAAAAACTCCCTTTTTGTCTTTATTTGCTCTGATAACTTTTTTGAATTCACGTTGAAGTTAAAAAAAGAACAAAAAATCGCTAGAAAATGAAAAGTTGCTTAAAGTTGCTCGAACGTGAAAAAGTTGCTCGAAATCGGAAAAGTCAGACACCCCCCTCCAAAAAAAAAAAAAAAAAGCTTTAACTGTAAAACTCGGACCCTCAAACCGCCGTTGCACTTATACGTTTTATTGGAGACCTTACGCAACAGGACGGCTGGAAGACTCAGGACGAAAGAATAACGAAAAAAATGTCGCGTGAGACTGTGCATTCCCATTCTTAGTTTTCAAAAGGAAAATTCATATATTATCGTGAAATTTATTACCGTACGTAAGTTTGTATCGTACACCAGGAGCCCACTGTGTACACTCTAAGGAGAAACAATTACTCCGTCAGTCTGATACCCCGAAATTGATAAATTGGGCCATGGCGTTTTTTCACCTCGTCTGTCATTTTTTTGGCGGGGGGGGGGTTCTCTAAGTTTTCTAGATTTGAGGGGGTGTTAGGTATATAGGTTTCTGAGGTTTTCCAGATTTTGGGGGGGGGGAGGTCTAAGTTTTCTAGATCTGAGTTTTCTATACACCCAAAATTTACCAGTGGTTTAGACACTGTCAAGCAACTCCTTCGGGCATAAACTTTATCAAACCCAACAAAATGAAATCTTACACCGAATATGAAAGCTTGGACTGAGGACTACCTCCGGAAATTACTTAATCCACCGGAAGAACAAGAACCATTAGCTTGGTCACTCAGCAGGCAGTTTCATTTGAAATGGCGCAGCCAAAAGACGTACTGTGTTGGACTTGTAAAGAAGTTGGCGTTTGGTTGAAAAGAAGTGGTTTTAAAGATTATGTAGAGCTCTTAACTAAGCAACATAAAATCGATGGAAAGGCTCTCCTTGTTCTCACAGAGGATGATCTACGGAATCCGCCTTTAGAACTGAAAATCCTCGGTGATATGAAACGCTTGTGTTTGGCACTGAGGGATCTTCAACAAAAACACGATCAAGCTGTTTCTCTAGTAAAATGCAATGGATACACCAAACGAAAGGATTTCAACCATGTTGATAGCTTGGGCACGTTTCTTACCTCTTCAGGCGATGATTCTGATGTTGATGGGTCAGATGTGATTGTAAATTGTCTATCAGACGTTTCGGAAACTGGCAGAACTCTTATCAGTGTAGTGTATGCTTTCTCTGTGTTTTTTGTAACATCGTTTGTTATGGTTTTCGTCCACGATCGAGTGCCAGATATGAAGAAGTACCCTCCACTGCCCGATATTGTCCTGGATAATGTCCCACTTATTCCATGGGCTTTTAAAATGTGCGAAGTTACGTGTATTATCTTAAGCACTGTTCTTGCAACAGTCCTTTTCTTTCACAAGAATAGGCTTATTGTGATCCGCCGAATGGCCGCTTTGTGTGGTACGGTGTTCCTTCTTCGTTGTGTAACGATGTTTGTTACGTCTCTGAGTGTCCCTGGTATTCACTTGGAGTGTTCCGGAAAGGTAAGAAAAGTGAAAGCAAACGAATCAACAATATTTTGTGACAGGAAGGTATTAAGCCATTAAATGATTAATTTTAGTTTCCTTTTACAATTCTGTTTCTATTGTGACTTCTTTAAAAAACATCGCAAAGATTTAGTTTTTTGCCAGCTGTTATGACATTGGTGCTGAACAGTTGAAAGCAGTCGAATGTTAGTCTTTGTTTTAGTTAACTATTCTCTCTTAATCACAGCTAGTATCTGGTGGGCTTTTTCTGGCTATTAATTATTGATTCTCGTGAAATTTGAATACGTTGTGAACACCACAATTTGTCATCACTGCATTGTATAGGATCCCTTGTTCAATTTGGCTGTCAACAGTCTTCTATTTGTACATGTATCTGAGGAAATGAAGTTAGTTAAAACCACATGGTGGAGGTGTGGGGGGCCTAAGCTTGTTGCTTTGGTTTTTTTCCATGTGTTACGAAATTGAAAAGTTGTGTATAACTGTTAAGGGTGTTTCCCATATCTCTCCTGCTACATACAGTCTGCTTAACTTTTTACCCACGTGGACAATGTCAATTTATTTTCTGCATAACAAAGATACAGTGTAGGACATCTACAGAGAGATTTATTTGCATTCAAAACATTTTCTAATGGTTCAAGACTGAACCATTAGCAAGAACAATTTTAGACTCTAAAAGGAAACTGTTAAAAAAAAAAAAACTTGACAATTTGAACTTAGCAAAAATTAATAAATTGATGGAAGTCAGCTTAATTTTTGTATTTACATGTAGTTCCTAATTGTAATATTGGGAGCAGTGCTTTGTGTTTATTTTTCTGTTTTAGCATTTCATTCCTTACATAGGAGTGCAAAAAGTCTAAGAGTTTGAACTGCCAACCCGGGTAGGCTAAGCTAATTAACAAACTGCCAGTGGGTGCTGGGAAAATTGCTGTTTCTTGCGTATGTGTACCTTGTTTCTCTAAAACGGAATGCCAAAACCAGAAATCAAAATACAAAGCACAGCCTTTGTATCAAATGACAGACAGCAAGTTAATCTATCAGCGTTGGGTTTCTCTCTACCCTGTTGCATTCTGAATGACGAAATACCGGCAAAAAAAAATTCTATATTACAATGCTATCAGGGGTAACCCTGAAAAGTGATGGTAAATCATAAAGCGTTTCAAATATTATTACGGTTACGAAAAGTTCTGTGATATAACAAATCGTTAGTTCATAATAGAGCTGAATATATTTAAATCTATTAGTAACAGAAAGGTAAATATACGGGAGTTTGAACGCAAAATATCTCCACTCCGTAGAATATTATATTAATTTCGTAAACAATGGCTAGAATGTGCGTGGTCCCATGGTGTAATGGTTAGCACTCTGGACTTTGAATCCAGCGATCCGAGTTCAAATCTCAGTGGGACTCGAAATCTTACACGACACTTTAGTTTTGAGTTCTTAATCAAATTTTTCTCTGCCTTCACTAGTGAATACCCAATTTGAAATTCACATTTTTAAAACTGTTTAATTCTATCAGCCTCGATGACTGCAATTTACAATTGTCGTGGCTGGATGACACCAAAATTGCTGGATACTCACTTCACTTTACAGTAATAGTTTTAAACAGTTATACACCTGTTTGTCAAGTACGCAATTTATCTTTTCCTTTTGCGCTGTTTTTTTTTTTTTTTGGCGTACTTGAAAATGTTTTGGAAGAATGAAATTTAAGGTTTAACCAAAGGTAATAGTTGTAACTTAATGACTGGTCGCTACTCATAAGACCAACCAAGATTACGCAAACTGGCGACAAATCGCACTACTCTCTCTTCCTAATAAAAGTTTATTGTGGAATTTTATATATCAAAAACCAAGTCTACAAGGATTCCTAAGGTTGTCCACTTTGGTAGTGCTAAAGCTTTTACCCCCACTCCCAAGGCAAATCTATTTAATCACTTCTTTGCCTCCGTGTTTTTGAAGCCTGATTTGCATACAGTAGAAACGAGAACCACTTTTACTGCACAGGATAATGAATTACATTTTATTCAAGCATAAGTCGAGGAATTGTAAAAAGAGCGAAAAAAACATTGACCTATTAAAGGCGTGTGGCCCTGATGAAAGACCGGGCAGAGTATTACGAGAATGCCCATCTGAAGTCGCACCTTATCTAACACGTTTAATTAATATTTCTTTAAGTGTTAGCTTCACTTTATCACACAAATCAACGAATTAAGCGTACAACGGCCAACCGTTACCGATGATTTTTGAACCAGGTTTCGCAAGTCGTAATATTTAACAATTATTCGCCAAAGGCGAAGTGATTCTTCGTGAATATTCACCGAGACGAAGTCGAGGTGAATATTCACCGAGAATCACTGAGCCTGAGGCGAATAATTGTTTTAGTATAAATACACAGGTGATTATTTCAAAAAAGAAAAGAAAAGCATTTTACAACACGAAAAGTTTTATTTCATCAAAAGCACGCGAACGACCAGCAGCCATTTTGTTCGTTGAGGTTATTATCGGCTGGTAATCCGAGATAGCGAACCAATCAGAGTGCGCGATTTTGTATAATCACCTGAGTATTTATACTAAAAAGTAATAAGCAAGTTATAGGATAAGTTGCTAACAATTCCCACAAGCAGTGGTATCACAATTATCGCCGGCATAGGTTCATTCATCTTGAACTTGCGTTTTCAGTTCAAGCAATGCGAAGATGAGACAGCGAACCCGGTCAATCCTCGGCCTGCTTAATTAACAATATTAGTACTTGTGGGTTAAACATCGTATCAAGATCTCACCTGACAAACAGAATTCTGATAAATACCATGAAGTTATATGGAAAAGAAAGCCTAACCTGAATTATAAGAACACTCACGGCCGATTCATGGATTCTAGGTAGGGGTATAATTTTAGCTATTTGACGTTTAACAATGAACTACAGTGAGTCTTGAACGACAATTCCTCATTTTTTGTCTTTTCTGTTGAGAGCCAGGGTTTCATTTGGCTCAACACTTGCGGCTGGCCATGGTGCCTTTGCGCAAAGCATTGAACCCAAAATTGTAGTTAAACAAACGCAATCAAAAACCAGAAGAAATATAAACAAATTTTGCTCAATCTGGTCAAAAGAAAACAGAATGGCCTCAATCAGAACATTCCAGGCGACGCGGTAAAGCAACGAGGCAGAGCTAAATGACAGATTAAGGTTACATTCATTAGTGATGTGCATCAAACCATGGATTGACTGTATGAAGAAGAAAGACGCCAGGAAGCCGTCGGAATAGCCCACAAAGGAATCCAGTCCAAGAACGATTCTGGCTATTGAGGGTTCGATGGCTAGGATAAGGAATGATAGCATCTGGCATATTCCAAACACGCAGGTTGCAATGATTAACGGACTGGTCGCCATATCTCTACACTGAAGTGGTGAACAACATATTTCTTGGAAGAAAGTTTTCACGGAAGCTCCTTCTTCATTGCGGCACCATATCACTAAGGTGACGGTGGCCAGGACCGAATCTAGAACTATGAATGCCAGACCGAACGAATATGGAATCATGTCCCTCAGGATCAACATAATTAAGACTCCGTTAACAAACACATAGCGCCCCAAAACAGACCACAAGATGGCCCCGTGACCTGGAGCCTTCTGGTACGAGCGAGCAGTGATAACCAAAATAAAGCCGATATTGAAAACTCCGAACCCCACGAGGCGAAGGTAGCCCTCAGACCGGCCTTGGGACTTTAGCTGCAGTGCCACTTCCCACATCTGAGGAGCAACCAGTAGACTTAATCCTCCCAAGCAGTAAGCCACCAATGCCGACCACTGTGTGAAAGCCTCTGTTTTTGTCATAGGCGTGGCCCGAGGAATCGACAGTGTAAATTTGACCCACTTAAAGAACATTCTCTCATTGGCTTTGGACTGGAATTCAAAAGCTGTTTAAGGAGAAAAAGATAAAAAAAGATAGTGCTTTTATCAAAACAGAAAAAGTAATAACACTGACATGACTTCTTATTAGGTCTTAGATAAAATGGGAATGTAAATAAACTTGTCTTGTGCTCCCCATGCAGCATTAAATCTAATGTTTGAAACGTCTGCTAGTTGAAGAAATTCCGAGCGTTCTTATTGGTTCTTTTTTGTTCGGGTTTTCCCATGCGGACCGTTATTTTTGCTACGAAAGACAAAACATTTAAAATTTGCAAGCAGGACTCGACTGCCATATAATTAACTACTCATTAATCTAGCTTGCCACGGCTGTGCTTAGGAGAATGTAATGAATCAGACCACTTTTCGTGCTACTTAGTGAGATACATTTTAACCAACAGCTGTTCCATATTGTTTCAACCGAAACATATCTTTTACCATTTAAACCAGTCGCAAAAATGGTGCTTAATGGCATAAGGTGGCGCACCTTCTTATTCAAATGCAGTTCTTCCTAAAATTCAGTCATTGGTATGCGTGTTTTCATTTCATCTCAATCTCTCTGGGCCTCTTTTCACTTCCTTTCTCCTCAGTCATTTGCTCTTTCCAGGATAATGAACTGTAAACTTCTACTACATCTTCGATTCACGTCTTTAAAAGTATTTTTGCCCACCTCTTCAGTAACGGAATATTCGTGAATTACCCGCGAAGGCCGCTGTTACGTCCATAGAAAGAAAACGAAAACCGACCGATTATTTTGCCACCTTATATCAGGTTGAGAACGCGCAAATCATTATGTTTATTTCCTTTCTCTGCATATGCTCCATATTTGTTAGAAGTTCTTTTGTTACAGGCTCGACTTATGCCAGTCAGTGAGTCATACAATGAGTCATTTGTCATGCAAGTTTCGCCACATCATTGATGTTCTGTATAAAGGAAAGCTGTCACCATCATCGTAAACTCGTGTAAAAATTTGCAGTCGCCTTGGATTTTGAGTTAAAGTTTTCCCGATCTGTGACTATTAACATATTGGACTTGACTTATGCCAGTCAGTGAGTCATCTCATGTCGCGATCCCAAAACAAGAAATATTCTTTGTCATGCAAGTTTCGCCACACCATTAATGTTCTGTATAAAGGAAAGCTGTCGATCAGCATCATCTTAAACTCGTGTTTGTTATTGCAGTATTTTTTTCGAGTTCGTAAAAATTTGCAATCGCCTTGGATTTTAAGTTAACGTTTTCCCTATCTGTGACTATTGACATTTTGCTTTGCTGCATCACAACCGCGTATTCATGCACTCAAGTACCGGCAACGGCAATTAGTAGTTTTTTCTTTAACAGAAGAAAGAAGTTGTTGCATGTGTTTACAGGCATAAAGAAAATAAAATCAATTGTGTTGGGGAATGATTTCCGCACAGGTCCCTACTTCATTATGCATGCTGTAGTTGAATTGTCTTGGGAAGTGATCGTGCAGACATTTCTTGTACAGCAACAGCATGCATAATGAAGTAGGGACCTGTGCGGAAATCATTCCGTCGAAACTTTTGATTGGTTATCCTACCGAAAAAAAGTGTGTTTTTGTGCAGGTTCACGGCCAAAAAGGCGAACAAAAATATGAAACAAAGAAACTTGTCGAGTTTCATAACCATCTACATATGTAAACTATGGTACAATCGCTAAGGCCTCCGTGACGTCAGGTAGATACGCCTTAAACTGTTTGGTGAAGTTTTATCTCAAAATTTGAAACGCAATATCGTTATCATGTTTGACTGAGACCTGGGCTACAACTGGTGATTCTCACTGGCATTTCAAACTGTCTTTTCTGTTAAATCTTTGCAGCAGTGCTGATAAATCAAACCTTGACGTGGCAAATCACACAGTGAGAAAAACCGTTCCATTCAGACACAATTTGAGTTTTTAATTATGCAAGTCCACTTAGAGAGACAACGATAAAACTAAGCCATCCATTGAGCTAAGCTGTGGAGTATAACAGAATGTGTCCCAACAAGAGGTTATTGTTGTCAGAGAATTGTATAATAGGCCAAAGTTTCGCTTTACGCTCAAAGAGCTGTTTCACTCAGTTTGAAAGAGCAACGCACAAGTTATTGAAAAAATACCTTAAATGAAGAATGGTCTAGACGCACCTCTTTTTGGGTTTAATCAGGAGCCTGGTTTAATATCTTGTCCACCAGAGTGTTTTCGTCGTCCTTTGCAAAGAAATTGATTTTGCAGAATAGATGTAGCAGGAGGAGTGGGGAGAATTGAAGGAAAGGTGTAATAAGAAACATAATTGCACAGCCTCATTCGTAAGCAGAAATAAACTGTAAACGAGGTTGGGCATGAGGTATTTTGGTAAACCGCTGATTTCCAAGTGATATCTGGCTTACACCGAGACCCTATTCACACCATAGCTTAAACATATTTAAATACGGTTTGGTTAAACATGGTTTAAAATCGTTTCCTTTATAAAACTCCGGCTAATTACTGACGTTCTTGATCACAAATTTAGCACAAAGAGAAAGAACATGTTAAATTTTATTTGAATCCTGTGTAAAAAGCCCGTGTTCCAGTGTTCGCTTAATACTAATTTTCACGTTTTAAAGCCTGGTTTAACTAAACATGTTTGGTTGGTGTGAATGGGGCATTAGACTTGCCTCGTTGTTTTCCAAAGATTGCGGGCTCGTCAGGTGAGGATTCTAACAGCACTAAATTAAAGCATTAGTGTTTTTTGTTCTTATTGACACAAGCCCTTGACTTTCACTCTGGCTCGTTTCGGCTCCTTTTATCCATCAAATCTTACTTTTATATTTCATTTTAGTCATTCTCGGAACTCAGTCAACTCATTTAAATTCGATCATGCTTGTTATTTTTTATTTATCCGGACTCTTGCTTGCTTCTTTCTTGGTTTTGAATTAGACGCTTGGACAAAGAGTTCTTAAACCAGGGAGCATTACTCCACAAATTAGTACTTCCGGCAATGTACTTAGACGACTTCCGGGTCCTGTGTCATCTTGTCTGCACTCCGCTCCCAGTTTGGTAACTTTCAAACCCGCCCTTCCCGCCCCTGATATACAGTCGAACGTCGCTATCTCAGGCGAACTCTCAAGGGAAACTAGACCTGCAAAGTAGCTTTTATGCCAGTAGTAAAGTGTCAGTTTAATAAAGTCGCACTCGTATTCGTATTCGCATTCGTAAACGAAAAATAGTTCGAGATAGTGGTCTTTAGCGGAGTTTCGAGATAACCGATGGTAAATGACTGAAAAAAAAAATCCAGTGGAAATAAGTTTGAGTTCGAGATCCCGAGAGTTCGAAATAGCGAGGTTCGACTGTAATAGCAATGTCTCCTCCAATGAAACTGGCCGCAAGTCCTCCAAAAAGAGAAGGGGTCTGAGACTGGTGTCAGAATGAAATTCTAAATTGAGGAATTTGAGACATTTTCTCATGGGTGGCTGGGCTGTACACGCTGTTACAGTACGTAAAGGAACACAATGCCGCCAGGGGCCCATCAGGAGTCCATGTGATGGGCTCCTGGTACCGCCCAGAAGTATTGAAGCATTTCTCGCGCGTAGAGTGCGAGAAAATCTATCGGATCACTTGCACTGGACGCGCCTCACGTACACTCGCGTCAAACCCGAGTGCGCGTCAAATGTATGTTCGCGTACAATGAACTTGCATATAACTTTACTCATGGAACGAAAAATCAGCCTGATTAACTTCCGAAAATGTGGCAAAGGAGACAAAGAATTATAGCCGAGACAGAACGAAGGACGCAAAACCAAAATGGCAGGCGATCCGACCAAATGGTGTAAACAAGTTTATTCATTTACTTATTTAGCTTCAGCAGGGCAATCACAACAGCATACAACCAATTACTATGGGCCCAGACCACAACACCGGAATCTACGTCCCCTACTTTTCACGAACAGTGTGTGGGTTTTTTAACGCCAGACGTTAAAGAGACGGGACCTACAGTTTATCGTCCTTATCCGAGACGACTAGAAAATCTAACCATTTACAGATGTCATTGCAAATGCAGCACTTTCTCCTCAGTTGTTTAAGACCCTGAGTGTTGGTCCGGCCGGCGATTGAACCCGCGACCTCCCGCACGGTAGTCCAGTGCTTTACCAACTGAGCTAACCGGTTGGCGTTAGAACCGTTGTTCGTTAATGGAGAAATTTTTCCTGTCAATATTTCCACATTATGGTTCTAAAATTCCACTTTCGCGAGCGACTTCTTTATGCTACTACAAGTACCTTAAACATCGAGTTCATCGTAAATATGGTGGCAAGTTTTTCTTTTTTTTTTTTTTGCACGACGGGAAATCCTTTTGAAACGGCATACTTCTTGAACTGCCGAATGCTCTTGAACAAAAATTTTTCGGGTGCCTAGAAAACTCGGACCTCAGACGTCAGACCCAAAAACTCAGAACCCCCCTCCCCCAAACCTGAAAAACTCAGACCTGGAAATCTCAGACCCAAAATCTCAGACCCCCCTAAGTCTGGAAAACTCGGACTCTAGAAAACTCAGACTCCCTCAGATCTGGAAAACTCAGATCCTTCTCGGGCTGTCCACAACTTGCTCCAAAAAGTCCAAAAAGTTGCTCCAAAATCTCAAAGTTGCTCAAAAGTTGCTCAATAAAAATTCACGTTGATATACTGTTAGTCAGTAATAAATTTGTAGTCAATCATGTAAGTACAGTCATAAGCAATATATAAGCAAATTCATAGTCAATCATACTAAAGTTACCTTTCATAAAAGCATAAATGCGAGATTGCTCTGTACTTTCCTTTCTTGGGCAATACTAGCTTTAGCTGCTTCATTTAAATTAGCTCCGGCATTAGCAGCTATTGGGCTTTCTGAATCAGAATCACTCGTGCATAAGTCTTCATCCGCCATTTTGTTCGCATTTTAGATTTTACAACCGCTGACCACATAAATAGCAGTTTGCCACAGGAAGACCAGAGGTCGGTTGTTCGAAGACTGATTAGCGCTGAACCAGGGTTAAATTTTAACCCGAGTTTCTTTTCCTCTCGTTAAAAAGCGTTTTCTCTTGTAACTTTCTATTTTCTTTTTTAACATGCAATCATCAAATTTTACTTTAAAAGAATTATATTGAATTTGCTTTTTAAGCTCTCATATCTGAATTTAAATTTCGCACTAACCCTGGGTTACCTTAACACTGCTTCGAACAATCCTGTTCAGAACTTCACAATTGAATTCATAGTTCGAAAAAACTCCCTTTTTGTCTTTATTTGCTCTGATAACTTTTTGAATTCACGTTGAAGTTAAAAAAAGAACAAAAAATCGCTAGAAAATGAAAAGTTGCTTAAAGTTGCTCGAACGTGAAAAAGTTGCTCGAAATCGGAAAAGTCAGACACCCCCCTCCAAAAAAAAAAAAAAAGCTTTAACTGTAAAACTCGGACCCTCAAACCGCCGTTGCACTTATACGTTTTATTGGAGACCTTACGCAACAGGACGGCTGGAAGACTCAGGACGAAAGAATAACGAAAAAAATGTCGCGTGAGACTGTGCATTCCCATTCTTAGTTTTCAAAAGGAAAATTCATATATTATCGTGAAATTTATTACCGTACGTAAGTTTGTATCGTACACCAGGAGCCCACTGTGTACACTCTAAGGAGAAACAATTACTCCGTCAGTCTGATACCCCGAAATTGATAAATTGGGCCATGGCGTTTTTTCACCTCGTCTGTCATTTTTTTGGCGGGGGGGGGGGTTCTCTAAGTTTTCTAGATTTGAGGGGGTGTTAGGTATATAGGTTTCTGAGGTTTTCCAGATTTTTGGGGGGGGAGGTCTAAGTTTTCTAGATCTGAGTTTTCTATACACCCAAAATTTACCAGTGGTTTAGACACTGTCAAGCAACTCCTTCGGGCATAAACTTTATCAAACCCAACAAAATGAAATCTTACACCGAATATGAAAGCTTGGACTGAGGACTACCTCCGGAAATTACTTAATCCACCGGAAGAACAAGAACCATTAGCTTGGTCACTCAGCAGGCAGTTTCATTTGAAATGGCGCAGCCAAAAGACGTACTGTGTTGGACTTGTAAAGAAGTTGGCGTTTGGTTGAAAAGAAGTGGTTTTAAAGATTATGTAGAGCTCTTAACTAAGCAACATAAAATCGATGGAAAGGCTCTCCTTGTTCTCACAGAGGATGATCTACGGAATCCGCCTTTAGAACTGAAAATCCTCGGTGATATGAAACGCTTGTGTTTGGCACTGAGGGATCTTCAACAAAAACACGATCAAGCTGTTTCTCTAGTAAAATGCAATGGATACACCAAACGAAAGGATTTCAACCATGTTGATAGCTTGGGCACGTTTCTTACCTCTTCAGGCGATGATTCTGATGTTGATGGGTCAGATGTGATTGTAAATTGTCTATCAGACGTTTCGGAAACTGGCAGAACTCTTATCAGTGTAGTGTATGCTTTCTCTGTGTTTTTTGTAACATCGTTTGTTATGGTTTTCGTCCACGATCGAGTGCCAGATATGAAGAAGTACCCTCCACTGCCCGATATTGTCCTGGATAATGTCCCACTTATTCCATGGGCTTTTAAAATGTGCGAAGTTACGTGTATTATCTTAAGCACTGTTCTTGCAACAGTCCTTTTCTTTCACAAGAATAGGCTTATTGTGATCCGCCGAATGGCCGCTTTGTGTGGTACGGTGTTCCTTCTTCGTTGTGTAACGATGTTTGTTACGTCTCTGAGTGTCCCTGGTATTCACTTGGAGTGTTCCGGAAAGGTAAGAAAAGTGAAAGCAAACGAATCAACAATATTTTGTGACAGGAAGGTATTAAGCCATTAAATGATTAATTTTAGTTTCCTTTTACAATTCTGTTTCTATTGTGACTTCTTTAAAAAACATCGCAAAGATTTAGTTTTTTGCCAGCTGTTATGACATTGGTGCTGAACAGTTGAAAGCAGTCGAATGTTAGTCTTTGTTTTAGTTAACTATTCTCTCTTAATCACAGCTAGTATCTGGTGGGCTTTTTCTGGCTATTAATTATTGATTCTCGTGAAATTTGAATACGTTGTGAACACCACAATTTGTCATCACTGCATTGTATAGGATCCCTTGTTCAATTTGGCTGTCAACAGTCTTCTATTTGTACATGTATCTGAGGAAATGAAGTTAGTTAAAACCACTTGGTGGAGGTGTGGGGGGCCTAAGCTTGTTGCTTTGGTTTTTTTCCATGTGTTACGAAATTGAAAAGTTGTGTATAACTGTTAAGGGTGTTTCCCATATCTCTCCTGCTACATACAGTCTGCTTAACTTTTTACCCACGTGGACAATGTCAATTTATTTTCTGCATAACAAAGATACAGTGTAGGACATCTACAGAGAGATTTATTTGCATTCAAAACATTTTCTAATGGTTCAAGACTGAACCATTAGCAAGAACAATTTTAGACTCTAAAAGGAAACTGTTAAAAAAAAAAAAAACTTGACAATTTGAACTTAGCAAAAATTAATAAATTGATGGAAGTCAGCTTAATTTTTGTATTTACATGTAGTTCCTAATTGTAATATTGGGAGCAGTGCTTTGTGTTTATTTTTCTGTTTTAGCATTTCATTCCTTACATAGGAGTGCAAAAAGTCTAAGAGTTTGAACTGCCAACCCGGGTAGGCTAAGCTAATTAACAAACTGCCAGTGGGTGCTGGGAAAATTGCTGTTTCTTGCGTATGTGTACCTTGTTTCTCTAAAACGGAATGCCAAAACCAGAAATCAAAATACAAAGCACAGCCTTTGTATCAAATGACAGACCCCATGCACATTGTTTACAGTTAAATCTTCATATGCAACCTGTGCTATGTAGTTTCGGTTTGGAGTCTTTAATTGTTATTCATACTATGTTTAGCCATGTTTCTTACCGGTATATGAGACCCTGTCACGGCTGCATGTTTCTAGAGTTACTGTATCCTGTAATTGTTAGATGATATTTTCACTGTTTTTCCTCTGAATCACATTCGTATTTACAGTAGAGATGCAGGTAATGGTTTAGAGATCGTAATGCGCCTCTTTTTTGTACTGGTTAAAGTCACGCAATTCAGTTAGGTCTGCAAAGTATCAATTAATTAAACACAGTCTGTTTGTCTATTGTCTGAAAATGCTGTCCAATATCTATTACAGGAACTTATAGTTAATTTGAAATTTTGCAATTTAGAGAACCAGCATTATTTCTCTTTTTGGAAATTTGAAGTTGTTCATCCAACAGTAATAATAACTTTTACCCAATAGGAGGGAAATTATTGGGGATTTATGTCTTGTTTCAGAAATGGCTGTGTTAAAAAAGGCCAATTAAGGGATCAAGGCCAATCAGAAATGGAGGAACATTTGGATTGAATTAAGTAAATGTATTTAAAATGTTGAAAGGTTTTTGAAATTTCTTGGAAATTCCTTCCATAGCTTTATGGTAACACTTGGACAAAGATAAACAGAGCATTGGAGATCTTCTTTGGTATTGGCATGTCTGTCAATGGTGTACGCACATGTGGAGACTACATGTTCAGTGGGCACACTGTTTCAATCACCCTGTTAAACTTTTTCATCACAGAATGTAAGTTCATTGTATCTTTTATAGCCTGTGCTCACTTGGCTCAGTTATTATACTATATTTATGGCTGGTTCTGTTGGCGGGCAAGATGAGATCAGTCCTGAGTTTTGATTGACTCCCCAAGCTGGCAAGATGAACCTTCATGTATCTTGCCTGGTTTGTGTTTGAAACAAAACAAAATGGCCATATAATGATATAATACTGTATTAGATTCTCTGTTGACTGAGATTGTTTGATCAAGATAGATGGCTGTATATAATGGCCTTGTTCTTTTTTGTGTTAATTTTGTGTTAACCTTGACTTTGTCTGGATCTGTCAGTGGAAGTGCAGTAAAAGAACTGAATATATGCATGCGGTCTAGTTTGACCTCATGCTGGGTGGGTAATGCATATTTACTCTGTAAGTTAAAAGATAAGAATATTCTGCATTACTGTTTACAGTATCAAAAATTGTTAACCAAGACTTATTGGGTAAGTTTACTGGGCAGCCCTGCATATAATATGATTATCAAATTTAGTCTGTGCAATTATATAAAAAGGTTGTGCAGAATCTCTAATCAAGAACCTGCATTAATATATTGCAGGGCTGGTTTGGGCCACTGGTAAACTTGTCTTAGTGTAGTTAGTGGCTACTGTAGCTAATTGCTGTCAGAAATTTTTAAGTAGGAGAGCTGCATCAATGGCAAGAGCTCAACTTACGGTCCAGTAAGGCATGAACTTTATCGAAGAACCAAAAAATAAGAAAACTTATAAATGCGTGTAAAATAAGCTAAAAGGAACACTTCAAGTCTCACAGTGAAAGTTTGGAATCCTTGGTACATGTAGTTGTGGTCTCAATACTTTTTATAACAATTTATTCTGCAAATTGAACATTCAATTTGATAGAATTTACTTTGACATAGAATACCGGTAACTACATCTAATGATTAACAATTATTTACCGAAGGCGAAGTGATTATCAGTGAATATAATAACTACTTAATAACCGAGAGTGAGGTCGTTACGGGAAAATCTTAAACTGAGGCCTCGCCGTATTGACCGAGCGATAGCGAGGTCAATACAGTAGGCCGAGGTTTGAGATTTTCCCGTAACGACCGAACGGTCGAGGTTATTAAGTTATTTATTACATGGCACAAAAACAATAAAGCAAAAAAGCCAAAGCTAGCGCAGCGGAAGTGATCACTTTACATCCGGTAGTGCGCGCGCTTCCCTGTTCATTCATCGTCTCCAACTGCACAAATCAGGTGAAGTAACGCGTCTTTCGATCTAAAATAATCTTTATTTTCGTCACAATTTATAATACAGCTGTAAAACGTCATGTGGAATGTTATGATCACGTTACAACAAGGAAAATTTCGTCAATATTTTTGAGAATCAATGACCACAGTCAATACGTAGTGGTACAGAAAAATGTCAACGGCCTCGTCAGCTCGTGGAAAATATACTACAGGGAATGCACTGTTCACAATGTTCAGTCTTCGTCATCACTTTTGATGAAGCGAAAATGGTGGGACAAAAACCACCACATGGCTCTCTGCAGGGCTTCGGGACTGAAAGCACCAAACTGGCCTCTTTTGAAGAGTTTGTCTTCTTCAGCTGTCAACGAGCGGGTGGCGTTTGGCCTGTTGCCCTTGCCGGCTTTCAGAAATAAACTTTTCCGTTTGGCTGCGAGAACTTTACGTGACATTTCAAATTCCTTTTGCACAAGAATATTGAATGGAGATTTCCCATCGGAAAGGAATCTGAGAATGCTTCGTTGGAAACCCGATAGCTTGCCAGGCTCGTACTCGTCGCCATTAATTTTACGCAAGTCCTTGAAAACTTTGCAAGTAAATGGTCAAGGTCATCAGCCGGTAGGTCCAAAACTTCTACATCGCCCTTGTTTATTGATGACAAATAGCGTTGAAATGTTTTCATGTCGCTGACTGTTTTCTTTGTTGAGTTTTCACTTTATTGCTCCTTCTCGAAAGTTTTAATTTCTTCTTGACTGTTTCCGTCGTTTTCTCTCTTGCCAACTCGTTCTGTCAAATCACTGGTGTCCTGAAATTGTAATTCGTCCAGATATTAAAATTCACTCTCAGAGTGTTCTTCTTCGTCACTCATTCTCAGCCGCTACAATTTTCAGACAAAAAAATCGATGGTTTTGTAATTCCTTTTTGTTTTGTTTTTGCAAGTCCGTAATCGGCCCGTGGGCATTACGGGAGAATAATGCCCTACAATTCATTGACAGTTAGCCAATCACGGCGCGCGTTATATCGCCTACAAGCACAAGCCATATAATATTTCACCAATAATCACTTAGCTTGAGGCGAGTAATTGTTTTGGTAGAAATACACCGGTGATTATTTCCTTGTACAACACGGAAAAGTTTTGTTTCATCAAAAGCACGCAAATGACTGGCAGCCATTTTGTTCGTTGAGGTGATTAATGGCTGATAATTGTATATTGCGAATCAATCAGAGTGCGTAATTTTGTATAATCACCTGAGTATTTATACTAATCAGTGTTAATGTTTATATTGACTGTTGTTTTTTTTACAGATACGCCCTCCTGTATGTACTACCTTCACACATGTTGCTGGGTATTAAACATGTTTGGGATCTTCTTCATATTGGCTGCACATGAGCACTATTCCATTGATGTGGTTATTGCCTTTTACATTTCATCAAGATTATTCCTGTATTACCACACCCTTGCTAACACTCGTGCATTGAAGAGAATTGACAGCAAGCGCACACGGGTGTGGTTTCCTCTGTTTTGGTTCTTTGAGGAGAAGATCTCAGGCAAGATACCAAATGAATACGAGTGGCCACTCAGATTGCCAAACTTTCTCAGGCAGAAAACCAAGTCTCGGTAGCTCTGAAGAAAGGTGATAACAAAGTTAAGTTGATCCATGCATAGTCAACACCTAGCTCTTGTGAAGGCGCGTTGGAGATGTCCACTGCTCATTTTGTTGACGTGTGCATGGGCTCATGGTATACATGTAAATTAGCAACTTCTGAATTAAGTTATGGCTTGTAATAATAATAAAGTATATTGAGGAGTATATAAATGCTAGTGCATGTATTATACCTCAACTAAATATTACATACTACTTGTTGACCAAGAGTGAGGTCATTACGGGGAAATCTTGGACCGAGGCCTTGATTTATTGACAGAGCAATAAAATTATTATGTCAAGGCTGAAGTCTGAGATTTCCTTGTAATGATCGAATGGATGAGATTATTAATTTATTTATTATAATGGCCTTTTTAGCAGTGGAAAACAAAATACCAGAAGGGCTTTTCAATATCTGCTTGCACAGACAAGAGGTCATTGGAAGTCATGTTCACTGAACCAAAACAAACCCAATCATGCGATCGAAACCAGAAGTGACAAAAGAAACATTTTCTTTGGAAATGAGACAACTTTTATCTAAAAGTATGTTAAAAAAAAAATTGAAAAATTTTCATAATGCCTAGTCATCACAAGAAAACCTTGCCAGCTCAGCAGCCAATCAGAGTGCTCATTCTATTGTAGCCATATGATAAAGGATTGTAATCAGCTGCGTGAAAGACCTTCATTTTTAACTTAAAAGGAATGTGTACCTGTTTTAACAAAGTAGGTATGTGTTTTAAAAAAATTGGATAATTTTAAGATTTTTACATTGTCAGGGTTGTCAAAATAAGCCGGCAACCGGCGCATTTCACTGGCTATTCTGAATCCTGTGCTGGCTACTCCGACTGCTAGGTTTGTTCTGGGCATGGTATTGTGGAAAACCATAGCCACCCTGAATGATGCGCATGCCTTTCGGTAGATGCCTACTTTATAGACAGAAACTGTTTTTCAGAAACCTACTGACAACCCTGCATTGTATCCCACTAACCAACAATGAGGATCAGTCAAGTCAAAGAGTGGAAAGACAAGCAATCTTTATGCAACACTATATTTATCATTCTTGATATATTTCAATGGAAGTTTTAATAATATTTTATTTATTTGGGTAGCTTAATGTAATGAATAAGTTTCAGATTTTTGTATGATGATTGTTGGTAAGAAAGAGATTTGCTCATGCATTTACTTCTCATGAAATTGTAGAACAAACTCAGATTATAACTGATGGCAGATTTTTTAAAAACTTAAAAGTTATTGATTTAATAGGAATATGTTTTAATGGGCTGTTGCTCAACCGTTTGAATTGTGAATTGTTGCATTCAGGAAGAGCACCTTAGTGATAACCAGGTATACTATTAAGATTCAATAGATATCATCAAAAGAAGGGCTTTTTAGACAAAGTTTATCAAATAAGGCTTTTATGAAACTGATTTTTAAGCAAAAAAAAAAAAAGAATAATTGACTGTGATCTCTTATAATTAATTCTAGTACATCATAATTTTATAGGTAAAGGTAAAGAATAGGTTCTAATATATATTTGTATATCATTTCAGCGATGATCTGGTGTCAATTTCAGCTTTTGTATATAATAAAAGAAGAAAAATCTGTATGCATGTTGCTTGGATTGGTTATCTAAAGCAAAAATTGAATAATTAACAACTATTCACTGAAGTGAAAGTGGCTAGCAACTGTGGTGGATATTTACCGAGCTGTAATTAACCCTTTAAGCCCCAACAGTGTCTTTACAGATTTTACTCTGGCTAACGCCATACGATTTTACTCGTCACATGGAGACCCCTGGAGGCTTAATGGGTTAAAGCTTGGCTGGGAATTCCCTGGTTGGAAGTTGTCTCACTTTGCCAAATTTGGGAATTTTGTGGTTTTTAGTACAACTCTAAAATATCCCATGTACTGTATCTGGTATTTATATTCCTGTGTAAAAGCTTGAAACTGCAGTCACCTCTCTTAACAATCACCCTATTAAGCATCCTGACTTATAGGTGACCAGTACATTGTAAAAAGCTGTTTTGTTTCTCGTGCAGTCAAACACTGTTACAAAAACTCTCTCTTAATTAAATAAGGGACCACTTCTCACATGGCCCTACAGTTGCAATGATAGCAATTCCTATACCATGTCCTAATCTTTTATCTAAGCAATGGAATAAAAATAAGAATTACTCTTTTACCCAGAGGTGTGCTTTGTTTTTTTTTGGTCCATTAAATAATAATTTTTATTGCATCCGCACAGGTTTTGGCTTTCTTTCTTCACTCTTTTTTCATTTTTCTATTAAGTAACCACTTTTTGTTGTTGAGGGTGGGTTGCCTAAGACTAGAGAGAGTTGACTGTATTGGATAACTCCAGAAAATATCCATACCCTACCCATCAACATTTGAACACACACACAACCCCCCCCCCCCTTATATCCGGAAATTCCAAAATGCTCTACTGCTCCCCATGCCTTCGGAATTCCAAAATCGTTAACCCCCTCTCCCTTTCGGCATTCTCCCGGGATACATTGTCATTTCAAGAGAGAATAAGCATTTGAAAATGAACTCTCGAAACACTGCGCATCAAAAACGCACAGCGTTCGTGTCAGCGTCAGCAGTTGACTGGCGACGTGTTGGAATGAAGTACAAATCTGTCAGGCGTCCAATTGGAATCGAGAAACTGGTGCGAGTTTTTCGCATGTAACAGGTGCATCGATCGGAAAGGAACGTAATTGATGTATCAGTATCAATCTAGGATCTTATTCATTAATTTTAAGGCCTCCTCGATCTGGAGCTTGCTACACAATCCACGTTTGATCTACTTTCGTCCGCACTGAACGCTGGGTTATCGATCTTTTTCCTGCTTGCGGTCGGTGTGAGTTCGTGCTTGATTTACGAAGTACAAAGGTAAACAGATCAGCGACTTCAAGCGAAGCTCTCGCCGTCGATCCCTCTGGACTGGAAATCCACAGCTGAAACCACCCCCCACCCCATGCCTTTGGAATACCGGACTGCGTCCCCCCCCCACCCCCCCCCCCCCCCCCTCCCCACGCACGCTTTCAGAATTCCAGGCCAAATATCCTCCCGCTCTCCCTTAGAATTCCAAGATGCCGCCCGTGGTAGGATATGGATGTTTTCTGGAATCACCCATTCAATTCCAAATAATATACATGTATTAATTTTCTAAGTATGTTAAAACTCTCGATCGCGAGAAACCTGGACATGCAGGTAGTCATGGACTACTGGGCACCAGTCTGCTTGGAGAGTCTTACCTGACCGCCATATTTGATCGATAGTGGCAGGACTGGAGACCTGTTGTCGTCTTCAACTCTCTTATTCGGTGCTATAGACTCCACTAAAATATGGTGGATTACAGCAAATGGGATCACATTGAAGTAAGTCTGATGCTTACCCATTCATATTGAAGTATTTTATTTTGCAAAACGGAAAAGGTTGCCCTATTTTGAGTTGCAGTGACTGAGATGGATAGCTTATTACTACACTGTAACTAGAAATAGTGTTCACTGGAGCTGCCCCAACTTATGAATACCTCAGTTCATGATGACGATGTGGGAAAGATTTCCGCACAAGTCCCTACTTCATTATGCATGCTGAAGCTGTCTTGTCTGGTGTAATGCACGTGCAAATATTTCTTGTGTTGGAAGAACGAAACAGAATGCATAATGAAGTAGGGACCTGTGCGGAAATCTTACCACGATGTGTATTGAATAAGTACTGTCCATACGCCTGTTGAAGATTTGATGTTTCAAAAATTTTATTGAAGTTAACATCCATGTTACTAGTCAACATATTTCTTTGTAAATCTGACATGGAAATATTATTACAATCATACAGTATTGTGTTAATTAATATTCTGTGTAAGAGGAACGCATTGCATGTTAATATATTTGTGAAATTTTCGGGGAAAACAATTATCACCAATAACCACTACAACAACAAATATAACCAAACTTGCAGCAATGTATTGCAGCAATGTTTCTCAACAGAGACACTCTATTGTTGCTACTCTAAATGTACAGTATTACTGTACGTAACTCTAACAGCATTCTTTCATAAACTTTGAATTTTCGTATTGGCCACCCTACTTACTATCTAAACTGTGTAAATGGTTTGAACCCAGTATTCTCAGTAGTTGATTGTTGAGTTTGATCGTCTGGGTGTAAGTAGTTCTGAAAAGAACTGTTGTTTATGATGTTGACTGAGGTTTCGACAACCCAAGCAAAAAATGAATCATCATCAGAGTCATGCGATATACGTATTCGTAGGTGGTATTATTAATTTTATGTCTTTGTTCAATGTCATGATTGGTTGTTTGAGCCATGATGTTATTGGCTATTTGTTACAGTAGTAAGGCCATGTAAAGATTCAGTTGTTATTGGTCAATTTCAATCCAGTTGCCTCAATAAGTCATTTATATGGTGTAGGTACATGTTCAATCTAGGATTTTTTCAAAGTGGGTCATATGTCCCGCATGACATTTTAAATTGTGTCATTTCAAGAATGGTCTGTCAGTCAAACTATGATAAATTTTGAAACGTATTGAAATTGACATTATCCAAACTATCATCAGTATGTTACAGTTTTCATTTACACAGTTTTGATTTGTTTATTGCAGTAAACAGTCAAATAATCGTAAAGCTCTTAACCTGAATCGTTATTTAAAAAAAAATGACGGACCAGTCTTGAATAAAAGATGCCAAAAAACACCAAACACTTTTTTTGATTTCATGGAGGTTGACGTAATGTCAAACTGACCTCTTCAGCTTCACCATCCTCATCTCCTTGATTTTCAGGTTCAACTGACATTCTCTTTTGCTTAAAAAAATACACTAAGCTTTTGCTGTCATTTCATAATGAAATGTAAAGACAAGAACAAACTTAACAAACAAAACATCAATCGATTGGCAAAGCAACATATGCTAAACATTGAAATAGGCTCCAGTTTCTCTTGGAATTGCTTGAAGTGCCTGGCAAAATGCACTCGTATGCAGGTATGCTGAAACTGAGAATGTCAGTCATTTCACGTGCTCATTTCAGGCTAGTAAACACACATATTTCTTCTAATTTGCTTTTATTATTGCTTGCTGCCTTGGAAGTACTTATGAGGTGACTTTTTTTTGGTTTGTTTCTTAATAATTTCATTTTGCATCAGAATAGAATATTTGCGTCAATGATGCAAAAATGTGGCCTAGATTGAACATTGCAGGTAATTGTTGGCAATGGTTACATGTAAGTGGTGTTTTGTGTAACCTGCTCTAAACTCTAAGGGACTGTTATTGGAAAGTGATTAGAGGGCATTGTCTAACAGAGTGTGGTTGGCAACAAAACTGCAGCCATGTCTTTGCATAGATTTGTAGTAAAGTAGTAGGTTTATACTAATAATTTTCCAAGTTTAAATCTATGCATGTTAGTTGAAATGGGGTTTTTGCCCACATCAACCATCATAATTATACAGTACATGTAGAAATCTTGAGCTCATAATGTAATTGTTAATAATTTGGCCTAACCCACTTATTGATTGTTGGTTGTTAAACTCGGTATCGGGTTTGCTACTCAGGGGGCATCTGTTCCTAGATGATTCTTACTTCACTGTTCAAATACAAAGAATAAAAACCTGCTTGGGATGAATAACAGATGTATTCTTTTAGCTGGTTAAATTGCTCAGTCTGTTTTATGTAAGGTGTAACAAAAATACTAAAATAAAGACCAGTAAAAGTTATTTTGCTTATTGTTATCATAATGCTTTGGTCCAGCACTAGCTCATATTTTCTGCCAGCTGAATGTACTGTACATCTATAGGGTCTAAAAAATTTGAATGTTTGCTCTAAGGGTCAATAAGAAGTGTGGGTAAAAATAATAGGCACAGGTGTACCACTGGTGTCAGGGGATTGAAAAATAATTATCTATCTCATCTGATCTCAGCTTAGTGATGATGAAGATGATACTCACCCCAACATTGACACACCCAGTCTGTTCCGATGGCGACATCAAGCAAGAGTGGAACGAATGGAGGAAGCAAAGAAAGAAAGGGAAAAAGTGGATGCCAAAGTTGAAGAGTAAGTCACATTTTTAAGAACAACTACTTGTGCTGTATAATTTACATAAAACTTGAACATAATGTTCAGAACTTATCAATAGTTCTTATACAAGAAACTTTTACTTTGAGTACTTTTAGCTAGAGTGTAGAGGCCGTAGATAACCTACTGTATATTTAACAATTAGATTATGAGTTCAAGATTTCGATGAAGTGATAATTAATTAGGTCAATAGGCCAAATCAATTATCATCTCATAAAAATCGAGAGCGAATAATCTATTGTTTTAGTAAAAATCATAACAAACAACCCATGTGTCAGTGAAAAAAAAAATCAAAATACTCAATCTTCCTGCAGGACTTAGCTAAAAGCGCCCATACGTCGCCATCTTGAAAACAATTTTCAACCCCACATGTGCTGTGTAAAGGCTGAAAGTCTGGAGTAGCTCAGCCATTCAGATTGTGGCATTTGCATTTTATAGTCTACGAGTAATTTTATACTAATTAATGAAAGATATTACATGCACAGTATGGAGTAGATTGTTGCTGACTGTAAGTATGGCATAGTCAAACAAATAAAAGCATTAACATCCAACTTCATGCAATTGTCCAAGGCTTGAGTTAATCAGTGTTGTTTGGTTGTTGTCATTATTATACAGGAGCAGAAGACAAGTAGAGAAAACGAGAGATGAACTAAAGAAGGTGCAATTGAAAAATGAGTCAGAAGAAGAAGAAAAACTGAAGGAACAGTTAGCTAAAGCAGAAAATAAGGTTGGATTGAGTAATTTTTCTTTCATTTCCCCAGCTGGTCATTATAGTACATGACTATAGCTGTGCACAGTATGTCCAGTGTCATATTTTCTTAAAACTGTACCCAAATTCATGTTTTCTTTTTTACATCCTTAATAAAATTAATTTACTATATGTTTTACAAATTGAAGCTCAAAGATGCTAGAAAAGAAGATGATGAACTATCCAAGAAAGAAAAGGTACCGTAGTATTAAAGGTGATCTTAATAAGTACTGATGTGGCTGGTTTTGTGCCCAGGTTTATTTGGCAATGAATAAAATTGTCACCTAAATGACTTTTATGATATCAGAATGATAATGACTGAAGTAAATCAATGTAACAGATACTGTACTGAGGTTGGCTCACTGCTTGGTTCACATTATATTAAATGGTGTAGGAAATGATTGCTTTATGTCTACATACTGTATTGAAGCTGATGCAAACCCTCCAAGGAAGTCTTAGAGTATTAATTGTTGTATGTTAGCTTAATATGTAAAGATGTAAGCATGTGCCATTCTTTGTTACTTTCTTCAATAATCAATGTTTGTTTTGAGACAAGTTTTCTAGCGTACACTGTCAGAGGATAGTGTGAATAAGGCTTTAACTTGCTATTTTTTGCTTTTAACTGCTGCCCTTTTAAAGAGATATGAGGTTTCTCTTCATCTCATTGTGAGGGAGATAAGCTCTAGCTGGTTCTGCATGTACAGTATAATTTGCCAGTTGGGCCAATGCTGCATTGAATGAAGGTGACAAGTTCTAAGGTGAAGCCCAATATGTATTGTTGAATCTTTAATATAGTTGCTCTGATCACCACAATCATGTCTGAAATAAGAAAATGATAAACTCTTACATGCAGCTGTGACATAATTGCCCATCAATAATACTTGGGGTATTGACATGTTTTGGGTTGAATGTTAGAGCATACGTATGGCTGCTTTTATTACCTATATAAAAATAAATTAGCTTCCATTGTTGTACAGTTATAATTATCTTGGTATAATAATGGTTCACTCTTATTTATACACCTGCTGTAGCTTTCATACCATCTACACAAAGCACTGTTCTTGAAACAGTTTCAGAGTGACTGTACCTTGCATCAAGAGGTCTGTATCAGAGAAAATAACCAAACACTGTACTGTTTTTACTTTTGATCAGAAAGCTCCAAAGAATGTAGATACACTCAGTCATGCAGGGTTTACAAGAACAGTAAGTATTTGATGATAATAATAATAATAATAATAATAATAATAATAATAATAATAATAATAATATAAGTAATGGTAATAGGACTGAGTGGAGTCCAATTCGGTCTGTAATCATACGAGTGATTAACAAAATCGGACGACCGCGTAGCGGGAGTCCGATTTGTTTAATCACGAGTATGATTGCAGGCCGAATTGGACGACACAAAGTCTTATTACCAATTAATCATAACTTTAACAAAATTTATGATGCATAAACTTTTTTTTTAATCAAAACACATGAAATTCCAAGATTTTTTATGCCAGCAGTGAAAAAAAAGCCATTTAAGCGCGCGCGTGATGGCGCGTACTGTCCAATTACTCAGGCATGACGCGTACTGTCCTATTTAACTGTCCTATTAAGGCTGAAATCAGGGCAGTTGATAGCCAATCAGATTTGAGAATTTTGTTATAGTTATGATTATAATAATAATAGTAGTAGTAGTTTGGAGAATGCAACCTAAACTAAACCCATTAGAGGTCTGGGTATGAAGACGAGCCTTTAGCAAAAAGAAAGTTGATTTTGATTGGTTGGGTCAGCAGGCACAGGTTACACAAAATTAATACGTCATCACCCGCATCTAAAAGAATCAGAATTTAACAAATGAGAAACTGCAGTCTGTTCATTTTCCAAGTGGAGACTCCTGCTGCTTTTCTTTGGATGACATACATAGACTTTTGTGCTCTATCGATAAACGGACAGCTGGTCACGGGTTACTCTACTTGGTAAGTTACCTGTCATGCAACCATGTTGTAAGATGGAGAATTATTACTGGTACTAGCCATGATCAGTGGCATGACATGACCCATCATAATTCAAATATTTTGATTGTAGACAAAGGGGATATGCACTGTGAATCCAACAGGAATCAAGGTCAAACATAACTCATTTGGGCCCTTGGCTAAAAGAGAAAACAAAAAACCACCTCCTTCTAGTGTAACTTCAGTACAAAAACAGTTAATCACAGGTCGTCTGTTTTTGGAGCTGTTGGCTCATGACATCCTTGCATTATCCTGTTTAGACCATTAGCATATTGCATTCACATTTTTTAAGGGATGCATGCTCCTTATCCATATGTCATTACTCTGTTTTAGATAATTAATGCTCCAAAGAAGCCAGAAAAAGAATTAACTGAGGAGGAAAAAGCCGAGAGATCTGTAAGTACATGTACAATAGCTACGGCTGTAGGTGGGAAGGTAATCACGATTCAACTTTCAACTTCAACTTTATTAACTATTTAACAAAAGAAAAATACAAAATGGTGGCTTCCCGCAGGTAGCATTGGCTAGTCGAGGCGGGAAGCGACAGAGAAAGAAGGTTTTCATTACAGTTTGTCAAATTTGAACAAAATATAAAAAAAATATTAAATGAAATGTAGCCTTTAAATTATTACCATAACATGTGGAAAAGTAATAGGTACATACATCGCTTGTAGGGAAGACATTACAGAGCACGTGCAAAAAAACATTATCCGTCATGCAATTTTAACAACAAGATAATAGAAGAATAGTATTAGCATTGCGTAGAAGTCAGTGTAAAAAATATACGATCATATATATCAAGTACGTTTCTTGATACTGGTAGGCGAATCAATGTAAATATCTTCAGAAGCCAAAAGAGACATAAACATATTGTGGATTTCTGTTTTAAAGCGTTTACGAGGGAGCTCACTTGTAGTGTTATTCAGAGAGTTTCACAGATTTGGCCCTTAACCTAGAGATAGAATCCCGCATTACGCTTGTTCTGGATTGTTTAACATAGTAATCTCGTTCAGGCCTGAGTTTTTTTTTTTTTTTTCAGGCTTAAATTTCACAGCTGCTTAAGTTGTGTACATAACTGCGATGATCAATTAATGTCATTACATAGTAATTACCAGCTGAGGAGAATCTCGTGTTATATGAGTGAACTTGATCTGAAGAGCGGAAGAGTTGTTTAAGGTTTATAGGTACAGATTCACGGGCAACATCATGCAGAAAGATTAAAACCGTCTCAAAATAAAGCAAATGAAATGGCAAGATATTAGAAGAAATGAACGAGGGAAGAATATGATCTCTATTTGGAAACAAATGCATCAAGCCAAAGGCATGCTTCTGCAAGACTAAGATTTTACTAAAGTTTGACTTTGCGGCCTTTCCCCAGTCGATTATGCCGCATGACAAATACGGGGCAATCAGAGATCGATAAATAGTTAATAAAGTACTCAGCACGATAAAGTGTCTCAGCCTTGAATCTTTTGTCTGGGAGGAAAGGTTCCTATGCACGGGAATAAAAAAAATGCAGAAATGCGTAAAGTGATAGCTGACGTAAGAACCAATATTGCCACTAGATACGGTTCCTTTAACACTGTTCACCAGAATGTTGTCAATTAGAGTAGCAGAATTACGATACACTCTCGTAGGTTTATCAATATTAGGGATAAATGAAAATCTTTTCAAGGAAAGCAGAAAATTGTGGGAGAAATTACAAGACTATAGATAGATTTGCCACAGGCGCTAAGCCTTTCCAAAGTGTGTCCAAAATACTCCTGGAAGCGTTCGGGAGAATTATGCTGTCAGTAGACAACCCCACAGATCACGTTAGCTTGTTTAGGGAATTTAGCTTCAATCCACAAGGCCTGAAAAGCGTCTTCGGGTGCCTTTTTACTTGGGCTTCAAGTACGGCCCGCTAAATTGACCAATCACAGCACGCGTACTAACTGAGAGATATAATAATAAATTATTGCCAACGAGGCAGCCGAGCCAAGAGGCGAGGCTGGCCAAGGCGGCAGAATCATAATGCCGCGCGTATAGCAGAAAAAATCTCAACTTCTGCGTAAGGGACTTTTTTTTTACCATATTTGGGTGTAAGTAAACACCCCATATTTGGGCAGTGAAGTCACAACACAGAAGTCACACCCCTTATTTGGGCAGTGACGTCACGTTGGTTATCTCGTGCTTCGTCCGTGTCTTGCTAGGATTTGCTCTGATTTGCTCCTCGTCCGAACGTGAAGTTGCTTCGTCCGTGTCTTGGTAGAATTTGCCCTGTTGTGTGCTAGAATTCTGAAGAGTTTGCTCCTCGTCCGAACGTCACGTTGCTTATTTCTCGAGCCGTTGTGTGCAAGAAATCGAAAGAGTTTGCTCCTCGTGGTTCGAGGCTCGTTGATGTGAGAAAACTGTCAGATTCTTTCTTCAGTTTGAAAAGGCTTTTAGCCACGTTATCTTATTGGAGTTGTAAGTAGCAGCTGATCAAGGAATAGGGCTATACGCACAAATTTTGGTTAGAACCAGCGTGTCCTTCGCTACATGAACTGAACCAGCTTGTTTACTTGTCAATTCAGAACCAGCGTGTTCTTTCGTCGATTGACACATCCTTAATAGACTTGAATCCCTAGTCAATTTCGAACCAGTGCGTTTTTCGTCGATTGCGACGTCCTTGATAGTCTTGAAATCAAAGAAACAGAGATTGCTGTACACATCATGTAGCACAGAAATTATCCTTGAACGCCAGCGTTGCGTTATCTAAAACCACCGACGAGGCAAAAAACAATAACCTTATTCCTTGATCACTGCGTTCAGCACAGTTTTTTATAACTGTTTATATCGGCGGTGTAGGCTAACAAATACGTACAGGGCTCGAAAGGTTAACAAAAAAAAATTCCTTTTCAGGCTTCATTCAATGTTTCATGCAGTGTTGTGGTCACCAGTGTTGTCATTGCCAGCCGCTTGTCAAGATTTAAGACACGTTCTAATCACTACACGTAATTACCGAAACTTTGTCAAGATTAAGCTTAAGTCTATAACTAAAGGACACGTTCACCGTACTATTTTGCCATGTTTTACGTTTACTATACCATGCTTATTCTGTCACTTTCCCTTTATGGAACCAGTTGGTCAATAATCAAACCTTCGTGTTCTCGTATTACAGCAGATTCACAGCTAGGACAATTTAGATCGTGCAATCTATGCTTATTTACGTCCGCCTTTCGTCGCCGTGAATTATACATTTTTCATTACAAACGAAAATATATGTTTAGAAGAATTCCTCATGCTTCAAATGGCAGTTTCAATCCTTATATAATTACAAATAAGGAAGCCCATATGGTTAATGGAAATCCAGCAAGATCAAAGGAATCCAACGGCCATAAAACTTCACCAAACAAACCACAATTTCAGAAATATTTTACTAAAGAATTATCGGAACCATTGTGTTCTTCAAACCTCCCAGCAATGCAAATGCATTTCAAGAATTACTGCTTAGATGTTCCAGGAAAGTTCTCCTTTGCAATTGACTGTTTTATGGAATTGAGCTGTTACTTTTTTAAAAATGCAATTGCCTACGTGGAACGTAATAAAGTTTTTGAAATGCTATATACAGCATGTGTGCACACAAAGAAATCAATATACCCTCTGTGTAATGTTCCAAAATCTAAAAAACACAAAACTAGCTTTCCACACGTTCCATAGAAAGGAAATTATTTCACCTCGTTGGCACTTGCCGAGAGGTACATCTGGTAATAATTCATAATAATTTATTTCTAGCGCATTACATTAAAAAATCTCAATGCTCTTACCGATTTAAAATGAGAAAAACGATAACGAAACCAATATAAGGAGAATATATTAATTTACAATGGATGATAAAATTCTAAAATTCATCGTAAGATACTAAAATTCATTATAAAAAAAATACTAAAGATTATTATTAAACAAAAACGTTTTTAGCTAAGTTTTAAACGTATCCACTGATGGGGCACTTCTCACATCAAGTGGGAGGCTATTCCACAGTGCTGATGCACAAGATGAAAAAGCGCGTCCCCCGTAGGTCTTTTTCCTAAACACCGGCATGTGCAGCCGCAGGTGATTAGTATTTGAACGAAGACACCTTATCGGTTGGCGAAAATTAATAAGTTCCGCCAAGTAACAGGGTGCTAAACCGTTTAAAATTTTGTAAGTAAAAAGTAACATCTTAAAAATGAAACGCTTGCGCACGGGCAGCCAGTGAAGCTTGCGGAGGATTGGCGTGATGTGATCCGCTCTCCTTGTTTTTGTAACCAGCCGGGCGGCCGAGTTCTGAACGCGTTGAATTTTTGAGATTTCCTTGTCAGGAAGAGTACCATACAAGAGACTGTTACAGTAGTCCAGTTTAGAGGACACAAAGGTGTGAACCAATTTTACTGTATTTGGCTGGTCAAGATACTGACGAATATTTCCGATACGCTTTAGAGCAAATGAAGCAGATTTGCAAAGATTGCTTACATGCGTGGACATCGTTAAGCACTGGTCAAGATCCCGGGCATTCACGCTTGCCTTGATCTCAGAACCAGAAATATTCACCGCGGCTATAGGTTGACGCTGAAGATAGCGAGATGAAAAATGCAAAATTTCAGTTTTCGATGAGTTGCATAATAATTTATTATCAGCCATCCAAGATAGGATATCCTGTGCACAAAGCTCTAGCTTACTCAAACAAGGTGATTGTCCAGATCGTTGATAACCAAGTACATTTGCCTTATCCTCTATATCTTACAAACCTAAGCCTTAAAAACTGTTCTGCATGTCTATCATGAATTTGACTACACTGAACTACAAAGGGGTAGACATAAAAATGTTACTTTTAAAATCTATCTACCCCTTTGGATGCTACAAGTTGTAACTTAGGGTTACTCCCTAACGTTTCTTCACCATGTAAAAAAAGATGTTGGGATCTTGGGTAATGTAGGTTCCATTAGTGGTTATAGCCGAATGTGAATTTACTGTAGGTTTGAATTGTTACACAAATGTTATTGCAACAGTTTGAACACTGTAACAAAGTTAGTCAAGAGTAAGTTGAAGTAATTAGAGTTAAAGTCACTGCAATATGATTTTTGCTATCAAAACGTGCGCATATTCTATCAAGCAACAAGGTGTTCAATTATACTTATTATATCTCTCAGTTAGTACGTGCATTATGATTGGTCAAGTGAAATACGGCCCACTAAATTCAAAAGTTTGTTTTGAGATGTAATAAATATATTACAAACCTCGTTTTCTCGGTCCGTACTGTAAGTTACGGATCCTCGTTTTTTGCGCTCGGATTCATGGCCCGCTCGCTTCGTGCTTGGGCCATAAATTCGAGCGGAGAAAACTCGGTCCGTAACTTACAGTACGGACCTCGAACTTGGCTAATAAGAGGTATTTATTATGTCTCTCAGTTAGTACGTGCACTATGATTGGTCAATTTAGCGGGCCGTACTTCACTATACGACCCGCAAAATTTGAAGGTTTCCTTTTCCGCGCGCCTCGGAGATATAAGAAATATCTTACTTACCTGTTTTTTTCGGTTCTTACTGTAAGTTACGGATCCTCGTTTTTTCCCATTGATTTATGTGAACGGGAAAAAACTTGGTACGTAACTTACAGTACGCACCTCGAACTCGGTCAGTATGAGGCATGTATACTGAATGCATTCCCTTCGCCATTCAATAGTTACTGCACCGAGTGAAACATTAATCAAGCCTTCTTTTATCAATGAATAGCAAGCGTTTATGGACAAGTACAAAAAAGATATAGAACACTTTGGCATGTTGAACGACTACAATGACAGTGAAGACTACTTGAGAAAGAACCCTCACTTGACTTGTGAAGATACCGCAAACTATCTGGCCCTGTGGTGCATTAACCTCGAAGTGCAAGAGGTAATAGCATAGTAAGGGAATGTGACAGGAATGTTGTTCCTCTTGTTTGTTTCACGTAGTATGCTCAAGCTACATTTATAGAGTGATCAGAATGTAACTTCTCCTAGCGACTTTAATACGTTGTCCAGTAAACCAATAGGGAAGCTTTCGCAATTCATCAACTTAAGCATTTTGAGTTGATTCGACAAATTCTCTCAAGCAGTATATAAGAAAAATGTATGAAATTTGGCAACGAGTGTTGTAAAGTAGATCCTTGGAGAGAGGGTTAAGAAATAATGAAAGACCTGATCTTATTACAGAAACATGCCTTGATGGAGAGAGTAGCTCATCAGACAATTATTATGCAGTACATACTGGAGCTGGCCAAGTCTCTGGATGCTGCGCCATATGCCACAGTACACTCTTTCTTTGCCAAGTTAGTGAAGTGATTGTGTAAAAACCATATCAAACAAAGTATTGAAGTACAGCACCGCTCTGAATTAAGGTAACATGAAACGTGCGTGCAAAGCGCATTGAAGAACAACGTCTAACGCACACTCACAGGCATTTTTTAACGGAATTTTTATCACGCCTTCCTCCAACGCAAATCTTGAAGCGATCGCTTAACGCACTTGCGTACAAGGATTTTTTTTTTTTAATGGGATTATCGGGTTGAATGGAATCTGCGTTCATATTAATTCGCTTAATTCTGAGTGGTACTGTATCCGGTAAGGTGTCCCTAGACCTGCCTCTAGAGTCCAATCGCCTCCCTTTTCTTATTGAACTAGCGTGAGGTGCCTCCCTTTATGAAGGCCCGATTGGACTCTATATAATCTGCTGAATGTTGTTCAGAGATCAAGTGGGCCGGCTGCAAGCAGATCTATGCTCCTAGTTGAGAATTTACTCCAAAGGTTTCAAAGGAATGTCAGCCATCAGTTTTTCCATTTCTCATTTCATAAGATACATCATTTCACATTCTGTATTGTTTGAGAGGGGTGACAGGACTGGGAATGTCACACCCCTACCCTGGGTAGATTTCTGCTCTTGAGATGGTACCCAACTTTTTAATGACAGAAAAAGTGAGAAAACTAATGATAAATGAAGGTAAATAAAAAATGAAATAAGGCCCAAAACAAATAGGCTTGTTTGAAAGTACGGATTTCCCTTCATTCACTGTAAAGGATGAAAAAAGCCAAAACAGATTTTAAAGAATACATGGAGGCGTTTGATGATGAACTGCAGTCATTTCTAAAGAGAGTAAAGGAAAGGGCACAGGCCAGGATAGAACGAGCCATGAAGGAAGCTGAAGAGGTGAATATTAACTAAACAGTAATACAGTTAAGTTTTGATGTTTAACAAGTTTTGTTACATTCCCAGACTTTCAGTCAGCTAAACATGGACTCCTATTGGTTGATTCTTAGTTACGTAGCTATGACTTAATTCAAAGGTATTGTGGGGTTAGTTTCTAAAGAAACTTGTGCTGCTTCGGTGCGGAATTGAAGCACAAAGGAAAATTCAAAGGTTACCTCAAAGGTATCCTGAGCATCACACGATATTCAGCAATTGTACTCCGCTCGAGATACAACAGCAAGTGGTCAAAGCATCATGGAAGATGGCGTAATAGAAGGCGGGAAAAACACTGCAAGTTTTTACTTTTGTGAATTGATACAACTCATACATGGAGGTTCAAGCGAAAAATCACCGAGTTTCGAAGTTATTAAACTTTTAATTCCAGAGTTTACTTTTTTAGATACTTTGTAAACATTTTAAATCTTTGTCGCTGTTGAAGTGAAATTCTTGGAATATAACAAAAACACTTAAGAAAAAAGAACACGTAATGCCAGCTCTATCAGAAAACATGTTACTTTTGTTTCCGCTCGCGTCCTGATGTTTCTCTCGACTTCTGGCTCATCCATTTCTGGAATTGAATAGGATGACCTTTGTGGGATAAGCTGTTCTTAGCAGATTCAAACGTGGTAATGTTCAGTCTTGTTCGTTTACTCACTGGATCCGGTGAAGAATAGCCTGCAAGCAGGCTCTTCCGTTGAAAATGGCGCGCAGTCGAAATATGTAACAATTATTCGCCTCAAGCTGAGTGATTGTCCTGAGCCTGAGGCGAATAATTGTTGTCGTATAAATACACAGGTGATTATTTCAAAAAAAAAAAGAAAACAAAAAGCATTGTACAACAGAAAAAAATTTTATTTCATCAAAAGCGCGCGAATGACTGGCAGCCATTTTGTTCGTCGAGGTGATTATCGGCTGGTAATCCGAGATAGCGAACCAATCAGAGCGCGCGATTTTGTATAATCACCTGAGTATACTAAAAGGGCTTAGTGACTAGTCGAGCCCTTATATTTCGACCGCGCGCCATTTTCAACGGAAGAGGATATTTCGACCGCGCGTCATTTTCAGCAGAAGTTAACAAATCGTGAGTCCACAATATTTTGACCACTTTGATGACGCATATCGTTGTCGATAAGAGTACAGACAGCGCTAAAGCACATTTGATTTGTTTTTACCACAATATCAACGTCAAAGGAAATGTTTTTTTTTTCAGAGCGTGACCAACATCGTGACACAAAGAAAGAGCAAGCGTTGTCTATTACTTTCTCGCAGTCTGATTGGTTTATTCCCCAAAATGAGCGTTTCTGATTGGCTATTGCAGTGCGTGACACATTGACGCGAGCGACGTTGGCTAGACTCTTATCGACAACGGCAAGTTAACCAATCAGATTGCGAGATTCATGTCTTTGGTCTATAGAGTCTGGCCTGGGTACTACTTTACGGGTAATACATTCATGTCCTATATACACCAAACATTTAAAGCATTGTAACTCTTCTGCTTTTCAAGATATCTTGCTGAAAAAATTCATGTAAACAAAGCATCAAGTAAGAAACAACGTGTAGAAGTATAAGATTTTTTGCTGCAAACGTTTTCGTGTAATTATCGATTGAAAACTCAAACAGGTCTGGAAGAACGGCACCAAAATATAGGACATGAATGTATTACCACTTTACGGAGGTTCTGTAGCCCCTTTTTCGTCATTAAACAACGTGAATATCACATTTGGCGAAATACACTGTTTTAGGCTGTTGATACTTCAGTTGATAGGTCATCCTGATTGCAGTTTTAGTTATTTAAATGGTGATTGTTGATTGCTGTTTCTCAAAATTTAGCCGACCACTTGTCAAAATAATGTTGCTCTAAAATTGGTTTATTCTAGGAGGAGCGCCAAAAAAGACTTGGTCCCGGGGGCCTGGATCCAGTTGAGGTGTTTGAGTCATTACCACCGGTAAGTTTTGATCAAAGGTGTTTTTCTCTCTAACTGAAGGCCCGAATAAGAAGTCTGTAAGGAATTTCAAAGAGATCCCCGTATCCGTAAATGTGGTTTACTTGGCCTGCGGGAGGGTGGCACGCGGGCTTGGTTTACGCTATGTACTTCACATGCATCCCCTATTATACTAAATACTTAATAGTTATTCTCAGTAATCGAGGTGAATAGCGGCAGAATATTTACCGAGCTGCGAAACAGCGACGTAAATATTCCCAAAGCCACTATCACGAGTTTGAAGAGAATAATTGTTTTAGTATATACCAATGAAGTAACCTCAGCAGGGAGCTGAAGCAAACACGACGGCGACGCTGAGGATAACACAACTGGTGAAAAAAATTCTTGAATCGTTATTCGTACGACACAGAGTGTTACCGGACTTTATTTTGTACGTACAGTTTTATTGTGTCGTTCATTAGCGCTATCGTTTGGTCCTGCCCTGGTCAACGTTTTATCGTGGTAGTGTCTTTCCCTATTAAAGCTTCCATAACGGTGAATCGATGGCAGTCATGTTTCAGTAGCTTGGAGGCGATTTTCCTTTTTTCACCAAACAAAACACTCTTTGGCACAATGGTTACCCAGAAACCCCTACAATATTCACCTCCTAGGAAGTGGATAGTGTTGAATATCCCGAGGTAGAGAGCCAATCAGATTGCTCAAAATGCCATTGCTAAGTTGGTATATACTAAATTTTAATATGTTATAGACATCCTTATACATTATAATATATTCTATATACATTATACTAAAGGATACGTGAAGTACCTACGTGGTTTACTTTGAAAGTTCACTTACAACCGCTGTCCAAACTAAAGAAAGACCTGTGCGAACACCAGATTCAATGTTCAACATCTCACTTTTAGGAACTCCAAAAATGCTTTGAGGATAAAGACATCCAGATGCTTCAAGACATTCTGGGTAAGATGCCTGAAGAGGAAGCCCGTCGTCACCTTAAGAGATGCATTGACTCTGGGTTATGGATACCAAATGCACAGGATACCCAGGCGCAAACTGAAGGACAGGGGGAGTCTGGACCTGAAGAAGAGAAAGACCCAGTGTACGAGTCTCTAAAAGAGGGGACTGAAGCAGAGAAATGAACTGTGTGTTGTGGATGGATAGCCTTTGAACACAGCTTGTTTATGGTGCTTAGCTTTTTACGGTTTTAATACACTGCTGAAAAGGTTACGTTCGTATAAAAGTGCTGCATGATATAACCCTGTTGAACGAGGAGTTAGCGCGTTCCCGTTCATCAGGAGAAACAGTTTACTGCTCTGAACCCGTCAAAGGTGATGGAGAGAAGAGCGAAACTCTAGTTCCCATTGTTCTCAGCCTTTTTATGTTCCTTTAGTGAACATCTTACCCGTTTATGTCGAAAAAGTTTAACATGACGCGTTCAAGGCTCAAGACGTAAAGCTAGTTACGTAATCGATCTTAGGTATTGTTGAATAGGGAAACGCTTTATTACTACACCCTTTTCGGTATAAATTGAATCGACTTGTACAGGACAGATTCTCAACCGGTGCTTTAGTCAAATGGTACAAAATAAATACAAGAAAAGTCAGAAATTCAGGTAATGTCAAACAATACTACAAGTACCAAGCAAACAGGTTGACAGTAACTGTACCAATAACCAAATTTACCAATAAATATTAACTTGTTTTAGCTGGCTGTTTTTTTTTTTCCTTTGTTTCTAAAACAACATCTGTGACTGATTGTATATGCTGTGGAATCGAAGTTTCTTCAAAAAGGACTAGGTCAATACAGATGTCGCGTAGGACTCTTCAGCAAGGAAGTGTGGGGATACAGTAGTATAGTGGTTAGCGTGTCGGACTTCCGAGCAGGAGGTTTGGAGTTCGAGCTCTGGTGCTGGCACTGTGTTGTTTCCTTAGAAAAGAAACTTTACTCCACACTGTCTTTCTCCACCCAGGTGTATAAATGGGTACCAGCGATATAATGCTCAGGGGTAACCCTGCGCTGTCGGGCAGCCAATCAGAACTCAGGATTCGCCTCACTTCGCCCGCTCGCTAAACCAGCCGCATAGTAATTTTCCTGATAAATGACATACCTACCAGAAAACATTCGCGTCAAACGTTGGACACTGTATTATTTGCATAAAAACAAAATAAAGTAATTGTAGTCTGTGGGTTTGGTACTTCTGAAATAACGCACGGATGATTGCTTTACCTTGAACAAAAACACTTATATGGAAAAAAGTAACCAGTTTCAATCTGTCAAAAACCATAATGCTCTCCACTGAGTACAGTTCATGAGAAGTGGAAATCGCCACGGCTCGTTCCATTGCCATGATAATTATTATAAAGGCCAATAAGAGACAATATTCGTCAATTAATTGTCAAGAAGGCAAATATCATCCGAGCGGCATTAATCAGGCAAATAATGCATTCGCTTTGGTTTAAAGTGCGAGTGACACGTTGACACGCAAATTAAATGCATTTTATTCAAGGCATGTGTACCTATATTCTTGCTAGAATTTGATTATTATGTTACAAAAGGTATGGATGTTCCCAATGTAAATTCTCGTCGTTGTTACTTTAAAGCTACTTTAATGCCAAAGCCTTGTTACAGGACTCGTAGTAGCTTGTAGAAGTAGCAAGTTATTAAAGTTTTATGTTAACCGAAACCGATGTGAGGATTTGGTATTAACTCAAGAACATGTCCGTTGTCCCGTGCATTACGCCACAATGCTTGGGATAAAACAGTCTACCAGATAGCTTACAATATGAAGCATCGGAATAACACGAACTTTGGGTTATTTAAACCACTGCTACGGTTGTGATTTCCTTCGTGTTTTGCTCATGAATTATTAATGAGTGATTTAGTTATAACATACACAGCAAAAAAACGAACAACCCGTTCGGGGTTGTTGAAAGCAGCATTGAATAATGTTGTGCTGCCCATATTGTTCAATGTTGTCAGTAATATTGTCGCCGACCAGTTAGCTCAGTTGGTAGAGCACTGGACTACCGTGCGGGAGGTCGCGGGTTTACAACCCCGGCCGGACCAACACTCATGGTCTTAAAATAATTGAGTAGAAAGTGCTGCCTTTGTAATGGCATCTGCAAATGGTTAGACTTTCTAGTCGTCTCGGATAAGGACGATAAACCGTAGGCCCCGTCTCACAACTCTATCTGTAATGTGGGACGTAAAAGAATCCATGGCACTGTTCGAAAAGAGTAGGGCGTGTTCCCGGTGTCATGGTCTATTGGTCTCATTGTAATGCGCATATGATTATTAATATAGAATATGCGCAATATAAATGGAGTATATTATTATTATTATTATTATTATTATTATTATTATTATTATAATTGTTGAGTCTGAATTAGCCCGCAGTCAGGTGTAACAATGCTGAACAATACTGTTGACAACATTGAAGAAAATGGGCACAGGTTTTTCATTTTTTGTTGTGTACCGCACGACCTGTCACAAATTCACCGCTTTTCTACAGTTTTGCTGAATTGAAAACCACTTGTTATCGCTACTATTTATAAGTTTTAGAACATTTTAGTAACAGTAACAGTAATTTAATTCTATTTCTGGCCAATGTTTATTCATCATAATGCAACAGTAATTTTAATACTGATGTCGCACGTTACAAACCATGTCCGTATTGGTTGCCTTATTATTCTTGTTTATGATTCAGCTGATTATGCAAAAAATGTCACAGGGAGTGATGCATACTGGCATAAAGCAAACGATGATTTGAAGGCAACAATCTCGCAAGTTGGACCACCAACCATATTCTTTACTTTGTCATCTGAGAATATCACTGGCCAGAGTTTCATGATCTTTTTGAAGGCAAGAATATTGAGGAACTATCATCCAATAAAAGACAGTCTCGTGTTTTCGAAAACTCTCACATTTTAGATTGGCTTTTTACTGAAAGAACAGATCGCTTTGTAAAATATTGGTTATACGATTCATTAGGTGCCTCATGGCATTGGTATAGATATGAGTATGCTGTACAATGTGGATCCATTCATTGTCACGGTGTTGCAAAGTTAAAGAATGATCAAGGGTTGTGTGAATTAACTGAGGTTGCCATGAAAGGCTTTTTGGCAGCAAAATTAAAGCAAGAAACTAAGGAAACACTTTCCAACCAGGAACTCCAAAACATTGATAACCTTATAATGAATGGCAAACATGCTGAACAGTTAGTCTGTAACTACATAGATTTACTTTTGTCTACATGGACTCCTTGCTCTCCTGATGAAGGATGGTCAAAACCAAACTACCATCCATGTCAAGTTTCATATCTCTCTTTACAAAGTAAGGACATGGAAAGAGACTATGTAGATTTACTAAATTCAGTCCAACGACATACTACATGTAGTTCAAAATATTGCCTTCGCAAAAATGACAAATCAACTCTACAATGTAGGTTTCATTTTCCTTTTGAAAGCTGTTCTAACACACGGCTTCAATTTCAGCCTGTAAACACAAAGTCTGGCGAGTACTCTTTTGTTGGTCAAAATCTTTTTGGATGGATTGATAGTCGTTGCAAGAGCTCGAAATGGCCACTCCACAGAAAATGACTGGCACACTTTGCTTACCAGATCACCAAATAAGATAAAAAATATTATTGAATTTGAGCAATCAGAAGTAAAACTTTGTTACAATAAAGAAAGTGCAGTGAAATTAAACACAGAGAAATTGAAGAAACTGAATGAACCCATAGCAAAAATAAAAGCCAGACATTCTAATGGGGCACATAAAATTCATCCTGATGAATTTAGCGGGCTTGAACCTATTGTATACCTACTTTTTTAAAAAAAGGTACAAATGAATGACATCCTATTCACTTTTTTAGAATTAAAGATTTCATCAAAGAGGCAGTTTAAAGGTGAGTTCAAAAGTTTTCTAAACAATTTACTATTTTGCCTCCCTTGAGGCTTATTTCAAACATTTCTTCTAAACGATACCATAAATGGTATCCTATTAATTTAGGATAGGTGACCAACTTCGACAAAATGGTAAGTTAAAACCGTATGCTAACTGAAGGGATTGGCAAACAGATTTATTCAAACAGTACTTTTTTGTTATTTTTGGCTAATTATGGCAATGAAGATATTTAAAAAAAATCTGTTTGCCTAATGACTAACATTCAGATATGATTTTGATTTGTGCTTTACAGTGTCCCCAATTAGTACGTCTGACTCAGTGCTAGATACAGTTGACACTCAAATAAAGTTCATTATTATTATTATTATTATTATTATTATTATATCACCAAGATTTCAAAACCAGCAAGATATTTGTGTAAATTTAGAAAGAAAACGTTCACAAACATTCTAGAGGCTTTGATTATTGCTACCAGAAGCCACACTTACAAAAAGCTGCTGGCCTGCCAAATTGTTCCTCATGGGAGTGACTTGATATCATTTATATGCAAACTAATGCAGCAAACAAAAAAAGATGACTTTTAGTCAAAGATGTTGGCTTCTTAATACCACCTTTATTTATTTTTTGTTAACATTATGTTACAATACAACTGTTATTGTTCTTATTATAAGGACAATGATGACGTAACAGTCTAAAATTTTACTGTTCCTTCTCTTTAGAAAACAATCATGGCTATGTTCATAACGTATCACCAGTGAGAACAGCCGCAAAAACGGCCAAAAATGAATGGTTTGATTTTCAACTACAAGTTTCGCCGACAAAGATACGAAGAGTGGTGGCGTTTGATAAATCCAAGCAAGCAAGAATGAAACACTTTCAGGAAACTAAATCACCTGTATTGGTGAAAAACCTCCTATTGGAATGGATAAATGGGTATAATGGAAAATAAAATTGGAAACGAAACACAATATTTCACTCTGGAAAGTCTTAAGATAACTATGTCACATCTCATGAATAAAACTGTAAATGTAAAAAGAACTGTAAATACCACCACATAACGACACGTTTATCATTTGACTGTGTTGATTACTTGCGCTCAGGTTGTCGAAACTTCAGTCAACGTCATCAACAACACTTCTTTTCAGAATTACGAAGAATATCAAGGTCAACAAACAACTACCTTTATGAATAATAGCTCATAAATATGTCCTAATCTTACATCCTTTGAATAAACTGCAGTCCTTGAAAGACATAGTCCGGTAGCATTGAGAGCTCGTTTGCAGACAAATTTCTACCAAAAATCAAACAGCGTCACTGTAAAAAGCATAAAACATAACATTGTATTTTTTCCATGTATGGAGGTTTGCCAACATATTTTTCGCGAGACCGTTAACTCTCACGTTAGACTGAGTAACACGCTAAGAACGACAAAGACATTTTGTAGCCTGCGACCTAAAAATGGAGCTACACTGTACGTTCCTATAAAGTCAAGAAGCACCTGTGTTTGAAACATAGTGTCTTTCTTTGCGAGTACAAATTTATACGATAATTGAGCAACCAAATTTATACTTACACTGCGGGTAAGTTGAATACTCCTGCAAACATAGCTGACCTTATAGATGACAGTTTGTTTTCATCGAGGTACCTAAGTACAAAATCGATAGGCATCTGGAGTCAATTCAACAAAACAAGTGAAACTTTAATTACAATTGCAGCCATTAAAACAATTAAAAGCAATAGAGTCACTTATAAATTGGTTATTACTTCGAATATAACTTAAGGTTCAATTTTATCCTTAGTTCTACTTATTTTCCTTGTTTCAAACTCAATATCATACCACAGCAATTCAAACCAAAGAAAAATTGAACCACAACATATACAATTAAATTTGTAATCCAAATCTAATTGGTCAAGGACTTCGGAGTTATAACTTGCAAGTCGCCAAGAGTGCATAAGATCCTCTATGTTTTCTTTAAATCTTATTTCCGAAAAGGGAATTGTAATTGTACAAGCCTTAGCAGACCGGACTAAGCCTCATTTCCAGGTTCTTGTGAAAGGGAGCTTTTGAATCAAAATGGCGAAAGAGTATACAGGTCTTATTGCAAAGCTGAGTTAATAAAGAGAGCTTAAAAATCTTAAATCAATTTCCGCGTTTAGAGACAACTTGGGCTGTAAGAATATCACTATCAAATTATCATGCTAAAGACAATAATCTTATTTATTATATGTCTACAATAGTACGAGCGCTCTGATTGGCTGCTAGCTAAGAGGGCAAGATTTTCTTGTAATGACAGGGCATTATGAAAATTGTCAAAAGTTGTCAAAAGCTTTGCTATTTTCAAAGAAACTGTTTTTTCTGTCACTTCTGGTCTCGATCGCATGGTCAGGTGTGTCTCGGTTTAGCGAAGGTGACCTCAATTTTTTTTCCAGTGCTAAAGAGGCCATATAATGAAAAAATTATAAACCTTTCCTTTGGGTCATTTTTAGGAAATCGCAGACCTCAGCCTTACGTCTCGGTCCGTTATTTCCCTGTAATGACCTCTCTCTCGGTTAATAAGTAGAATATTAAATAGATTTAGGCAAGCCTAAAAGCGGAGCTCCTCACACAAACCCTCACACATTGAAAATGTTGTCACTAAAGTTATTAAATACGCCTGGTGTACGCAACTACTTAAAGAAGATTCGATAGCTCAAATAAATCGTCAAAAAAAAAATATCTAGCTCGCGACTCAACGGAAGAACCATTACCTGGTCAGCAGAATTATAATAGTTTTAAAGCAACACCAAAAGCAGCTAGGCAGCTCTTTAACAAAGGAAAAATAGACACTCAGCTTTATGCTTATGTCCCTCCAAAAACGCTTGAAAACTTGTAGGAAGAAAGTTTTTCCTCCAAAACCGCTATGAATGTAGAGATTACTTCATGGTTAGTGAGGGCGGACGATTTTTCTTCACGAGTTGTGAAGAATAGAAAACGAACGAGTGAGCGCAGCGAACGAGTGAGTTTACTTTTCTTCACAACGAGTGAAGAAAAATGGTACGGGCGAACTAACCATGAAGTAATTTGTTTATTTTTTAGGTACTGAGATTTACTCCTTACAAAATGCTACTAACTGATCATGAATCACGCTGGGCTAGAAAAATCAAGATACCACAACAAGGTGCAAAACGCACTTAGCAGGCTTTATTTTGGAGCATACCGAATAAACATGACAGTCAAGTTAAAAATGCGTTCAAAATTTACTTCTCTAAAATGATACAAACATTGCACGAACTGGAAAATTCTACTTTAAACACTGTTGGAAATGTCGCTAGAAGTATAAGAACCAAAGACAGTTAAAAACGTTTTAAAACGACTCGTGAATGACTCAGGAATGTCTTGTGTACGGGAAATACAATGTAAAATTACCTTTTTGTTTTGATCAGTTTAATGCGGCTCTTGCTTTTTCAAACACCACTTCTTTTGAGATGCTGAATCCGTAGCTTTTTGATTCAAATAACCGTTGCGAAAGAGAGAACGCAGCGAACTTGGCTCATAATCTTTGTTTTCCTTCTTTCCCACTGCTACCGGACAAATTCACTCATGAACTGAATTGAGCTCGTTTGAAGGAATTTCTTCTACGGACCTTGATTCGCCTTTCAACGTCAAGAATTCTTTTAGTGAAGCGACGGGCTGTTCGGATTTGTTATTCGTATTTTTATTTTCTTGATCTTGTATGAAGTCCTCGACTGAAGCTGTATCTGCAAACCTAGAATTTCTCAAAGAAGAAGCTGAGGAAGAAGCCGTTATTGCTCACTTTTTGCCGAGTTGATGGCGCCAATTGATCCCACCTCTATGAACAGTGAATTGGTCGGACCACTTTTTTTCACTAGTGAAGAAAATGGTCCAACCAATCAAATTGCTTCTAGTTTTTTACAGACTATTTTTCTCACACAGATTTATAAGGAGTAAATCTCAGTACCTATGGAATAAAATCCGTTTCCTCAGCAAAACATTGTAGACAGCTGGCAGTAGGTTGTGTAGCCGCGGCAAGCCGCGAAAAGCGCGCGAAAAACAAAGCCTCCTTTCGGTTTAAGACCTTCTAAATATCCCAGATGACTATGGCCGCCATGTTGGGGAAACATCGTCGTCGTCGTCGTCGTCGTCGTCGTTGCTAGGCGCACGCGCCCGCGAGCCATGCCGCTAGTCACGATGACCATGAAAACTCAAACGCATGGTTTTCTCAATTTCTATCCTCGCACGGTAGTTATGGGGCTCCGCTATAAATGTTTGTCTTATCCGTTGAAATTAAAATTACAAATTTATACAATTTATTGTTATTTACTTTGTCTTTCTTATTGTCAGTCTTTGTTATTATCATTGCTATTGTCATTGTCAGTTTTAATGTTGTTATTCTTCTTATTCTACAAAATTATGGAAATATAAATTAAAGGTTGAATCTAACTCCCAAAGAGTTTCCTGAGTCTGCCGTAACTCAGTAAAATAGCTGGCCACTTTCATGTCTATCGTGATCGAACTTTAACAAGTGTGTTGTTCTTACAATGAATCAAGCTGCTTTAACTCTTTGAAGCTCCCGTTCTGCACGTCATATATGTCATTGGAGGACAGATCGCTGGGGAATCAAAAACCTTCATCTTAAATTCATAAAATAAAACTTTTCCTTACAAGGAAGATAACTAATTTTCGCTCTTTCTTAGAAACCAATGTACCATAGATTCAAGATAGGTGACAACGTTCTTAAAAATACTTATAAGGACTTTATTGCAAGAGCACCACAAGTTGCTCGTAACGCATTACTATCGGTCTCAAAGAAGTCCAGACAAACATAAATGCATAAATTGTTAAAATGTTGTGATATAAGCTACAGCTTCTATTGTACACCTTTCGTCTACAAATAACATGTTAAAAAATTCTTACAGATGAAGAAGGTTTGGAAACCCAGTGAATATTCCTTCAGGAACTATTTTAATTTTGTTGGTATGATAATCTCTAAGAGGAGAGAAAAGTTGAAATTAACTTCAGTTGCAACAAAAACGAAGCTCGCATTGAAGAGTGGCGACAAATATGAAAAATGAACTCAACTTGTGCTTCTCACATAACAACATTTCTTACACATTCTGGTCATTTTTCAGCAAACAAAACTGCTAAGATCCAGTTTTGTTGTTCAGTTTTGTTGCTCAGTTTTGTTGCTCATTGCTATTGCCTTTGATAACTTTGTCATGCTGCCGTATTTTTTTATGCCAATATTGTTCCGCTCTGACTAAGACACTAGCCGATTACATTGAAACATCTTTTAACACATTTCAGGTACACAATTATTGCGGTTTAAGCTTAGTGGTTTTTGGTAACGTTTTTAATACAACATACTTTTAAAACCCTTTTTATGTAGTCCTAAAGTATTATCATTAACTATTACATTGGACTAACTAGTAGTAGTAAAGACCAAAAAATCTAGTACTATATATATACTACTAAGCTTAGTTCAAAAGAAGTAAGTTTGAAGGAATTTATGAAAAAATTGGAAATAAAATATCGTATTGAAGGTTCTTAAGTCAATGGGGAAATTAAATTAAGCCCCAAATTATGGTATTAAAAGATTACAACTAGCACAGTTACCTCTAAATTAAATAACCAAAACAAATAAATTCAATTTGATTAGACGCCACCAAGTTTTTTTTTTTTTTTGGTTTCTGTTTTTTGTCGAGTGCGTGTGTCTATGTTTAACTTCTTTTTTTCCTCTCTTTCTTTTCTATCAAATCCCAAAATTTAGTCTCAAAAAAATAACAATAGACAAAGCAAAAAGAAAAACTGTAACATAGTAAAATGAGGCTACATGTAGTATATTCCAATGTAGTTAAATGTAGCTTAATGTAGTATAATATAATGTGGTGATTTATTGTAAAATAGTTTTGTGTTATTGAAATAAAGAGTGTATGGAAAAAAAAATCTAGTGAGTAGTAATGATAGTGAAAGTGATAATAGTTATGGTAATGTAGTGATTGTTATAGTGGCAGTGGCAGTGGCAGTGGTAGTGTTAGTGGTACTGGTAGTGGCAGTGGCAGTGGTAGTGGCAGTGGTAGTGGTAGTGGTAGTGGAAGTGGCAGTGGCAGTGGCAGTGGTAGTGGTAGTGGTAGTGGCAGTGGTAGTGGTAGTGGTACTGGTAGCGGCAGTGTTAGTGGCAGTGTTAGTGGTAGTGGTAGTGGCAGTGGTAGTGGCAGTGTTAGTGGTAGCGGCAGTGGTAGTGGCAGTGGCAGTGGCAGTGGCAGTGGTAGTGGCAGTGGTAGTGGTAGTTGCAGTCAGTAGTGGTAGTGGTAGTGGTAGTGGTAGTGGCAGTGGCAGTGGTAGTGGTAGTGGTAGTGACAGTGGCAGTAGTAGTGGTAGTGGTAGTGGTAGTGGCAGTGGTAGTGGTAGTGGTAGTGGTAGTGGTAGTGGTAGTGAAAGTGGCAGTGGTAGTAGTAGTGGTAGTGGCAGTGGAAGTGGTAGTGGTAGTGGTAGTGGTAGTGGTAGTGAAAGTGGCAGTGGTAGTAGTAGTGGTAGTGGCAATGGTAGTGGCAGTGAAAGTGGCAGTGGTAGTGGTAGTGGAAGTGGTAGTGGTAGTGGTAGTGGTAGTGGTAGTGAAAGTGGCAGTGGTAGTAGTAGTGGTAGTGGCAGTGGCAGTGGGTAGTGGTAGTGGTTGTGGTAGTGCTAGTGCTAGTGCTAGTGGCAGTGGTAGTTGTAGTGGTAGTGGCAGAGGTATATTATCCAGTGCTAATATTAATTACATTATTAAATTTTAATGTTAATATTAGAATTAATCATTGAAAAAAAATTCCGAAATCTAAAACCAAAAGTCAATTTTTCTTGAATGGGAAGCGACCTCTGTCCAGAGCAAAATTGAATTTTACATTTTACTGTTGCTAGGCAGGTTAAATACTCGTTGTCTTGTGTAAGGCTACCTTAAATTGCCCCTCAATCTACTCACAGTTCTTCCATGTTGACGAGCCCCCCAAACGCTTCAGGTTCCAAGTGAAGGATTTTGTTACGACTCAGGTCCCTAAAATTGTCAATTACATTCGTAGTGTAACTTGTGTTCGAGATAGAGGCTCGTGCTTCGACTTACAATAATCTAAACACAGCAGAGAGTTTTAGAATTCCAAAGTTTACTCTGCGGACGTAGAGGTATTTCTGGTAATCGATTCTCTATACAATTGAAGACGAGGAGAGAATCACGTACCAGAAAAAAAACTTTACGAAATGAATTCGTTCTCAGGCTAAGTACAATACAAAGTAGGCATTTTTTATACTTTTTTGTATGAAATCAAGACAGGAAGTTGGTGTTTACGTCATATCCTGATGTAAACACAGGTAATCAAAACACCAATCATAGCGCGCGTTATGTCCGTTGTATCTGACTTCTGACTTACTTGAGCCCAGAATACATGTAAAACATACACCACTATTGAGCCCAGGTTTCGATTTCTGTCCTGTTTAAATTTTCAAGTTTGCTGTTTCTACGTGTGATAGATCAGCGGACAAATCATGTGCGTATCCGAAAATCATGTTCAGAAGACAAATTACACGTTTAAAGGTTTTTACTGTTTGAGCACACTGCAAAAATTTCAAATCATATTTCAACTATTTTGCAAGGTCGTATTTTTTAATTATTTTATTGTTCGCACATTCTTTATCTTTCTGAAGTTCATTTTTATATTTTATTATTTTATATTTCATTATTATTTTTTTTATTTGCTCGTGCATTTATGAGATTAACTGTTAGCTTTTTGCTTATTGAATCGCAGGTAACAAAATGTTTGATAATGTAGCTGTAAATAGATTTGATACTCACAACAATACTAATGTTTTAACAGCCTCAAAAGCCTTTCGGGGTACCGTCTTTAGCAGGTTTGACCTCAAGCTCCTTGGAAAGAAAGCAAACTAAATTGCTGTAATGTAAACATCTTTCTTATCGTTATTTGCTCGATTCTCTCCGCCTGGAAAGAAACGCCTGCGGATACGAGCTGGTGAACAATTTCCTACATGGTGTCTCTGGAAATCTCAACTATACCGCGCAAGCCTGGGAGCCTGCGAGCCTCGGAACTCGAGTTGCACTGTATTTTATCATAGTACAATCCCATACCTCAGAGACCAAGCACTAGATCTTAAGTCACAAAAATCATTTTGCAGCTCGGATCCGAAGATGTTTCCTTCTGGGCGGAGAGAATCGAGTACCGGAAGAACGTGGTATAGAAATAAGAGAGTTTGGGTCAAGAACAAGGTATCGATTTCCAGGAAACTGATCGATTGTTTAAGTTTTAAGCCGAGGACTGTAAAAACCGGGGATTGCCACTCAAACAAAATGACAAACTTGCATTTACCCGCAAGTCAGTTAAAGAGAAAAGAAATTCCATAGATGGATATATGACATGCTCCTGATGGCTATCATCGAAAATTGGATATAGGGAAGGATTTTAGGGGTTTTGTTTAGTAAACGGTAGCAAAATTCAGTTGAAGTAGGTCTGGTATAGGGACTTTAGGGAGGGGACCCGGCGATATATTACTACCCCAACATCCCCCCCCCCCTACCGCGGTAATGAAATTCGATCTGTGGTCTTTTGTGACAAGCCCAAAGAAAATCTGTTTGGGAACTTACAGATTCTCTGTGATGTTTGGTATTCGAGTGAAAAGTACTTTCTTAAGGTCCTCTACTTCGCGTCCACTGCAATTCACATATTGCCTGTCCAATATATAATCTGTATCGCAACGACAGTGATCCGTACAACCTGAAATATCAACACAAACCAACAAAGGATATAACTGACCGTTTATGTTCAATACGCATGCTTGTTTTATTCTCTGCTGTTCCTAAATATTAAAGGCTCAGTAGCGTGTCAATTCACCGGATACACTCAATAGAGTCAGTAAAGTATGACTAACATAGGAAAAACTGCGTGGACTGGAATTTTTCAGGCCCCTGGCCTGTTGTTAGAAACCAGTTAAAGGCGGAGAGTAGCTTTTCAAAACATCGAGTAGTTGTTCTTAATTCTTGATTGACGTGCAGTAAAGTCGAATTTGAAACTCACTCTGCTCTTGAAAAAGCGAACTTGGTGTCAAGGACAAAGTTTTAAAAAATATCTTCATCTATATAGAAAAATGAAGTGGATAATAAAAACACATGAAAATTCCCTTGTGTAACTCTTTATATTCAGTAAAGAGAAAATAAGGGACAGAAAGGGACACTCGGGGAGTCGGCCGTGATAAGTAAAGTTATTTACAGAAACGGAAGTACGTTTTCCGAGAAATCTGCATCTGTATCTAATGGCCGCTCGCGGCTCTTGAATATGTATGAGGCTCTCTCATTGTGAGTTATTCAGGAAGAATTTACAAACAAAAGTCGTACTCGGTACGCCATGAGCAACCATGAGCAATACAATGGGGCATACAAGCCTCTCAGGTAACGTTAACAGATTTCCGTGTCAAAAAATAATCATATCCCAAGGGCTGGACTGGGAGTGTCCCTCTATGTTCCTTATGATCTCTTGCTTTCAGCTCTCCTTCCATTCTTCCATTGGTGGATCGAGCGTTCCTCAGTTCTAAAGAGACCCGAATGTCGGGTGCATTACCTGGAACTTTAGTTTACTAATGAAACTTTTGCCAGAAGCCTAAAAGCATTTTCTCTTTCAAAAACAAGTTAAAAGGGCAGGTTTCAATAGTGAGGGATGAGTCATATTTTTACGATGACTTTTCGGGTCCAAAAGGATTTCAGTTCTTGAGGATTACTGTACTGGTTCTTACAGTAAAACATTTCTTACCAGAACACGGATCTAAACAAGACCACGTTTCACCATCCCCAGCGCGAAAGATCCCTATAATTAACAATGAAATGCATAAAGACTTAACACAAAAAAGTTGAACAATGTGAAAATTATTCTGACAATATTTAGGGTCATGAGCTGGTGGCAAAAGCAATTAACCCTATCTAGACCGGGGGGGGTGGCTTTGAGGCCCTGCTGAAATTTAACAGCTCGTATCTCCCAAACCAGGAAAGCTAGGACCACCAAACTTGATGAATTTTCCTAAATTTATCTGGCAACATTTCTGTGTTGGTTATGAATGTCTGTCATTTTTGGTGTTTCCATGGTAACCGATTTGTCACAGGTATATTTTCAAAATTTTGGATTGAGTATTTTTTTGGACAGATTGTTTACAATTTCCCCATTGCACTGGTCTTTTCACACTGATTCATCAATAAATCATTAATTTAATAGTAGTTTATACAATTTATGACCATTGTATGCAAATTAGGTGAATTCATGAATTTATAATTAGCAAAAACAATGATGGCGGACAATATTTTAAGTTTTATGAGAATGTCTCTAATATTAGATAAGTAAATACCATGATTTGATTATTAAAATGTTTGATAAACTATAATTAGTTATTTCCAGTCAATTGATGTATGTTTTTATACATTATTATGCAGAAAAGAATAACTGAAAAATTCCAAGATGGCGGATCCAAGATGGCGGATCATAAGAAATAAAAAAAATTTACTATACTTGATTTTATTTTGTAAACCTTTTATCACAAACACTACACACATGTTGTTTAACATTGTTGTTCAAGAAAATTGCTATTTTCTGGCGAGTAAGTATGACACTTACTGACTTTTTGGAAATCTATGGAGACTTGCATTTTGGGATAGTTTATCAATGCATGGTGGGTAATAAAAATGGCGATTGACATTTAGACTTACCCGAACTCTGATTTGTAATGATCTTGTAATGATTACCTACATTTTATGTATACTTTGAAAAGTCCTAAAGTTATGTCATTACACATACACATATGTGACGTCATCATACTGTATATATTAATCGCCAATTATGTGAACAATGCTTGAGATATACAACACTGTTATTAGTATCATTTATCTTGCTCAGTTTTATGTTATAACGTTTGATGCCTAAAAGAGAGAAAAATACCGTATTTTACAATAAAATAAAAGAGATGACGTCATAAAAAGAATGTATTCCGTCATCATGACGTCAAACTACCTGTGTAGCTTGTTTTTGGACTATACACCTTTCACTGTAAATTTGGTGGTCATACGACCATTCGTTAACGAGATACGGAGGGGGGGCCCATTGCCCCCCCCCGGGCAAAACAAGCAAAAAAAAGCCCGGTCTAGATAGGGTTAACGTACATTCCTTACCTTAATGACACTTTTCAAAATGTTTTTTACCCACGGATTGGAATTATCCCTAAGAGATTTTGGATGAGGGCTGGGAACTAAGGGAAAGTGGATCTAGATACCTTAGATATCTTTGAAGTCATTAGAAATAGAACTTTTTAAGCAGCTTTCCCAAAGAATGACCAAATTGCCTGTTTTCTCCCAGAGATGAAAAAATAACAACAACGTTTGTGTGAGAACGTTTTTGGAAATCAAAACGTTAATGTTAAGGAAACAGAGAACCGTTTGCACTAACCTGAAAAAACAGCAATTAGGAAAGACAATCTTTGCAAATGACAAGTCTACATTTTTATATGCTGCAAGACCAAAGTTAAGTTTGTTTAGCTTTCCAAGACATTAGAGAGCTTTAGATACGCGACGAGAACGAGGACTAAGACGAAGTTTGACGGCGAGAGGTCTGGTACTTTGTCTACGTCTTCGTCTTCGTGCTCACGCAATAAAATGATTTAGATTAATCGCGACAACGAAAAGTTACAATTTTCAGACAATGTTTAGCAAGAAGGCAGTCGTTGACACTTCAGTTTTACTTTTTATGGAAGATGTGTTAGATGAAGAAGATCTGTTATGTATTTATGACGTCTGGATTAAGAAAAATCCTTCTTTACCATATTTAAATTACCCGCACTTTGACCTGAACAACCTGTCACACGACGAATGCAAGACAGAATTCAGATTTGGTAAAGCAGAAATCCCTGTCCTTGCAGAGGCGCTGAAAATACCCAATACATTTACCTGTGTAAATGGAACTGTAGCATCGGGAATTGAGGGGCTGTGCATGCTACTCAAAAGGTTCTCATACCCATGTCGACTGAGTGATATGATCCCGCGTTTTGGTCGATCCGTACCGGAGATGAGCCTCATCACATCTGAAGTTTGCAATTATGTTTACAATACCCATGGCTACCTTTTAACTGACCTCAACCAACCATGGCTACAACCACATGAGCTTGAAAGATATGCAGAAGCTATCCATCAGAAAGGTGCTGCCTTGGATAACTGCTGGGGTTTTATTGATGGAACTGTAAGACCCTTATGCAGACCAGGTGAAAACCAACGTCTGTTGTACAATGGCCACAAAAGGATCCATTCCATTAAATTTCAGTCTGTTGTTGCACCAAATGGGCTTATTGCAAACCTTTATGGACCAGTAGGTAAGCAGTTATACTCTCACCAGCCTCATACACAGGTTACTTTAGTTACTCCTTCCTAGTACAATTATATATACATTTTAGTGTTGATATTGTAAATTTTTTTTTGCTTGTTTCTGTATTTTTGGGAGGAGTTTTCAATGCACCATTGAAAGCTGTTTCAAAAATGTAATATTTGATTTTATTATTATTATTATTATTATTATTATTGCATTTTTTGGACTTTTCTGTAAATATCCTGTCAGTGCAATAAGTATTCTTATTCAGCATTTTTGATAATGAAGATTTTGTTAGGATCACACCAGGGATTCATTATCCCTTTCAGTCTATGGTTTTGTTCAATTTTAATCGTGCTTGGAATTTTTTTTAGTACAAGTAATTCCCAAGTGGCACAGCATATAGTTATTTTACAAATGCAAGATATTTATGATGACTGTTCTTGTATTTGAATACTTTGTCTGTTTTCTAATTGTTTATAGAAGGGAAGCGTCATGACTCTGGAATGTTAAGGATGTCGAATCTCTTGACTCAGCTGCAACTGTATTCTCATTCCCCAAATGGTCAACCGCTTTGTATCTATGGTGACCCCGCCTACCCAGTTCGTGTCCATCTCCAGTCTCCGTATCATCATGGTCAGTTAACAGAGGCACAAGCAGCATTTAATGCCTCAATGAGCTCAGTACGAATCGAAGTAGAATGGGTGTTTGGGGACATCTTGACATACTTTGGCTTTCTGGACTTTAAAAAGAACTTAAAAATAGAACTTAGTCCTGTTGGAAAAATGTACTGTGTTTGTGCATTATTGCGAAATGCTCTCACCTGCTTATATGGGTCATCAACATCATCTTTTTTTGAAGTTGAGCCTCCTACCATTGATAATTATTTCCAGGTGTAAATTATGTATTTGTTACAGTTTAATGTATGACAGGTCACAGTAAATATGCATTTAAATGTGAAAGACACTACGCTATGCGATCAGTGGCATACATATGATTTTATTAATGAGCATTTTTGTTATAAAATATAATAAAAATTCATAGAAAATTGTGTAAGATAATTACAGGAATTTTTCTATGTACAATAAAAGTGTTTTTACAAATTGTGGAACACCAAAGTCTGTTCATTAAAATCTACACAATTTGGGGATCATGCAACAAAACATTTAATTCTTGTTCACAAGGTTGGCAAGAGCATTTAAAAAGGCTTGAATCATTGCCTGCTGCTGTTGTTGAAACTGCTGCTGTTGCACCAGGATATTTTGAAGGAACATCTGGTTTTGATTCATCTCTTCTGCTTTTAACTCCAATTCTTTTTGCCTGATTTCGTTGGCCTGTTTTTTGACTTTCATGGCATCTTTTAATATTTCAGCCATGCCTCCTTGGGATCTCCTCCTTTTTGGTGTAGCAATTATCACCTCATTATCATCATCATCATCACTGTCCACTCTGCATGCCCTGTCCAGCAACCGATTTCTTGATTCTCTCAGTGACTCCATTGCCTTACTCCTCATCATTTCTGCTGTCTCCTTATCCTTGTTTGTCTTCTCTCTTTCTTTATCCTTTTGCATGCAACACAATAAAACAAGTAGTAACATTTTTTGTACACTGCAGGAAGACCTAACAACTTTCTATTAACAACAAACCACTGGAGCAAAGTCAGTGTGGAATGAAATTTTAAACCTGGATAAATGTAAATACCTTTATACAGTGAATTCAAAAGCCTAGTTTGAAACAACACTTATTTCAGTACTTTAGTCAAGGTCAAAATCACATAATATCTATTGTTAATTGCTTTAGCAAATCTTTTCCAAAATTATTAAAACTTTACATCATTGTAAATAAAATCAAGAAGATCATATTCCGAGGTTTTTCCCCCAAGACATGCATCTGCTTCTAACTAAACTTGCATATATAATGTTTTACTATGGGAAGCTATCTGAGGTAAAGTACTTTACCGGTACTATTTTAAAAAGTTAAATGAAGAAAACCGGTTCCTCTTCTACTTCGGCGATGCACTCCTTGATGTCCCGCAAAGCCTTGTCGATGTCTGAATAGTCAACATCGACTCTACTCGCCCTTCTTTCTTCAATCTCTTTCCCCTCGAAATCTTTCATCATTTTGTCAAACTTTTCACGCACCGATCTGTGCGTCGTTTTAAATCCCATCTCTTTTAAGCCGTTTAGGTTTTCGGAAACTTCCCGCCAAGCTTTTCCACGCTCCTTTGTTCCTGCTTTGAATTTTTAGGGCTCCACAGTGGAGACCTCTGCCAGTAAAACCTCGTCGTGGCATCTCTTCCACACAAATACTTCCCTTGACAACATCGCAGCTTCGAGCCGTATAATTAAAGATGAAAACAAAAATAACGGGAGAAAAATAACGTCGTTGTTTCCGCGATGAAGACAATACAACTTCCCAACACTATCAAACGAAGAATTATAAAAATTATACGAAGTTACCTCACAGAAATACACTTCGTTCTCACCACAACGAAATCGCTGATTTTTTTCGTCCTAAACAAGGCGACGACAACAAAATTGCTGGCGAAAACATTGTCACGCAATCAAGGTCACGCTATCGCGCATGCGCACAATTGGCAAATTTTAAACTTCGTCTTCGTTTTCGTTCTCGTCGCGTATCTAAAGCTCTCTATTATCCGTTTTTAATGGGTTTATCCCCTCATTAGCGAGTCAACCTTCCTGTTACCATGTAGCCTTTAATTACTCTAAAACCGCAATCATTTATTTCAGTGGTTTTCAGTAATCCATGGGCCACCCGTGTTTTGAAAGTCCTATTAACTTTACCGGTCGACAGGTGCTTCTATCAAATGCCTGTGTAGTTCTCGACGTACAAACAACCCAACGAGCCCGTTAGAATCGCCTATCTTAAACTTAAAAACCAACAAAACTGTAATTCCCGTTGTAAATAACGCGATCATGTAATGCCTCAGTTCGAGCCCGGTAACTTTCCGGGCTTTTCGAGAAACAGTTCCCTAGTCATTTAAAAGTCGGATCAATGTAGGTATCTGGGAAACTGTTCCACATATCCCTCCCCAAACCCAACAAGTAATAATAAGTTAAAACGTTAGCGTTAATGTTGGGTTAGGAGAGGGGTAGGTGCACAGTTGCCTAGATACTTACGTCGATCCTAAAAGTTATACCATGTTTAATAGTGCAGTCCTATGAAAGGCACAGTAGTGTAGTGGTTGGCGTGTCGGACTTCCGAGCAGTGGATTTGGAGTTCAAGCCCTGGTGCTGGCACTGTGCATGGGCTCCTGCACTGTGTTGTTTCCTTACACAAGAAACTTTACTCCACACTGTCTCTCTCAGCCCAGGTGTATAAATGGTGGTGACCCTGTGATGGACTAGCATCCCATCCATGGGGGAGTAATAGCGGGGCTCCCGCGCGCGAAGCGCGCGTGGAGCAGAGCCCCATACTCATGGAATATGGTCAACCTCTTTTCTTTTGGTTGTCACGTGACTGACCGAGCGTACGTACGTACGTACGTCCGTACGTCCGTACGCGTCTACAGATTGTACGGGTAGGGTAGGGGAGACTATCAAAAGGAAGGGAGGGGTATCTCAGGCATGTCTTGGCAAATCCACATCTTTTATATTGGACATTCACAATATGGTCAATTGACAGCTGTCAAAACGGGATAGCCACTGACCAGCATCACATGACCATATTGTGGGCTCATGTGTCAACTCATCGAAGTGACGTGATTTATTTGGAAGCTGTTCTGGTAGCCCGCATATTTTTGGCGGGAAATTGCGTTGACGACTGAAAAAGAAATTTTCAGTTCATTGTCTTTTGAGACACAATATTACTACTCTACACTGTTAAAGTTTTACTAAAGGATAAACGAAACAATTTCTATTGCTATGTCAACAAACAATAGCAGAGAAAATATAACTTGCAGAACACAGGGTTCAGGTGAAGAGCAACGGGAAAGAGAGCAAGAATTAACTGAGGAAGAATGAGCGAAGTAGATCGCCAAAGAAGGCGCGCTCGGGAAAGAGAAAGGAGACGAAATTATAGCGAAGAACGCCGACAAGCAGAAAGAGTCCGGGCTCGAGAAAATAGACAAAATGTTAACGAAGAACGCCGAGAAGCGGAAAGATTCCGTGCTGTGGAAAACAGACAAAATTGTAGCGAAGAATGCCGAGAAGCGAAAAGACTTCGTGCTGTGGAAAACAGACAAAATTTTAGCGAAGAAAGCCGAGAAGCGCAAAGACTCTGTGCTGTGGAAAACAGACAAAATTGTAGCGAAGAAAGCCGAGAAGCGGAAAGACTCCGTGCTGTGGAAAACAGACAAAATTGTAGCGAAGAAAGCCGAGAAGTGGAAAGACTCCGTGCTATGGACCACAAATTTGCATAAGTTTTGTCTGCCTAATATTTGCTCACTGATGCGTGACTCAGCACTCGCACTTTCCACTTTTTACTTGACTTGGAAAACCGACTTCTAAACAAACCTTCTTCAGAAAAATGATCTTCTGAATGCACTACTTTTGAATGAGAAGCAAACTGATGAAATATTTCCATAGCCATATTTTGGTGCGCAAAGACCCTTCTTAAATATTGCGCAATTACTATACTTTACTATACTTTATTATAAGATTCAGCTTTCCATTCAAATTGTCGGCCGGCATTGTGCTAAAACTCAAGCAGCTGTTTTATTGCGATTGTGCAAGTTCGCTTGTGGCGCCTGCTGTCATCGTGGGAGACTAAACCGTGAATATTAACATAATGTCGGTTCGACTCCTATTGGGAGAAATCAGACTTGCTTTTTCCGAGTTTGCCAGTGACAGTGCCGAAAAATACATGTTTCGCAATTCTCCAGGCTGATAATATACCATCTTCATGTATTATCTTCTCCTAAGCGCGAGAAAAAGTGTTAGGAGTAAAGTTCCATTAACACTGAGCAAAAGCAAAAATGTGTGACACATAAAAATTAAAACACTTTCATATTTTGCCAAACGATAGCCTTCCGTAGTTCCAACATTTCGTTGGTATCGTTTGGATTATGGTTTTTAAACCGAGGTAAATTGTGGGCGTTTGCGATTTGATTGGGTTGGAAGACTAATGGAACGGTCGCTTTATTTTTGATTCGGGGTGACCGGAATATTCGAGACCATCTTTGAAGGTGCCCCGAATGACCGGTCGGTTTGAGGCGAGTGAAATGGCGCATTTCATTTGGTCATTTTTGTTTTGTTTTGGCTTTCATTTAAAAAAAATAGCGCAGAAGGTTTAGGAAAGCGTGGGATTTTAGAGCGGGTTTATTCATCTGAAAGCAACGTTCCATTTGGCCAACGAAAGTACCGAAATCTAAAATCGGGAGCTTTGTTAAATGGAAAGCGCCTTGTACTTCGCCATGCCCCAACTAAGACTGGATCAGCCGAAATTGAACATCACTCGCACTATCCTGAAATATTTGTAAGTTGCCTTTTCAAGTCTGTCTTCTAGAAAACCTTCTTTCTAAGCTTTTGAATTGTTTATAAGTATTTCGACTCGAATCAGTGAAATAGCGATTTTAGTATAAATTTCCAAAAAGAACTTACAATTTGTTCAACCCTTTGAATTTCTGCTGAATGAAACTTGCGTATTTACACTACGGAGTCAAGAAGAGTATCTCAGCATCTGTGGATTCTGCGAATAATTTATTTCGCATTCCAAACGAGAAACTTGGCTCACAGATGTATCCATATTGCAAAACAAACAAAGAGCATGATTTTCAAAAGAATCAGTCACAGTTAAAATCCCTTAACGTGGTGATATTGAATCATTTGAAATATGCCCTCGTTCCTGATTGGTGTAAATTCCTTTCGTAGTCAGCAATATGACGTCATGATCGCAGAATCAAACTGTTTTCAGTGCTATTTACTTCAAATGTAAAATTTGATATTGGCACCATGAAAGGCAGACAACAAGAGTTTGGGTGAGTGATAAATGCTTGACAGAAGTTGAATGAAGAAAAGATTGAGGAACTTTTAATTAAGCAAGCACGATGACAAAGCCGAGGAGCTTTCCCCTGTACTAATGGGGACATACTTGTTTCAACGAACTTGATAGAACAAAAGCAGAACGTGTGGCGAGGATACTCTCGTTAAAAAAGGACGTGAAATCCTGCAATGAGGAAGGAACTGACTAAAGTTTTGTTGCAGTCTTGCGCCAAGTGAAAAGGTAAAACAACGCCCGCTGAAACGCTGAGTTATTGGATAACAGATATATGAATTAATTAAGCTCTGGCATTGTGGGCCTAAAGACTCGTGTGCGCCTTTACGTATACCAAGCATGTCACGCCGGATGTCGTAAATATTGCACCACGTCTGGTAACCAATACGCAGCAGTATGTCTCTGCCTACTTCAATAAAGCGCTTTCATACGCTTGAATTTAGGCGGTAAGTACAGCTCCATTGCAAAAATACGAAAAGGGTCTAGGGAAAAAACACTCTCTATTTATTTGTCTGTTACCTTCCAACAACTCAGAATTATTTAACAAGTGAAATATATGGAATTTGCTTCACATTTTAATATTATACATGCCAACATTTCAACGCGCTCACTGACTGAGACCACGTCGACAATTAATCCCATACACTATTGCAGAAACTTGGAATGAAATTAACAGGTAATCAAATTATTTTGAGTGCAATTTTGTATAAATTAAATAAGCACTATTAAATTTCTCAAAGACCACCTATACGAATTAGAATCCAATCAGCAATATGAAGCTCCCTGAGCGATCTCTTTACTGATTCAAATTGGAGCTGTAATCTTTCTCCAAATTTCTTCATAGTTTTGTCGACTGCGAAACCAGAACATTTTAGACGGAAAATGGCTTGCGGATCCAAGCATCGTCGGTAAAACGCGAGCTACAATCCAGTCTACTTGCCGAGGGGTGTAACGGGCTTTAATTGGTTTTCTAATGTAATGTACTCCGAGTTCAAGAACTCTGCTTGGATTGACCGCGCATTTTTTCCAGTGAGGTACAGGATCTCTTGTTCTAACAACCGCCCGTTGGGTTAACAGCGTATTGTCAGTCGCTGTGCCTTGGCTATCCTCCCAAGAAGGATCAAAGATGGAGCTTGTGAAGCAGTATCCAGAATGCTGTTCTTTGCGATATGTTTTAAGCAAGGAGGTCATATTGTGGTATTGAAGCGGTGTGATAAACTCGTGTAAATCGTTGAAGGCTACGAAGTGAAGGACGTTTATGGAACGGTATAAACAGTCTATAATGGCTAAGGTTTGCCCAAAATAATGGGTTGTGGACACGTTGATATCCTTGGATATGTTCCAAGGTAACACGCTGACCAATCCTTTACTCTGGCAATAATTCAAGATCTGCTTAATAGGGACTGATATGGCATAGTCGTAAAATGTAAAATGGGACGAACCCAGAATCTGGGAAGGTTCCAGAAACTCAATCAACCATTCCGGCGATCTTTGACCATGCCTTGGTGGAATACAGATACCGTATTTCCATGTTTGCCTTGCTTCTTTCGAAGAATCGCCGATAACACCCAAAGGTAAGACAGCAGAGCCCTTGACCAAATCTTCGAGATTTTTAGTTGTTGTGGATATCTTTACGTGGTAAGGAATGTTTTCAATTTCTTTTGGAACAGGACACTAGCCCATGAATACACCAGTTGCCTAGAAAGCGTTCTGAATGAGTGGATCATACTTTATTTCGCTCATAACTGTTTCTGCGTAAGTTTTGTCTTTAATGTGGCAAACAAGATTGGTTTAAATTAAGTTTTGGATAAGATCAAAACCCTTATGTAGGGCTTTATTTGACGCTTGTCGTACCAAGCGGACTACACCCGGGTTTCGGGTTGAGTTTCCAAACATCCGTCAGGTTTTTTGGGCGATTCTCCGCAGGATGCACTCGTGCTCAATCGCTTGCCTCCGTCAAGTTGTTTTCTTGTTGTAGCTAAGTTTTCAAAAAGCAACTTTGTCACCTTCTTTTTTGTCAAATTTGAAGGTTTCTGTTTTTGCGATAGTATGCTCTGAATGTCTTTCTCATTGGAATCGACGGATCGGTTTTTTCTGGCTACCCAAAACGGATCTTCATACATGACTACATGCGCAGGAGCAACTTGTTTCGTCCAAACGATTTTCTCAATTTAGGGTATTTCTAAGCCGTAAAAGACAAAGTAAGTTGCAGTTATTCCAAACAATGTTATCGCTATAAAAACAAGGAAGTATCGCTGCCAGGAGGAAATGTTTCTTCGTATCATGGCCACATATATTTTATCACGTTTGGCAGCTGATCTGCTTTCTGAAACCCAAAATCAGAAAATAGTTATGTTAAGATTGTACTTAGTCAGTTTACTGTGTTTTGTCGTGAGGTGATTATGTTTTGTCGTGAGTTGACTGTGTTCTGCTGTGAGTTTACTGTAGTTTAAATTTGTACGTTGTCAGTTGTTAGTGTTATCAAGGAACTGATATATGTTTTATGTGTTTCGCGGGTGCCCCATTTGTACAAGGATTTGTTAATGCCCTACCCGTGAGTATAAACAACGTTCTTTAACACCCGATAACTAACCGGGCAATAAGTTGTCAAATGTAAAAGACTGAGATACTGAACATTGCCACTTACTTGAAAAATAATTGCCTACGAATACTGTTGCTTATCATCGCACATCGCACGGGTAGTGAAGTGCTTTGGAAAAAACACTGTTACCGACTGGAAGAAAGCACAAAATTTAACACAAAACCTCTTCTTGCGACTGCAACAATTTAGCATGGGTGCGATTATCCGTGGGGGGGATTACACGCAATTCAATTTATGACACTCTTTGGTAACATGAAAACGAGACCGATATTAAAATTGTTATAAAATATGCTTATAATCGGCTCATATTTGTTTAAAAACATTAGAAATGATCACTTGGCATCTATTCATTTCACAACGATTTAATAGTAGTTATGATGCCTTAAAATCACCCTAAGCCACCTCACTAGGGCGAAAACTGAGCGAGAGAGCTGGATTTGCAAGCTAGAAGAGTAAAAGTGGAGGTCTATGAAAGAGCTTTGTATTGTCTTGCATTTATTAGAGAGCTTTTAAGCTCTCTAATAAATTATATTATTTGATAAATTATTATATGATTTGAACTCTGAATATTTAAAAATATTCAACACTGCTACTAGCCTCATTCACTATTCAACATGGCGTCAACCTCTCCATTCTTACTCCCACTTCCCACACAAACCCCCCAACCCCATATCCCTCCCTCCTCCCTCAAATACACCTGCATATGATTTGAATAAATGGATCTATCCTTCTGTCTATACTACTTTAGTTCTAGTAGATTCCTATAGCAGGTGGATCTAGGTTGATTTCATCAGGGCTACAACGAGCAAGGTTGTCATTCAGCTCCTTGATGCTCAGTTTGCAAAACATGGCAAATACCCAGGACTTTGCGAACTGATAATGGCCCAAACTTACTGTCTAAGGAACTAGAATACTACCTAAGAGAAATGGGTACAGACCACAATAGCTTAGCCCTTCGTCAAAATGATGGTGACGAAGAGTTCACGCTTGCAAGTTCACGCCTTAAGAGCGGATATCTGTAAATATCGACCAGAGATGGGAAAAACTAGTAATACGACTCCCGCAAAAACCTCGCGAAGCTAGTTTTTGAAGAAGTCACAATGCTTTTATATTTTATTCTTTATTTTTTTTATATTTTGTATTTTATTTTTATATCAGCGTAATCCCCATTATTTTATTTCTTATGCTGTGTTTGGTACACAATTAGTGACACCTGGTGCAAATTACATGATCAGTATACCGCTCAACACAGTGCTTAAAAATTGACCTTCATTTAGCTCTTTCACTGCCACTGAGATTGCACCAGAGGGAATAGAAGTAAAATTATTTATTATCTTGACAGGGAATACAGAGTCGATGAAGTATCACAATAATATTCACTTAACACAAATTGAAAATGATTGTAAATCTTTTGCAGGTGAAATCTTGAAGAGTTGATATGAATGCTTGTGTTTACCACGGTGTAAAAACCTGTGTTTTTTTCTTTACTTTTATTTTCTTAGTCTCTACTGCTTTGTCTTCTTTGTTGTACATCACTTTTAAACACAATATGTTCTTACACTGAGGATGATGTTGAATGCTCCAATTATTTTTTGTTTATGTTTTTTGGTTATAATTGCATGAGATTCATTGTAAGAAGAATCTTCTGATTAGATATTTTATTGTCTACTGCAGTCATTATTTCATTCCCGGGCACAATTGATAGCATTATGAATAGTGCATGTTTTAATTTGTGTACTCTTTTCAGTTGCAATGGTACCCCCAGTGGTAGATAGAAAAATTCCTCTTCCCTCAAAAGAGATGCCATATCAACAGAAGTGTGAGATACACTGTCATTACATAAAAAAAATTGGGGCTAAACCAATTGGATTCTACAAATACTTTGAAAAAAGGTTTGGCAATAGTGAGTGCCGACTGTATAGTATGTGGTTGTGCTATTTTTAGGTCATATCATAAAAACAATACATGTAGGAAAGAGTTATTAAAATCTTAATATGTTTAAAAAGATTGCTGCCTACCTACTCCTGTAAAAAATAATGTGAAATCAACATCAATCAGTGAAAAGTATATACCACATGAAAGTTTAATTGTGCTGTTACATAAACAGGCAAAATATCCATACCCAACAAGAGAAGATTATATTATTTTGAATAATTTCTATTATAAAAACTGCACAAGAAAGATTTAATATAAGGATGGTATTTCATCGAAAAAGTCATGGCAGCCAGAGGTATTGAACTGTAACCAATGACATATAGTAACGAGAAGAACTTTCATTATATTATTAGCATTATTATTATCATTACTATTATTATTAGTGGTATTGATATGATTATTATTATATTTTTTATGTTAAACATAATATATTTTTATGGGGTGGGATGCATGTCCTAATCTTGGTAAAGGCATTGTTACTCTACTACTACAAGCAATACAAAAATCTTCTTAATAGGTTTTCCATCAGAGGTGGTAGTAATCAAAACAGGTCCAAACAATAACATTTCTTCTTAAAGGCTTAGAATCTAGTGCAGTCATTTGTCTATAAAGTTTGTGAGGAGAATCATTATTGAAAGCATAGGGCATTTAGGAAACTTGAAACACTTGTTACTACATACAGCACACTTGCAATTAATATATGAGAAAGATCATAAACATTTTGGCATTACAAAATTTATTTTCTTCTTTATGAAGTTTTTTCAATGTAAAAGGTTAATTGCATGTTGTGGCTGTTATGAAATATTGCTATTTGACATAAAAATAAAGTAAACAGCACAAAGTAACAAAGTTAATATGTTATGTCTAACTTTGCAAATTAAGGCTTGAATTAACATTTCATTTGTGGAAAAAGGGCAGGGGTTCTAGATAGCAATATTATCAGGGGGGGGGGGGTCATTGAACTCTAAGATAAAACTGACCCATTGTGAAAAGGCTATGAAACTTGTTGTCTCTATGCAATATTATTGAAACCTTTCAATCACAGAATACATACATATATATATATATATATATATATAAAGTGTAAAAGTTGATTAATCGTAAAACAGTGCTCAATACGTGAACGTAGAGCAAAGTAGTTGTTGCGGGAGAAAAAACACAAACAAACTACAGGTTTATCCCTACAAGCCTGTTTCGTGGTTGCCCACTCATCAGGGGACATTATCCCCTGATGAGTGGGCAACCACGAAACAGGCTTGTAGGGATAAACCTGTAGTTTGTTTGTGTTTTTTCTCCCGCAAAAACTATATATATATATATATATATATAGCAAAGAGAAATACTACTCAGAATTCAGTAATCACATTTGCTTTATTTTGAAATGATCGCATTGATCACTGATAATATTGCAGAACCAGTACTTTATAGTGACACAGGGTATATATTCTGTTGAAAGTGTTTAACATAACTGCTAGATCAAGAAAATTTACAATATTTTCACTGTTGCAATGATATCAGATCACATCGTTATAAATCATTGCTATAACAACTGCAACTCTCTGTGTTGGGAATTACTTCAAAATGGAGACGCTATCGTTTTATTATGAAAAATACCTATTTACATTCTCTTGTAATCTGTTGGGCGTCTTCCGATTCCGTTTATAGACTAATAGAATTATTTTCCAAAGACATCTCCAATCGTTGATGTCGTTCTTACTCGGTGTCCCTTCTAAGTCGTTTTGCTAAATGTAGTACGCCAATATATTTCGTTATGTAATCGTTCACTCGTGTCCTGTATTTCTATCAATAACACATTCAAATTCAAAACTAACTTGATTGAATTCCTGGTCCTTTTCCCTGCTGTTTCGTTTGCCTTTTTCTGGAGCGAGCAGTTGTTGTCTTGGCTGCGATGTCTGTTGTCATTCTCCCTGCTGTCGTTTCTCTATCCCTGCTTTGAGTCGTGCTTTCCTCGTGTTGATTTTCACGGTATTCAAACTTACTCGGTGACGATCTCGAGCTAATATTTCTTGAATATCTCGGATATCATCTTGCCGGGATGTACTTCCAGGACGAGTGAAATCGGTTTCCACAAAATTTACATTACTTTCACCAATGGCGGAAATTCAGCAGTTCTCAAGTGCGCTACTATTGCCAGGTAACCTGGCCTGCGAACGGACACCTTTAAAATATATATATATTTATGATATAGCTACGTTCTTACGCGCGCTCTGATTGGTCAAAAACCTATCTTTTATCAGAGTATAAAACATAGAAAAAGCGTGTTTTATTGTTTTTCGCCACATTACCTCCACTCGACAATTCTCTAAGAGATGGCGAAAAACATTTTTCTTTGAAGAAATTCATGATGGAATTCTCTGCAAAGCAGCATAAAGTTTTGAAGCTGAGAATAATAAAACAAATAAAGAAGAATAAGCGAAAAAAGTCGAGAATTTGGTATTAAATGGCGTCGGTTTGTCAATCTGTGTGCTTTGTTGTTTCTTCTCGCGGCATGTAAAATCTATATCATAAAGCGAATAAAGAAGCCTAAGCCGTGTATTACACTGTGATTAAAACACTCCAGGCATTTGAGAACACTCGAGAAATGTAGAAAACACTCGCCTGCGGCTCGTGTTTTCTACATTTCACTCGTGTTCTCGAATGCCCGTCGTGTTTTATCACAGTGTAATACACGGCTTAGGCTTTTTTATTTGTTAAATATATATATAAATATATATACATATATAAAAACTCTCGGCTCGATTTACTCGGGCTTGCGAGCCACGTGGTCTGACCGGAACCGACACGATTAGTAACCTCGCTACGCTCGGCCTTCGGCCTCGCTTCGCGAGGAATACATTTTTTGAAAAATCCCAAAAAAATTATGTAGTCTACCCAAGGTATTCTTTTACTGAAAATATAAATTTTAGTTTCAAGGGATAAGTATTTTGGCGATACGGCGAATGTCAAGTTCGGGCGATTTACGGCCTCCGCCAGACCGCTTTTTCGGGCCTCTAGACCGGGCTACGAAAAGACCGCGATTTCAATCGAATTTAAATATCATCTAACCCAAAACGTTTCTTATCGTATTAAAAGGGTCTTAATACAAATATTGAGTGGTCATGTTCTTGAATTGATTTTAATTGAAATATTTTATGGATTTTTAAATATTTACAACATTTTAAGGATTTTACGCGAGCAAAATATTGTCAAATTTCAAAGGGCTAAAATTACATCCGATACATGATTTCAAACAGAAAAAAAAAACATTCCAAATTAAAAAGCAATCTCTAAGCTTTCAAAATCTGCTTTCAAAACTCTGGGCAACATATGAAATGAATTTTTGGGAACGCAAAATTCACGGCGCACTTGAGTGTAATTTGACCTTTCTGACTTGACAGTTAAGAGGTTCGGAGCGACACAAATCAATTCTCCAACAAATGTTTCAGCCAAAATACGTTTAATTTGGGCAATCTCAAGTCCCACAGTGATACAAAGATGCTTCATATACATTAGGTGGAAAGTTTCATGTCATTTTTTCAGCCGTAAAGAACTCTTATCCTGGCCTTCAGGTGTAGCATTTGAACTGGCCTCGCTAATGTAAACATGTGGGTCAAGTTCTTATCACGAAACAGCGAGGTTTTCAAAATCTAAGCAAATATCTATCCTGTGTAGTATATATTCAGGTCTGCAATTAGTTTGTTTGTACCTTGTGTCCTTGCTTGACTTCATTTCCGCAATGAAACTGAGATGTTGCAAACAACGAGGAAATTCCCGCTCGCTCGACATGTCACGTGTCACGTGAAAAGGCCGTTTTAGGCCTGATTGCGTTACGTTTTATTGTTTCTCTTTTGTGTAAAAATCTCTAAGCTACATGCTATAGGTATGCCACTGAATGAGCAGACAATCTCAATCTCTCTTTCTTTTTCGTACCCTACAGTTTTACCGATCGCAGGCCTGTGATCCCTGAGCGTGTCTAACCGCGATACAGCGATATGTACATTTTTTGTAAGTAACGTGTTCTTTCATGTTGATTGTCACCTCCGCCAAGGAGGTTATGTTTTCACGCCTGTCTGTTTGTTTGTTTGTCTGTCTGTTAATCGTTTTACGCAAAAACTAATCAACGGATTTGCACCAAATTTGGTGGAAAGGTCGCAAATATACCCAGCATTAAAATTTGGGATTTATCCGGATTAAACTCCGGATCTCAGATCCAGATGAGTGTAATATCAGGTGTACATATGTGGCGGGGCGGAGATATGCGCTCTACCGAGTTCCCTTCTAGTTTGTTTTGTTTTGTTTTTTGTTGTTTATTTTAGTTCAACACTTTTCCCCCGTCCTGATAGATCTGTCAGGTCAGGAACTAAGCTAATGCGTTTGGCAATAATTCTGCAACTCGCTATTATGGCCTATCATGTGCAAATTGCAGTTCATGAATTACATGTAACAAGACGATCTAAGATCGTAAGTCGGACAACAGGTAGACGTGCTGTGATGAGTGTTGACCACTTATGGTGCGGATTGGTCCAAAAAAGAAATGCTAAGGGTACCAAGGTCCTGGTTTCCAACGTGGCATCTTTGTTGTCGTTTCCTCGAGTTTCATCGCGAGGCACCTTGTCTTTATCAGCAAAAGCTCTTCTGTCACTCTGTCCACATTTTCTGTTCACTGGTAACTCGTTTGATTTCCGGTTTGATTCGAGACATTCGCTAAATCATTTGATTCTTTCGCTATTTTCAGTTCGCGGAACGACCCGTTTCGAAGTATACGCTCATTACACACGCCATCTTTTAGAGTGGGTCTACCACGAGCGGTTTGTGGGTCTGTATGTTTGAGCGTAGAAAAGATGACACCATTTGTTTTCAACATATTCGCCATCGACTTCGACATCGTAGAAAGAAGTTTGCGCCCGTAGTACGTGTCTGTGGCATTCTCCATTGCACGTGACTGCGATTTGCGATGAAACTCGAGGGTAAACCTATAGTCGGTTGCCCGACTAATAAGCAGATTACATAGCCGTCGAGTTAGGAAACCCTGCTGCCGTCCGATCCTGCGCTTGCGACACCTGTATTTGATAGTGCACTCACCGTCTAAGCTAGTACACGTGTACTCGCTACTGTACCACGATATTACAGGGTACGAATATGGAGATCTGGTTTTAGGTGAGACGGTGGTACAAGTAACAAAGCTGTCCATCAATTGCACTATTGCAGTCATAAAGCTGGTAAAAATTATGATAAAAAATACCATCGTTGATTTATCTGCAATGAATGCATGGGGTTCAAAAGCGTGGGACGGTTGTTTGCAAGCCATAGCTATAAATGTATTAGAGTCTCTATGCCTTTCTGACTATTATCATCAATATTATTATCATCATTATTATTATTATTATTACTATTATTATTATTATCATCATTATTATTATTATTATCGGTTGTTTTTGTTGTTATATTTCAACTCAGGCAAGCAGCAATTTTAAAGCGTGCGCTGATTGGCCTATCCTATGTGGCACGCGCCGGTCAGATTATCTAATCACAGGCCGCGCGAGGGGCACACGCGAAGCAATAAAAAAGAACAGCGCAAACAATAAAGTTTGACCCTAGGCCCGGCCCTAGCGGGTGGGGGAGGCGGTTGGAGGGGAGGGGAGAGTTAAAGAGACGGGAGGGGAGAGGTGACAAAGGGATTTCTTTTTTGTTTTGAAATTTTTCATTACGGGTTTTCTTTGAGGATAGAAAGGATAGTTCAGACTGTCAGATGCGAAAAAGATAAATTCAGCAGATGGTACGATGAATAAACCAACCAAAAATCATTTACTTTCTATTTTTTGGCGTGCAAAATCATTAAATCTTTCACTGAATCGAAAACTTCCAGGGCTCGGAAATTTTAGTCCTACGATTTTTTTGGTTTCGTCGGGAATCCGACCAGTCTGTGATGGTAAAACTGCATGGGAAAAAAAAAAATATTGAGATTGTCGGTTCATTCAGTTATGGCATAACCACAACATGTAAGTTAATGACAGGAACTTTTTCCACAACTCAGAAACAATCGCGGTGTGTCATGTTTACGTAACGCAATCAAGAATAAAACGACCCATTCACGTATCGAGTACGCGGGAATTTCGCTGTGGTTTGTCTCAGTTTCATTGCGGAGATGGAGTCAAAGAAGGACACAAGGTACAAACAATCAAATAATAGACCTGATTATATCCTACACAGGATGGATATTTGGTGTAGCTTTTGAAAACCTCGCTGTTTCGTGATAAGAACTTGACCCACATGTTTACATTAGCGAGGCCAGTTCAAATGCTACACCTGAAGGCCAGGATAAGAGTTCTTTACGGCTGACAAAATGAAATGAAACTTTCCACCTAATGTATATGAAGCATCTTTGTATCACTGTGGGACTTGAGATTGCCTAAATTAAACGTATTTTGGCTGAAACATTTGTTGGAGAATTGATTTATGTCGCTCCGAACCTTTTAACTGTCAAGTTAGAAAGGTCAAATTACACTCAAAAATTCAGTTCATATGTTGCCCAGAGTTTTGAAAGCACATTTTGAAAGCTTAGAGATTGCTTTTTAATTTGGAATGTTTTTTTCTGTTTGAAATCATGTATCGGATGTAATTTTAGCCCTTTGAAATTTGACAATATTTTGCTCGCGTAAAATCCTTAAAATGTTGTAAATATTTAAAAATCCATAAAATACTTCAGTTAAAATCAATTCAAGAACTTGACTGCTCAATATTTGTATTAAGAGCTTCTGCCTGAGAGACCGGGGCAGGCTTGGAAATAGGGGTCGGCCGATTTGGCTCAAATTTGGTACACTTAGTGACTATGGAGACTTATGCAATATGCCAAAGTTTCAGCTCCATTGCTCTTATTTGGGCTGAGTTCTAGATGTTACCCTTTTTGGGGTCCCCCAGTGCTTTTTTATAGCCCATTTTGGGCACTTTTTAATACTTTGATTACAATGTCAGGGATATTTTAAGCCAAATACAAACTCACTTTTTATTATCTCTATTCTTAAGGGTTTTATAGCAAAAGATATGGATCAAAGAAATATTTCTGTAGTTTGTGAAATAATTGTTAAGTTAATGTACTTAAAGACATTTTTATTGAAACTGAAAATAACCCAAATTTAAGTCGGATTTACTTAAGTGCCCACTTTTGAAATAACACAAATCCGACATGAGCAGAAAGTGTAGCCCTAGGTATGTAAAAAACGAAGAGAAAATACTAAGGTTACAGCTTCTTGACTGTGCGACCTCGCGCTGAAGATGGTAATACAGCCACTTCCGGTCTAGTCATTTCCCCCCTGTAATAAAGCTTATATAGAGTATGTTAGCCACAACCTTTCCAATAACCTACCTAAATAATACTTTATGTAGCACTTTTACTTTCTAATTCCACCTGAATGTTAAAATTGGGAAGATATGAAAATCTACGTCAGGAGAAAGTCACTTCCGGTCCAACAGTCCACATTGGAGGATTTTCATTAATTTGGTATTTCACAATGAAATCTCAAAAAGCTGTTCATGTATCTTTATGCCTATATGTTTTTCAATTTTTTATAGTCTATTGAGGAAAACAACATTTTTTTTGTAGCGAAAGCAATTAAAACTCAATCGCATGTTGAATCCCAGTTTGTTGACAAAATAAATTATGAGGACGTTTTTTAAAACATCTATACTGGCGAATATATGCAAGGCAAATATGTCCCATTGGTGAAAGAGCGACGCCATTTAAACTGTTATTGAGTAAAAATTGTTTCTAGTAAAAAGAAAGAACCCAAAACCCATAATTAAACCTGGGCCTTTACAGTCATTTCATGTTAACTCTCTCCCCAACCACTTCACTACCACATCGATCCGCGCGCCACATAAACTGTCCTTGCCCCTAGCTATGACTTACTTTTGTATTTCACAGAGTTTGACATTTGTTTTTGTTTCCAGTGAGCCAATATTCCCCATGTCTCACACCTGCTAACATGACTTGTTGCTCATCTCACCCGCCTTGGGCACAGGCAGCCCAAGGTCATGATCTGAAAGCGACAGCATTTTTTTTGTTTGCTTGTTTGTTTTTATCTTATATTTCCATCTAAGTTCCGCGAAAGCTAGAAAATGTCCATAAATGAAATAGTTTCACTTGCCTTCAGCTCTAGATGTCTTTGTATCTCCTAGAATAAGTAGACACAAACATAGGATGGGCGCGGGAGAGGGAGTGGGAGGTGAGCTTTACACAGCTGCTCGTGACTTTTGCTTTTGTTGTTGCTGCAGTCTTGTTTGTGAGAACAAAAAGTCACTGCGCAATACACCCAAATTTGCTTAGAGCAATGATCTGAAGAGATACAGCGTACTTTACGCTGAAGTTTTTCACTTCAATCCCTTTTACAAGAAGGGGGCAAGTTGGGAACATTAACTTCGGGGAAACTGCACGTGAACTTGTTGCTCATAATTAAATTTAAAATCTTATTGGATTGCGTCAATGATGAATTCTCATGATCAGTATCTCTTGGCAGCCCTTGGAAAAGTATAAAATTGTACTATTGAGGTAGTAAAAACAATGTCATCAATTCGATGTTCTTTCTGGAGTAATGATGACCTTTGTGGTGCTCGCGATAATTCAAAGTTGTGTGAGCCAGCCATCAGTCTGCCTTTAGCATCTCTAGACCGCGATGTAACTCACCTTTTGGTTAACGTTGGTGCTGGAGGCACCAAAACTTCAGCCTCGCACAGACTTCAACATTTTCCAGGGTACAAACTAATACTGAATCAAGCTGGAAGGTGTGGTTTCGTGAATGCGGAATTCAAGAAGATGACGATTTGTCCGCGTCACCGCCGTAAATTCACACGTATACGAGAACTAACTGGACAATGTCATCACCCTCTCCATAAAGGTGAATTTTCCAAATTAAAAAAACCCAAGAAGGTGACTGCAGACATTTCAGAGAGAATATACCAACAAACCAGGGTCGTGATACCAATCGCTGCCCGTAAGTAATGCTGAACATTTCTTGTTGACTTGCTTGAAAGTCAAATTCTATGTTCAAGAATTCAAATACCATGGACCATGGAATAAACCTAAAATCTGATATAGTGTTCGTGTTTCTTTTCTTTCCAAAGCTATTTGCAAGACCTGCTTTGACGAAAAAATTCCAGAACTTGATTTAACACCCGAAAGTGTAACTTCCAACGATCTAGAGGTAATGAAAATATTGTAATCGCACGTGTTCAATCTCAAACATACTGCAGTTGTCTTTCAGGGTGAAAATATCCTCAGCGCTGTTGTCCTTAACCTCAAATACGGATGAGTCAAATTAACCGAGACTTTTCTTTACTTAAATGAAATATTCCAGCGATGAAAGGGATGTGAAGGGCAATACAACTCACACCCAATGTCAACAATTGCTATTGCGTGACTATTTGCTGGCATTAGTAGTCTTTACAGTAGAGCCGAAGTAAGCTAACAAATATTTTTCGAGACAAGTGAATTTTAAGTACTTCAACTAAAATAAACCCTGACACACAACGGTTTCTTTTTTACTTCAGGTTAACTTAAGGCTATTTTCTCACGCAACGTAATTAAGATTGATTGACTTGCTTTGCCTTTCTCAAAGCTCTCAAGTCCCTTGAGACTTTTATTGAATCGTTTTAACTTTCCGTCCTTAATGAGATGCAAAGTAAAATTATTGAGATTTTACTTAGAATTTCTCACACGCATTTTGGATTAAGTAAAACTTAGCAGCTCTTAAGATAGCCTGTGTAGCAGGCGCCGGTGATTTTAGAGCAAAGGAAGTAAATCACGTGGACGCGCGTGTTCCCGCAGCCTGTCCAAGAAAAAACAATAAAAGAAAAGCCGGCTCTTGCTATGCCGGCTACATCTCTGAAGTCTTACTTGACAACCTCGTGTAAAGACAACCACTGGCAGAAAACCAGGTGCTTTTGTTTTTGTTCCTTGAATCAAAATTCCAAATCGAACATCGTGACGTTTTTATCCTCTCTCATCGGCTCCCACCTTTATAATCAATATTTTATTTTCAGGGCAGAAAAGTTTTGTGTAGTGGAGGAGAGGATCAGGAGGTGGAAGTAGTACAGAAATACGTTGATCGAGACAAATCACTTATGTCAGGTACCCACTCTTCGTCACTCTTAGATTTTTCTCTGGATTCAACTTTGGAAACAAGATTTGAATGCAGCCTATACATTGACGAAGCAGAGGAGTTGAAAAGAAAACGATGCTTGCTAAGTGATGCAATTGTCCAAATTTCTGAAGGTAGGATAAGTCCAATTCAAAGTACATCGAGGTTACCATGGCCTGAACTTGGTGAGCGGCAACAGGGTTATTACGTGCGTAAGGCTAGAGAGGTTATTGAAACAGCTTTTAACTGTCTCGCTCCTGGAAGTGAAGCCGATTTGTGGTTTGCTACAGTGAAGTCCATTCCGTTTTCTCTATCAAAGCCTGACGACATCACAGAAAAGCTAGTGGAGGCTTACAAGTTAGCTGATAACAGACACACCCGAATTCAAATACTATCATTGTTTGTAAATGCATTTAGCAAAAGCCAACTAATGGAGATTATTCCAGGTATTTCTAAACGACAAATCGATGATGCCCGCAGACACGCCGACTTGAGAGGACCAGGAAAGCCAAGCAATGCTCCAGAAATTATTAGACTGCGCCTTGATGCAAAGAAAACTGATAACTTTCTAGATTTTATTTCTTCTTCTTCCCTTATGCAAGATGTATCATATGGTACAAAGTCGTTGAAGTTGGATAGCGGAGAGAAACTTCTTACACCAGCGGCAATACGAACTTTGATTCCATCCCGAATCATCAAGCAATACCAAAGCTACTGCGAGAGCGTAGCTTTTGAGCCGTACAGTGAACGTACACTCTTCCGGATATTAGAGGCATGCTCTGCTTCAAAGCAGGTCTCGTTACAAGGACTTGATTACATCGCCACAGAAGGTGCGGAAGCTTTCGATCAGTTGAAATCCCTTGTAAACGTACTGCAAGATAACGGGGTCGATGTCACCTGGGCAAATTCTATCAAACAGGATCTAAAGGCTGGTAAGAGATACCTCAAGACGGATTACAAAACTCACACGGGCAGCAAAGAGAGATGTAAAGATCACTGTACCACGTTTTCGCTCATTGATCCGAATAATAGTGACTACTCTAGTTCATGCAGCCATGAGCACGAACTATCCTGTCATGAATGTGCACGGCTTTCTTGTTTAGTTGAAAAAATCGATTAGAAGTTAAATGACAAGAGCGTTCCCTTGACAGAAGAACAAAGGGCTAGATCTCAGTATGACCATAAACAGGCCACAAATTCCATCCTCTTATGGAAGGCGCATTTGCTCCGTACAGTAGTCCAGGAAAAGGCTAAGCAAGACGTCCTAACTAATCTTAATAAAGAAAGCACCCTTTTGATCATGGACTGGGCAATGAAGTTTCTGCCAATGAAGTTCCGCGAAAGGATGGACGACTTCTGTGGTATGCGCGGGAGAAGCTGGCATGTGACCTGTTCGATTAAGAGAGCTAGCGAAGATGAGGACAGAGTTGAGGTAGACACATTTGTTCACATCTTTGACTCCTGTACCCAGGATTGGTTCAGCGTTGCGTCAATAGTCGAACACGTTCTTAGCGTAATTAAGATGAAAGACCCATCCATCACCAAATTTTTCCTACGTTCTGATAACGCCGGTTGCTATCATAACACTGAGCTTCTTATGAGTCTCAAAGCCATGGGGGAAAGACATGGAGTGGAGTTTAAGCGCTATGATTTCTCTGATCCGCAATCGGGCAAAGATGTTTGCGACCGTAGAATTGCCTCGATGAAAACCCACATGCGACGGTGGGTAAACGAAGGCCATGACATCACTACTGCGGAAGAAATGAAAATTGCACTTGAATCTCATGAAGGCGTTAGGGGATGTCGTTTTGCAGTCGTTGAAATTGATAAGTCGAGCCAAAATTCACAGGTGAAAAGGATCCCAGGTATCAGTTTCCTGAACAATTTTATGTTTTTTGATGATGGTATTCGGGCATGGAAATCATATCAGATTGGGGAAGGTCATTTTTATCCATATTCTTCCCTTACAACCAATGCTCAAGGAGCTACAGCAATAAAAGTTCTTAATCCGTTTTCGTCACCATCTAATTGCTCTGGGGCTTCAGTGGCTGGACATTCCTCCATTTCGCCCGGCCTGTTCTCTTGTGAGGAAGAAGGATGTGTTAAGATGTTTTCTACCTACAAAGAACTTCAGTATCATTTAGATGCGGAACGCCATCTCTTCGTGGAGGAGCAAGACACTGCGTACGATGTCATCAAGAAAAAGTGGGCCAGCATCTTATCAAACGTAAGCTTACAGAAACAGCGCACTTTTCCATCAGTGCAGGCTGGTAATGAAGGCGTTTTGGGTTACCAAGAAGCAGTTGAGGGATGGGCGCTTAAGACCGTCCAAAAGTCAAGCCGGATGTCTGAAGACGTTAGAAACTACTTAATCCAAAGGTTCAATGATGGAGCAAAGACAGGCAACAAAGCAGATCCAAAATAGGTTGAACATGAAATGAAACATGTAAGAAACACAACTGGTGGCTTATTATTCCAACCTTATGAGTGGCGTACCTCAAAGCAGATTGCAAGTTTTTTCTCAAATCTCTCAAAGTCTCAACGTGCAAAGAACATTGATGAAGGAAACCATGGTATTGAAACTGAGGATGAGGAGCCAAACATCCAGGACAAAAACTTACAACTGTTGCAGCTTGCCATAGAAAGTCAGGTACAGGCAGATCACCCAATTTTGTTTCAGGGGCATAATGTATGTCATCTAGCTACAGAGGGAAAGATCAAAACCCTTCGACTAGATACACTGAAAAAGGCATGTTTGTCGCTGGACGTAGAAGTTACTGGATCCAAAGCAAGGAAGGACACTTTTGCTCTTGCACTAGACAAGTACATCTGCAACCACCGATCCAAGAGCTGCAAATACTGTCATGAAAGGTGCTGAACATTGTTAATGCAATTACTTAAAAACGTTAACAGTCACCCCATTACGCATAGTGAATGTTGAGTCTTAATGGATAAAAAGCAAAGAAAATATGTTCAGAATTCTTGTTGAATTTGACCGGCGTTCATGAACAATGAAAACAGTGTTGAGCTATAACAGCGCCTTTTTGCCGTCATAAGTTTTCAAAATTCCTTTGCTCGATCAGCTTTTACCAGGCTTGGAAGGGTGAGTTTTTTGTTTGAAATACGCTTTTCTGTAATTTTCACCCATCCACAAAAGGAAGCCAGAATTAGATAAAGTGATGCAATCTGAGATAATATCTATATTTAACCAACTTTAGTTTTAAGTGCAATTAGAAATATATGTAAATGAAAGAGCTCCAAAAAGAGTTTTTGAATATAAAAGTGCCACACTTAACCATCCTTTCATGTGAACTGTTGGACTGGAAGTGACTTTGTGAGCATCTCCAGCGGTGCATATTCATATTTTGCCAATTTTAGCGTTCAGGTGGAATTAGAAAGTAAAAGTGCTACAGACAGTATTATTTAGGGTACGTTATTGGAAAGTTTTTGGCTAATATACTCGATATAAGCTTAATTACAAGGGAAAAAAGACTAGACCGGAAGTGGCTGTATTAGCATCTTCAAAACGAGGCCGCACAGTGAAAAAGCCGTAACCTTAGTATTTTCTCTTCGTTTTTTACATACCTAGGGCTACACTTTCTGCTCATGTCAGAATTGTGTTATTTCAAAAGTGGGCACTCAAGTAAATCCGACTTAAATTTGGGTTATTTTCAGTTTCAATAAAAATGTCTTCAAGACCATTCACTTAACAATAATTTCACAAACTACAGAAATATTTCTTTGATCCATATGTTTTGCTATAAGACCCTTAAGGATAGAGATAATAAAAAGTGAGTTTATATTTGGCTTAAAATATCCCTGACATTGTAATCAAAGTATTAAAAAGTGCCCAAAATGGTCTATAAAATAAGCACTGTGGGACCCCAAAAAGGGTAACATCTAGAACTCAGCCCAAATAAGAGCAATGGAGATGAAACTTTGGCATATTGCATATGTCTCTATAGTCACTAAGTGTACCAAATTTGAGCGAAATCGGCCAACCCCTATTTCCAATCCTGCCCCGGTCTCTCAGGCAGAAGCTCTTAAGACCCTTTTAATACGATAAGAAACGTTTTGGGTTGGATTATATTTGAATTCGATTGAAATCGCGGTCTTTTCGTAGCCCGGTCTAGAGGCCCGAAAAAGCGGTCTGGCGAACTTGACATTCGCCGTATCGCCAAAATATTTATCCAATGAAACTAAAATTTATATTTTCATTCCTCGCGAAGCGAGGTTACTAATCGTGTCGCTTCCGGTCAGACCACGTGGCTCGCAAGCCCGAGTAAATCGAGCCGAAAGTTTTTATTGCTCGCGAAGCGAGGTTACTAATCGTGTCGCTTCCGGTCAGACCACGTGGCTCGCTAGCCCGAGTAAATCGAGCCGAGAGTTTTTATAGATGTATTTAGTTTAAATCTACTAGCGTTCTATCACAAATGCCGTGTTCTGATTGGCTACGCTACTCACTATCTATTCTGTGATAGATAGTGAGTAGCGTAATGGCGGCTGCTTCTTCACGTTTTCGAAGTGTCCGTGAAGAAGATTTAGACAGTTTACTGGTCGAGGCCGTTCCAGAAAAGACAAAGTTTTGAACAACTTGTAGGTTTATACTAAAACAATTAGATTATTCGCTCTCGATTTCTATGCGTGATAGTTGACTCGGGCTGCGCCCTCGTCAACTATCACGCGATAGAAATCTCGAGCTCATAATCTAACTGTTTAATATATATATATATATATATATATATATTTATATATATCTATATTTTAAAGGTGTCCGTTCGCAGGCCAGGTTACCTGGCAATAGTAGTGCACTTGAGAACTACTGAATTTCCGCCATTGGGAATTCGGTGATGCCTTTTTGAAAGTAATGTAAATTTTGTGAAAACCGATTTTACTCGTCCTGGAAGTACATCCCAGCAAGATGATCTCCGAGATATTCAAGAAAGATTAGCTCGAGATCGTCGCCGAGTAAGTTCGAATACCGTGAAAATCAACACAGGGAATGCACGAATCAAAGCAAACGAGAGCAGGAAGAATAACCACAGACATCGCAGCCAATACAACAACTGCTCGCTCCAGAAAAAGGCAAACGAAACAGCAGGGAAAAGGACCAGGAATTCAACCAAGTTAGTTTTGAATTTGAATGTGTTATTGATAGCAATACAGGACACGAGTGAACGATTACATAACGAAATATATTGGCGTACTAAATTTAGCAAAACGAATTAGAAGTGAAACCGAGTAGGAACGACTTCAACGATTGGAGATGAATGAATGTTAGTAGGTATTTTTCATAATAAAGCGATAGCGTTTCCATTTTGAAGAAATTCCCAACACAGATAGCTGCAGTTGTTATAGCAGTCATTTTTAACAATGTGATCTGATATCATTGCAACAGTGAAAATATTGTGAATTGTCTCGATCTAGCAGTCATGTTTGACATTTTCAACAGAATACATACCCAGCCGTCACTATAAAGTACTGGTTCTGCAATATTATCAGTGATATTATGCGATCATTTGAAAATAAAGCAAATGTTTTTACTCACTTCTGAGTAGTATTTTTCTTTGCTATATATATATATATATATATATATATATATATATGTATTGTAACGCGGCCAAACGACGGAGTCAAAGAGCACGACATCACGAACGTCTTCTCAACACGGAGGTTTTATGCGGAACTAACTCTACACGTGGAAAACTGTAACTAGAACTCAAGCAATACACAAAAGGCTATAGAAAATGAATAAAGGGGCCCTGATAAACATTACACGCTACGGATGGTTGTGGTTTTGCGGTCGTCGTAAAAACGAATAACAATACTCCTCTGTAGGATAGCCGAGTTGGTCGCGTCACGCAAACGCTAACTCACTTAGAGTCACGCAATCTAGTTTCGCTACACTGCTCCCTCCTTTGAAAAGATGCGTCCCGCATCGATGCAATGAAAACAAAAACTACGGAACAACATACTACCGAAAGCTAAGACTACTGCGCTTCAAAACAGAAGAATAACCTATCGTTCGATTAAAAGTCTCTTTGATAGTCAGTCATCCAGGCGGGAGCCTTCACTACTCTCTTGGGGACGGATCTGCGACCGTTTAAGGCTGTACTAGAGGCAGATGCACTGCTAGGCAGGTCCATTGCGCTAGGGACAGGTGAACTGGGGGCCAAGTCACCAACTGTCGCTTGCTCCTTTGCCTCAGTAGCCTGTGTCTGGTGCTCACTGCTATCGGTCACCCAGTCAGGGACGCTTGGACCATGGTAGGCTTTCAAGCGGTCATGGTGTACAACCTTTGGCTTGGACTTAGGACCTTTCTGGATGCGGTACACAACATCGCTAAGCCTCTTGATGACGAGGTAAGGACCATCAAAGTTCCTCATTAGCTTTGGGCATAGACCTTTCTTCTTCTGTGGGCTATACAACCAGACTGCGTCTCCTCTCTTGTACGCGAACTTGTGAGCGGGGCGGTGGTCATAGTTCCTTTTCTGCCTATCGGTACTGACCTGGAGGTGTCTTCGGGCAAACTCGTGGACCAGCTCTATCTGCTCGCAGAGCCTAGCAGTGTACTCTGTTCCGGTTATACCTTCCTCTTCCCCCGGACGGCCAATGAGGAGGTCGATTGGGAGCAACACCTCCCTACCAAGCATCATCTCGTTGGGTGTGAAGCCTGTCGACTCGTTCACTGAGGACCAGTACGCAAGCTAACGAGTGGCAAGTACAGGTCCCAGTTCGTCTGGCTCTTGTCAACGAATTTTGAGAGCATGGCCTCCAGGGTCCTGTTAAACCTCTCAACCATTCCATCCGACTGTGGTCTTAAAGGGGTGGTCCGCGTCTTATCGATCTCCAGGACTCGACACATCTCTTGGAACAACTTGGAGTCAAAGTTCCTACCCTGGTCGGTTTGTAGTTGTCTTGGCACGCCAAACCTAGAGACGAACTCGTACACAATAATATTGGCTACCGTCTCTGCTTCCTGGTTTGGCATTGGGTAGGCTTCCGTCCACTTAGTAAAATAATCCGAGATCACAAGGATGTACTTGTTGCCTTTGTCAGTGGTTGGAAGGGGCCCCATGACATCAATGGCGATCCTCTCCATCGGCGCTCCAACCTTGTACGTTTTCATTGGTGCCCTTGGGATCTTGTTAGGCTTCTTACGTGATGCACAGACATCGCACTGCCTGCCCCAATGTTCCACATCTCTACGCAGGCCACACCAAAAGAAGCGGGACATAACACGATCGGTGGTCTTCTTGATTCCAAGGTGCCCGGCTACAGGGCTGTCATGTAGTTGACACACCGTCTCGCTGCCACATTCCGACTCCCACTTCCTGTACAATACGCCTTCTCTTACACTCAGCAGAGACCATTGTGCCCAGTACCTCTTGAATACTGGGCTTTCTCCACTGACGTCCTCCCAGGGGTGGGCGATCAGGACCTTGGTCTTTATACTTGAATATGCGGGCGAGACATGGGTCCAGAAGCTGGGACTCTCGTATCTCTGCATTTGACAGTCCTGGTAGCCATGCATCAGCCTGCTGCTTACTCTCCACACATTTACGACCAGATGTCCTAGCAATGGTACAATGGTACTCGTCTTCATCCTCCTCTCCCACTGTTTCGTCTTCTGGCACAGCATCCGGGTAGTCTTTGCAACGCTGCTTTTTCTCGACAGACTCGCACTGCCTGCAGCTATCACAGGGGCGTCGAGAAGAGTCCATCAGCATTTCCGTGGTTCCTGCCCTTGCTGTGGTCTACTTCCAGGTCGTAAGTGCCGAGTATTTCGATCCATCTTGCCGTCTGTCTCTCTGGATTCTTGAAGCTCATCAGCCACTTCGTTGCCCCGTGGTCTGTCCGCACCTTGAAGTGCCGGCCGTAGAGGTAGTGGTGAAAGTGCTTAACAGCCATTACTAGTGCCAACAGCTCTTTTCTGGTCACACAGTAGCGGCGCTCTGCCTTTGTCGACTGAAGTATGCGATAACCCTCTCCTCACCATCCTGTACTTGAGAGAGCACTGCACCGATGCCAATGTCACTGGCATCTGTGTCCAGGATGAAGGTGCCGTCTGTGCTTGGGCAGACAAGCACAGGTGCAGATGACAGTACTTGCTTCAATCGCTGGAATGCAATATCACACTTTTCGGTCCATGTGAACACTTTACCTTTCTCGGTTAAGCGATGGAGTGGGGCTGCAATTGTGGCAAAGCCACGAACAAAGCGTTGGTAATAGGAGCAAAGTCCTATGAAGCTGCGTAGGGAGGAGGCAGAAGTCGGTGTTGGCCAGTCACAAACTGCAGTTATCTTGTCGGGGTCAGTCAGCACTCCCTCTTCGCTGACCACATGTCCTAGGAAGACCACTCGCTTCTTGAAAAGGTGGCATTTCTTTGGGCTTAGCTTCAGCCCTGCTGCGCGGAGTCTCATGAACACTGTTCGGAGCCTCTCCAGTTCAGCTTCAAAGATCTTCGCATGGACTATGATGTTGTCTAGGTACAGGAGGCACACTTGCCACGGGACCCCAGCCAGCACAAGTTCCATTAACCTTTCGAAGGTTGCGGGGGCATTGCACAGCCCAAACGGCATTACAGTGAACTGGTACAAGCCACTTCCTGTTGTGAACGCTGTCTTCGGCCGGTCACGCTCCTCCACTTCAACCTGCCAATAACCGCTTGCAAGGTCAAGCGTGCTGAACCAGGAAGATCCAGAGAGCGCATCGATAGAGTCGTCTATCCTCGGTAGTGGATACGAGTCTTTGATCGTCGCGGCATTGACAAGCCTGTAGTCCACGCAGAACCTGGTGGATCCGTCCTTCTTACGGACCAGGACGACTGGTGATGCCCATGGGCTGGACGAAGGCTCGATGACGCCACGCTTGAGCATCTTCTCTGTTTCTTCCTCTGCGGTCTCACGCTGGCTCAGGGGTAAACGTCTGGGATTCTGGCGGATCGGCCTGGTGTTGCCAGTGTTGATGCAGTGTTGCGCCACACTCGTCCTTCCCAGGTCATCAGGGGAGCTGGCAAACACATTCGCAAACTCTGTTAGAAGTGCCAGAACTTCTTCTTTCTGGGACTCACTCAGGCATGTGGCAGTTCTTTCGTAAAGCTCTAGAAGATGGCTTGGCAGGGATTCTGCAGAAGACACTCTGTATGCCCTCCCATCCGGTTTCTTGCTTGCTTGCGTCAACGGCCCACCAGCATCAGAAACCACTTCTACTGGGTCGCACCAGGCCGCTATGGTGTTCTGGTAGATGGTTCGGGGCTGGTCTGTGGGGTTCAGCAGACGTAAGGGGATGACTGGATCACTGAGGTCCACAAGGCCCTTGGCCACGAGTAGCTGGCTTTTCTGGACGAACCGCACATTAGCACCTGTCACTGCCAGAGACGTTTTTCCACAGGGACCGATCAACTTTGCTGGTACAAGACACTCGCTTCGTGGTGGTATTACCGATGTGGCTTGTACGGCAACTCTGGCACACCTCATGGATTGTTCTCCACCTATGCACTTAACGGCAGGCCCATGCAGCGACAGCTCGTAGCACCCCTGGCCAATCGTCAATCGGCAATCATGCTCCCGTATGAAGTCCATACCAACGATTCCATCCAGCTCGATGTCGGCAACCCACACATCGTGGATGACTTGCTCATCCCCCAGGCGGATCTTGAATCGGCCTCGGCCTAAGAATGGAAGGGAGCTGCCGTCGGCAAGAAGCATGGTAGTCTTGACACCTGTAAGAGATGGCCTCTCCGCTTCTGGTATCCTCTCCAGTACAGCAGGTCTCACAATGGTCACATTGGCCCCCGTGTCGACCAAGAAGGTTATCTCAGTACCATTGATGTGTCCATCTACCAGAGGGCCATCGCTGGGGTCCGTCTGTGGCTCTACTTTCACTGATGGTTGGATGAGCCTTGCATCTGGGGTGACAGCCGAGTTGGCTCGTGAGCCCGGCTGGAATTCGTTTCCCGACAACGGTGAAGCCACTTTGCTATCATCGCCATATTGCCCACGCGTTCGGCAATCACGTCTCATGTGATCGAGGCCACCGCACAAATAGCATCTAGAGAAATTGGCTGGCATTCGACGACTCTCGGAACGGTTTCGGCCATTGCGTGGTGGGGCTGGTTTAGGTCTCTCCTGGGCAGTCAGTAGTTTGTTAATGGCCTCTCGGAGTTCCTAAACTTCTTCCTGGAGGTCAGCCTGTGGTGGTGCTGTCGCCAGCTTCTTTGGATTTGAAGGGAGGGGGAACACTGCTCTTGCTTGACTCTTGGGCCTCTGCCGGTCTGCTATATCGAAAGCTTCAGCTTCCACGGCAGCTGTCAGTGCTTCCCGCAGTGTCCGAGGCCTCGCTTGGTGGATGCGCCACCGCAGTTCGCCTTCGTGGAGGGCGTCCATAAAGTAGTCCTTTGCCAGGGTTTCCCTCATGCTGGCAGGTGCACTGGGATAGGCCTGACGAACAAACCGTTGGATTGCCTGGGCCAATTCCAGAATTGTCTCTGTTTGTTTGGTGTTTTGATCCAAATCGAGATTCTAGGGCTTCCGTCAAAGCATCGAGATCCCTCCGTCTGTTCGGGTCCAGGTCGCCCAATGTTGCACGGGCGGGGCCTTGCAAGGAAGCCGCTAGATAGATGGCCTTGGTACCACTATCCCAGCAATTGAGCTCTACTACGAGATCGAACTGGGCCCGATAGTCATCCCACGAGCTCATCCCATCGAAAGGGGTTGGCCGAATGCGAGGCTTTGCTCCAGTGGGCGCTGTTCCGATGGCGGGCATACGAGCATTCCCTTGTTCTTTTCGCCTAGCCAGCTCATCGATCCTCTCCAAAGCCTCGAACAACTCGTCCTCGACATCTTGTGGGGGGTTTTTGTCCCTCTAAGGCTCTAGGAGTGGCGCGGATTCCAAACTGTCAGGCGCTCTCCTCTCCATTGGGTGCGGACCGTTTTGGGGGAGACTAGGACCCAGTGCGCAGCCATGGTCACATGTTCCTTTTGCTCCGACAAGTTCACTTCGCAGAAGATTTAACTCTTCTTCTCGTTTCTTCTGGGACACTTCTAGGCTGCTTAATTTACTCTCTATTTCACCAACCACCTCGTAGAACCGGGATTCCCTCGATTGGATTCGTTCTTCTACGGCAGAGAGTCCTCGTTCGACACGCCAAAGTGTTTCGCAGAGAGTGCCCATGGCCGCCTTTTCCGACTTTCCTGAGTTCGCCGAGCTGCCGTAGCCCGTCCTTCTGCCAGTGTAGGTAGCGTGGACTGTCGACCGACGGGTGTCGTGACTTCGTCGAAGGTGATTAAGTTGTACTCGCGCGTCATGTTGAGGGCCATGATGTGCTCGCAATCGTAAAGGAATTCACAAGATAATTCAGGACTAAGGTCCAAGTCGCATTATAGCCCAAAATCTGAATTCATCTGGAAAAATGTTTTGAAAATATTTCAATTTTTTTCCGGAAATGAAAATTTTTGTTATGAAATTTACAGTCGCATTACAAAGATGAACTTAATTATTGACCGATATTATATTTCACTCCCACTTTGAACACGATGGTTGGTTTGTGCTTGTAGGGCTATCACTAGCGCTGCTAGAATCGATGCTAGAAGTCTGACTTGAAACTGTAGGACTATTATTGCCTTGTGTAAACGGCGATTGATTAGTGTTAGCGTTGAAATGCATTTGAACATTTTGATAAGGAAGATATGGATTAAAATATCCTCTAGGATCATAGAAATATCCTCCTTGTCCTTCCATGCCAATAACACGAGACAAACAGATCCCGTCCCAGCGTTCTGTTAACTGTTCATCTGACATAATCTGTCATTACCGGAAGCGGTTTCTTTTGTTCTTCGAAAATTTTTCCAAATCATTCTGCCCCACCCAAGCATCACGGCGTCTTTGAAGTTTTTACTGGTTTGAAAAATTTTTACGATCTGGAAAAATTAGAGTCGCATTACCAACTATCTCTTGTTGACAGATACCCAGGAGATTAGTGACACCTTTTGGTCAAAAACTCTTGTAATGCGACTTGGACCTAAAATGCTATCTTACCAAGCTCCTACTTTCCTTTTATCACTGGTATGGAATCCCACCGCTGCCACCAAATGTAACGCGGCCAAATGACGGAGTCAAAGAGCACGACAACACGAACGTCTTCTCAACACGGAGGTTTATTCGGAACTAACTCTACACGTGGAAAACTGTAACTAGAACTCAAGCAATACACAAAAGGCTATGGAAAATGAATAAAGGGGCCCTGATAAACATTACACGCTACGGATGGTTGTGGTTTTGCGGTCGTCGTAAAAAGGAATAACAATACTCCTCTGTAGGATAGCCGAGTTGGTCGCGTCAGGCAAACGCTAACTCACTTAGAGTCACACAATCTAGTTTCGCTACAGTATGCATGTATTCTCTGATTGAAAAGTTTCAATAATATTGAGTAGAAACAGCAAGTTTCATAGCCTTTTTTACAATGGGTCAGTTTTACCTTGGAGTTCAATGACCCCCCTGATAATATTGCTATCTAGAACCCTTACCCTTTTCCCACAAATGAAATGTTAATTCAAGCCTTAATTTGCGAAGTTAGACATAACATATTAACCTTGTTACTTTCTGCTGTTTACTTCATTTTTATGATGTTAAATATCAATATTTAATAACAACCACAACATACAGTTAACCTTTTACACTGGAAATACTTTATAAAGAAGAAAATAAATTTTGTAATGCCAAAATGTTTATGATCTTTCTCATATATTCATTACAAGTGTGCTGTATGTAGTAACAAGTATTTCAAGTTTCCTAAATGCCCTATGCTTTCAATAATGATTTTCCACACAAACCTTATAGACAAATGACTGCACTAGATTCTAAGCCTTAAAGAAGAAATGGTATTGTTTGGAGCTGTTTTGATTACTACCACCTCTGATGGTAAGCCTATTAAGAATATTTTTTGTATTTCTTGGAGTAGTAGAGTAACAATACCTTTACAAAGATTAGGACATGCATCCCAACCCATAAAAATATATTATGTTTAACGTAAGAAATATAGCAATAGTAATAATAATAATATCAAAACCAGTAATAATAATAGTAATGATAATAATAATGATAATAATATAATGATAGTGCTTCTCGTTACTATATGTCATTGGTTACAGTTCAATACCTCTGACTGCCATCACTTTTCGATGAAATACCATCCTTATATTAAATCTTTCTTCTGCAGTTTTTGTAATAGAAATTTGCATATATTCAAAATAATATAATCCTCTCTTGTTGGGTATGGATATTTTGCCTGTTTCTGTAACAGCACAATTAAACTTTCATGTGGTATATACTTTTGACTGATTGATGTTGATTTCACATTATTTTTTTTACAGGAGTACGTAGCTATAGTGTAGCAATCTCTTTCAACATATTAAGACTTCAATAACTCTTTCTCATATGTATTGTTTTTATGATATGACTTAAAAATAGCACAACCACATACTATACAGTTGGCACTCACTATTACCAAACCTTTATTCAAAGTTTTTGTAGAATCCAATTGTTTTACCCCAATTTTTTTTGATGTAATGACATTGTATCTCACACTTCTGTTGATATGGCATCTCTTTGGAGGGAAGAGGAATTTTTCTATATACCACTTCGGGTACCATTGCAACTGAAGAGAGTACACAAATTGAAACATGCACTATTCATAATGCTCTCAATAGTGGGTACCTAGGAATAAAATAATGACTGCAGTAGACAATAACATATCTAATCAGAAGATTCTTCTTACAATGAATCTCATGCAATTATAACCAAAAAACATAAACAAAAAATAATTGGAGCATTCAACTCATCCTCGGTGTAAGAACATATTGTGTTTAAAAGGGATGTACAACAAAGAAGACAAAGCAGCAGAGACTAAGAAAATAAAACTAAAAAAAAAACAGGTTTTACACCATGGTAAACACAAGCATTCATATCAACTCTTCAAGATTTCACTTTCAAAAGATTACAATAATTTTCAATTTGTGTTAACTGAATATTATTGTGATACTTCATTGACTCTGTATTCCGTGTCAAGAAAATAAATAATTTTACTTCTATTCCGTCTGGTGCAATCTCAGTGGCAGTGAAAGACAGGGGCACTCATCGGAGGTGTTCCGCAAAAAAGATGTTCCGCAGTACACATTCAGCTGGCTGGGAAATTTTTAATTGCTAGTGGCTTCTGCTGGGAATTACTGACTTTTTCAAGAAATTCAAGCCGAGCTGGCTGGGAAATACTTACTTTTTTTCTAGCATTTCCAGCCGAACAGAAGGAGCTGGCTAAAGGAACCTGGAGACCTCGGTGGTGACTAAGTAATGACCGCTGACTAAAGTTATCGCGTTTGCGGAAAAAACCGGTTTTGGTCGCTTCTGTCTTCACTGACACGCGGGATTATGCAAGATCCAACGACATTTTGAGCGAATATATTTTGCATCTTCCTCATTTACATGTAAGATTAATTTTCCATTGTTTTTTTGTCTGTATGCTGAAGTTCTTGTGATGTTCTTCTACAGTTGAGACGAATTGAATGAGTTAACGACAGTATTTTCATTCACAGATTCTGCAGATTTGGGGTGCCAGTTCGGCTTCCCGCTCTCAGTTCTAGAGTCGACAGCGTGATTCTTCAAACAGAAGGCAAGTTTTTATCCTCTACTTTTACGGTAAAAATTTTATTATTTCGGTTAATTTCTTTCGACAACTCCAGACTGTAGAGGACAAGCATGTGCCAAAAAATAAAAAAAATGTGCAACCTTTAATAAATTGTCAATTTCGTGTTTTCATTCCGAATTCAACACTGGTTCAACACTGACAGATGTCTGAATTTGGTGGAAGTGGTGGTATATTATGGAGCGTTATTAGGGTCAAATTTAGAAAACAAATTATGTTATGGTGTTTGATATTTCATTCGGCCGAACTACAGAATTATGTTCCAGCGTTGCATGGAATTATGTTCGGCTCTTTTAACTTCAACAAAAAATGCTATTAATTATGTTCGGCTCTTTTAGAATTGAGTTTAGTCCAATTTTGTTCGGCTCCTCCGAATTATGTTCGGAACGCGGCTTCTCGAATTATGTTCGGCAAGTAGACTGGTAGCCTCGCGATAAGAAATTCACGAGGAGTCCCGGGGCGAGAAACATTTCCCGCGCTCTCTATAATTTATTCTAATTATTACCAGTGTTCGTGTACTGTTCTGTCAAACACGGCGGACGAGTCGATTTCTGACATGTAACTCATATCATAGGTTTTCATTTCATCCTGGATATAAAAACACACTTTAAGCCAACTGAAAGCTTTCAATACACTCATTTTTCCTCTAGCCACCCATCGGGTGTCAAAAAGGGATTCGTGAAAGGCGAAGCCCTAAGACTTTTACGAACTAACTCTTTAAGAACAACATTTGAAGAGAACATAACAAATTTAAATCACATCTCCTTGCTAGAGGTTATCCAAAACATCTGATCGAGACACTCCTTTCAGATGTCAAATTCACAGAAAAGGGAATCGGCGCTACGACAGAAAAATGAAAGCCAGAAAGAACTCCTGCCCTTTGTAACACAATATCAACCATCAGTGCCCAACCTCAGAAATGTTTTAATGGAGAAATGGCACTTGATACAAAATCAGCCTTCTCTACGGCAAATTTTCAAAGAGCCACCACTAATATCGTATAAAAGAGGAAAATCCCTAAAAGACATACTCGTAAGAGCAAAACTCTAAAGGGGTCACATATTACATGGTACAAAAGTTTCCATTGTTAGAAGTCGTGCAGGCCTGTCACTCCTTGCTATTTCCTACTGCCTCGAAGATGACAAAGGAGTACTGTTATGAACACTGTAGGGGGCAAACAGTTTGCGGAAATTTTGCACAATACCACTTGCTCCAACTTGGCCATGTGCTTGACGAATCTGTTCAGCTGGCGGTTGATCTGGTTCGCTATCACCCTCACTGAGAAGCGAGGTAACTTCCCGTAGAAGTTTAATTGCCTTAGCACTTTTGCATTCGTTTGGATTTTCTTGGTTTTCGTCGTGATCGCCTCTTCCACGTTTGTTGTCCGCCATGCTTGACAGAACAGTACACGAACACTGGTAATAATTAGAATAAATTATAGAGAGCGCGGGAAATGTTTCTTGCCCCGGGACTCCTCGTGAATTTCTTATCGCGAGGCTACCAGTCTACTTGCCGAACATAATTCGAGAAGCCGGGTTCCGAACATAATTTGGAGGAGCCGAACAAAATTGGACTAAACTCAATTCTAAAAGAGCCGAACATAATTAATAGCATTTTTTGTTGAAGTTAAAAGAGCCGAACATAATTCCATGCAACGCTGGAACATAATTCTGTAGTTCGGCCGAATGAAATATCAAACACCATAACATAATTTGTTTTCTAAATTTGACCCTAATAACGCTCCATAGTATGTGCCTTAAAGTTGTAGTCAACTGTGCAAGCTTGGAACAATTTTGTTATCTTGCCAGGCTAATTGTCAGTTGAGGGTCAATTTTGGCAGGGCACGAAGTTTGTCTGGCCAGACATTATTTTATAGTTGTGTTGTCTTATGGTTTTACGGCTATGCCAGTCCACTACAGTTTTACACGTATCATCATTACTTTTACATTATGTCCACTGATTCAGATTGGCATCATGAGCACTGTTGTAGGGTAGATTTTTATATGCCCAACTGAGTGAAATTTACTTGTGTGAGATTGCTCCTTATCAATTTATCAGGACAGACCAACATGGACTAAGTAAAGTCCTCTGATTGAAATGCAACCAATCATCAGCTGTTTTGTGTGGGCTTGGGTACTCAATATGTGCAAATAAATATTTTCTCTGTTTATTAGTGTTTTTGTGTATTGTGTATGTTAATAATTGTTATTATGACCAACATTGTACAATTTTTTACTTGGCAATTTTTTACTACGCCTTTTTAATATCAACAATTTATCATATCATCCTCTTATTATAACAAACAAGGTTGAGTTAGGCTTGTGACGATGAGCATTCATTGCTTGTTCATTCTTGTGACCCTCTCTCCTCCATCAGGTTGAGTTAGGCTTGTGACGATAGGCATTCATTGCTTGTTCATTCTTGTGACCCTCTCTCTTCCATCAAGTCGAGTTAGGCTTGCGACGATGAGCATTCATTACTTGTTCATTCTTGTGACCCTCTCTCTTCCATCGGAATGAGCTAGGCTTGTGACGATGAGCATTCATTGCTTGTTCATTCTTGTGACCCTCTCTCTTCCATCAGGTTGAGTTAGGCTTGTGATGATGAGCATTCATTGCTTGTTCATTCTTGTGACCCTCTCTCTTCCATCAGGTTGAGTTAGGCTTGTGATGATGAGCATTCATTGCTTGTTCATTCTTGTGACCCTCTTTCTTCCATCAGGTTGAGTTAGGCTTGTGACGATGAGCATTCATTGCTTGTTCATTCTTGTGACCCTCTCTCTTCCATCAGGTTGAGCTAGGCTTGTGATGATGAGCATTCATTGCTTGTTCATTCTTGTGACCCTCTCTCTTCCATCAGGTTGAGTTAGGCTTGTGAAGATGGGCATTCATTGCTTGTTCATTCTTGTGACCCTCTCTCTTCCATCGGAATGAGCTAGGCTTGTGACGATGAGCATTCATTGCTTGTTCATTCTTGTGACCCTCTCTCTTCCATCAGGTTGAGTTAGGCTTGTGATGATGAGCATTCATTGCTTGTTCATTCTTGTGACCCTCTCTCTTCCATCAGGTTGAGTTAGGCTTGTGATGATGAGCATTCATTGCTTGTTCATTCTTGTGACCCTCTTTCTTCCATCAGGTTGAGTTAGGCTTGTGACGATGAGCATTCATTGCTTGTTCATTCTTGTGACCCTCTCTCTTCCATCAGGTTGAGTTAGGCTTGTGATGATGAGCATTCATTGCTTGTTCATTCTTGTGACCCTCTCTCTTCCATCAGGTTGAGTTAGACTTGTGACGATGGGCATTCATTGCTTGTTCATTCTTGTGACCCTCTCTCTTCCATCGGAATGAGTTAGGCTTGTGACGATGAGCATTCACTGTTCGTTCATTCTTGTGACCCTCTTTCTTCCATCAGGTTGAGTTAGGCTTGTGACGATGAGCATTCATTGCTTGTTCATTCTTGTGACCCTCTCTCTTCCATCGGAATGAGTTAGGCTTGTGACGATCAGCATTCAGGTGCTCATGTTGTTGAATTCAGTGGCTTGGGTGAATTCAATGCTCAATCTCTTAGGGTACTTCAAAATTATTGTGCATTCAAGTCTATTACAGCAAAGGCTAGATTTGAGGACAAGTGGCTACATGAGGATACACAAGGAGTTTCCACCAACGAAAAGTTGCTTCTCTTAAACACTGTCCTGTATCTTCCTCCCAGAAATAGTGGTTTGATTGCCAAGCGCAATGACATGAAATCTTTGTTGATGACTTGACAACTCTTTGCGGAGAACGGTATCTCAATGATAAAATTATCGATTTCTTCTTGAATTTGATTGATGAAAGGGCAAACAGCAATGCGGGTAAGACCATTTGCTTGTCTCTATCTACCTTCCTTTCACCAGAGCAAATGGGTGAAGGAGCAATGAAAATGCTTCATAGGGTAACCCTTACCCACGATATTTCTTCTTTGGAAATCATGATGTTACCTTGCATCATTGAAAGCAATCACTGGGGTCTAATAGTTTTTGACCTGATATCGCAACAAATTTTCTATGATGATGGTTTCCACATGAAACCTCCTCCAATGTACTTGAAGAGCTGCAAAAAAGTGTTGCAGGTATTTTTTGAGAACTCTCATTGTGAGAGGTTCAATGTTGGCAAATGGAAGTCTCCCTCCCTTGAGAGTTTCGGCATGCCTGACCAACCCCACTCTGGCACAGGATCGGTGAGCTGTGGCATTGGTGTTCTCCTTGCAGCAAGAGACTTCTCCAATGGTGTCAAGAAGTTTGGATGGACATTCAAAGAAGCCCCTCTCCACAGAAAGCGATTTATGCTAGATGTTATTAATGAGATGTAGTGATGGTACGGTTCTTTATTTATAAAATCTGGGCGGCTATTCTATTCATTATTAATATTTCTTCTAAGTGTTTCGTTGCTTTTCTTTTTCAGACTATAGGTATTACTAGCACAGCTCAATTCAGTTAAAATATTTTCTTATCAAACCAAGGTAGAGGAAAAGTTAGTTTCTACTTTAAAGTTGGACGGAGTTCATATATTGTACAGCAAAACAGTTCATTCCCTGTAACAAATTCCCTTTACTGCTCAAGCAGAGACTTTGTACTAACACAACTTACTTTCTTTTTTCAATGTTTTAGGTTACTGTAATTTTATGGTGAAACCTACATAGTAGTCTGCCTTTGCTATATCTTCGTTTGCGGGGTCGACTACTTCAAAGGCTTTCTTGCAAAGGACCGAAAGACAAAGGTCTAGTTTATACAAGTTCATGGCGAGGACTCAGTCAAACATTGAAATGGTTTGCAAAATTGACAGTGTGACTGGAAAAGTCAAGTCAATGTAACAACCAACCATGAAATCTGTGAGAAACGAGCATACTCCCAAGGATAAAATTTTAGAACATTTTTGGAGATGGAAGAGTAAAGTAAACCTGAATTGTATGTAATCCTTATGTAATCTTATGTAATGTTCATGCTAGCTACGAGACATTGTACCTCTTTTTTGCACACTCACTGTTCACTGTATGTCAGAATTACACGAATCAGTTAATAAATGTTTCATTGACAGTGAAAGGTAATTGTCTAATTGTTTTACTCATGAAATAATTTATTGTCCATTAGCCTTTTTGCATAACAGCGAAGCAACCATGATTCCCACCATTTGTTTGGAGAAGTTTTAAAATATTAGCATTAGAATTATTAAGGCATTTTCTCGTACGCGGAAGCAAAATAACGGCAAAACTAAAGGAATACAGGACAAGCATGCGTTTTTCACTAATTAATGTCTTTTTCAAATGCTGGCTGGGAAAAAAATCAGCAGACAGTCAGCTGGCTGGGAATTTCCCTGGCAACGTAGCTGGGAAGTGGAACTTTTCTTACCATCCTGCTGGGAGTGCGGAACAGATATTTTTTTCCCAGCAACAGAAAAAAAAAATACTTAAAATGCCTTTAAAGTGTTTACTTATCATTGTGATGGGTTGAATATTGCATTTTGGGAAAATGTTTCGTTGGGTGCCCCTGGAAAGAGCTAAATGAAGGTCAATTTTTAAGCACTGCGTTGACCGGTATACTGATCATGTAATTTGCACCAGGTGTCACTAATTATGTACCAAACACAGCATAACAAATAAAATAATGGGGATTATGCTGATATAAAAAATAAAATATAAAATAAAATAAAATAGAAAAGCATTGTGACTTCTTCAAAAACTAGCTTCGCGAGGTTTTTGCGGGAGTCATACTTCTAGTTTCTAGAATACCTAGGGTAGTCTACATAATGTTTTTGGGATTTTTTAAAAAATTTTATTTTTCCCATCTCTTGTCGATATTTACAGACATCCGCTCTTAAGACTTCCCCTCTTGTACGTGAGCGCAAAGAAGCAGGAACCTCAAAAACACTGCTAGTTTTCTATGATAATGACTGAATGAATACTAAATTTGCAAACTGCTTGGCTTTAAGGGAGTGATAGATCGATCGATTTACAACTAAACGTCTAAAGCTTGCACAAAATACAAAATATTTATTATTGTCGGTATATTGAACAGCACCAGTTTCTTTAAAATCTATCCTCACAAAATTATGTATACCAAGGCTCGATATGAAAAATCGAGTTTCGTTTGGAAATCTATTAACGGGTCTCATTTGGAATAGCTAATACTCGTTTCTTAGAAACAGTGAATGATTCCATGGGTTGATAATAGTTTATGTGATAATTGTGTCAAACTATAGGTTAGCCCTTCGTCAAAGTGATGGTGACGAAGAGTTCCATCACGCTTGAAAGTTCACGCCTTGCGACTTTGGTCGCCGCTTGTAAATGAGCGCAAAGAAGCAGAAACCTCAAAAACACTGCTTGTTTTCTATGATAATGACTGAATGAATACTAAATTTGCAAACTGCTTGGCCTTTAGGGAGTGATAGATCGATCGATTAACAACTGAACGTCTAAAGCTTGCACAAAATTCAAAATATTCATTACTGTCGGTATATTGAACAGATCAGTCAAACAGAATTTCAATTGTGAAGATGTTTTCAACATGAATCCAAATTGCAGAATACCCCGAGGGTGTACTGTTTTGCATCTCGTTAGCGTTTTTGTTTTGTGTCTCTTTCTACAGACCATGCGCAAAGGAAGGAATTTGTCTGGGGTTGCGGACTATTCTATAATCACTTGAAACTCTGAACGGTCTAAACAACGATCAGGAACGCAAGGATTGGTCTCCAGCACTCTTTAAGGTGATGCTCTTTAATATAGAGAATTATATAGAGCGATAAAGCTTGCACAAAATACAAAATATGCATTGCTGTCAGTATACTGTACAGATCAGTCAAACAGACCGGAACAGACGCTGGCTACCCGTTCGCTAATACGCCATGGGGTACCAAAAATTTTGTAGTAGTATATTGCTCGGACAATTATACATCATCCGATAAAATGCTCGGACAATTGATGTCCAGCTTTTGCGTACCTGAAAAATAAAAATACTGGTTGCGCGCTTGCAGAATTTCAAGTGTGAAGATGTTTTAAATATAAATTCAAATTGCAGAATGCACCTAGGTTTTTTTCACCTCAGTAGGGTTCTTGTTTTGTGTCTCTATCTACAGACCACGCTAAGGAAGAAATTTGTCTGGGGTTGCGGATTATTCTACAATCACTTAAAAATCTGAACTATCTAAACCACGATCAGAAACGCATAGATGGGTCTCTAGCACTCTTTAATGCAATGTTCATTAATACAGAGAATTTATCATTCGACTTTATGCCGTAGAAATGAACCTCGTCATTTTAAAAGACCCTCATCTGTTTCGCTTTAACATTTGGTCCCGCACTTTCATTTTGCTTTCGATCTATTGTCGCTTTAGTTCTAGACCTGCTTGTCATTACTTCATGTTTAAATTCAATCGTTTTGGATATCGAGACTCATTTTGTTAATCAAGACTCGGTTTATGTACCAAGGAACTAGGATAATTTAAACGAATTGATAAAGTAAGTTATACCACCGTAAGGTAAAAGAGAGATGCTGACGTTTCGAGCGTTAGCCCTTCGTCGCAGCGTTTTTCGTTTGATTATCCCAATTTCCTGTGTTTCAATTCTTCACCGACGCAGCAGCAGTTTCTTTAGAAACTATATCCTCACAAAATTATGTACCAAGGCTCGATATGGAAAATCGAGATTCGTTTGGAAATCTAGTAACGGGTCTCATTTGAAATAGCTGATACTCTTTTCTTAGAAACAGTGAATGATTCCATGGGTTAATTATAGTTTATTTGATAATTGTGTCAAACAATAGGTGAGCCCTTCGTCAGAATCATAGTGACGAAGGGTTCACGCTTAAAATTTCACGCCCTAAGACTTCCCTCCCCGCTTGTACGTGAGCGCAAAGAAGCAGGAACCTCAAAAACACTGCTCGTTTTCTTTAACATTTCCTGAATAAATAATTAATTTGCAAACTGCTTGGCTTTTAGGGAGTGATAGATCGATCAATTAACAACTGAACGTCTAAAGCTTGCACAAAATACAAAACATTCATTGCTGTCGGTATATTGAACAGATCAGTGAACCAGAATTTCAATTGTGAAGATGTTTTCAAGATAAATCCAAATTGCAGGATACTCCGAGAGTGTACTGTTTTTGCATCTCGTTAGAGTTATTGTTTTGTGTCTCTTTCTACAGACCACGCTCAAAGGAACGAATTTGTCTGGGGTTCCGGACTATTCTACAATCACTTGAAAATCTGAACGGTCTAAACAACGATCAGGAACGCAAGGATTGGTCTCCAGCACTCTTTAAGGTAATGCTCTTTAATATAGAGAATTATATAGAGCGATAGCCCTTCGTCGGAGCGAGCGGGCTTCGCTCCGACGAAGGGCTAACGCTTGAAACGTCAGCACCTCCCTTTTACTTTACGGTGGTATAACTTACTTTATTAATTCGTTTAGAGAGTTAAAAAACTACGGCTCTGGGACCAGTGAATTGAATCAGAGATTTTATCAGAAAATTAATCAGAGAAAAATTGAATCAGAAAATTAAACAGAGATTTTATCAGAAAATTAATCAGAGAAAAATTGAATCAGAAAATTAAACAGAGATTTTATCAGAAAATTAATCAGAGAAAAATTGAATCAGAAAATTAAACAGAGATTTTATCAGAGAATTATCAAGGATTTTATCAAGATTATAAAAAAATTGTGATTTAAAGATAAGAATTATTTAGTAAAAATAAATGGAACAACTATACAGATTGAGTGTAAAACAATTGAGACCTCTAGTTACATGGTATAATATTAGAGATCGATCTAAAATGACAACTAAAGCACAACTTATTGAAGCATTGAGTAATATTCCTGAAATAATTGATAATGTCCAAGAAATCATTGATAATATTCGAGAAATTGTTACGATGCTAAGTATTACAAAAATTAGACCACCAAACCAACCAAATTTACCCCTTCCAATTCCACATATTACACCTTTAACTCCACAAGGGTCACCCCCACCAACACCCGGAACACCTCCAGGCTCACCTCCACCAACTCCTAAACCACCACGCCCTCCACCACCTAAACTTCCTAAACCACCAACACCAAAACCTAAACCACCACGCCCTCCACCACCTAAACTTCCTAAACCACCACATCCTCCACCACCTAGAAAAAATATTGTATCTAGTTTTATGGATAGTGCTAAGAGTTTAGTGAAAAACATTATAAAACCTAAACCACCCCCTAAACTTCCTAAACCACCAACACCAAAACCTAAACCACCACGCCCTCCACCACCTAAACTTCCTAAACCACCACATCCTCCACCACCTAGAAAAAATATTGTATCTAGTTTTATGGATAGTGCTAAGAGTTTAGTGAAAAACATTAAAAAAACAAAAACAATGAACAAAACTTTTAATTGGATAAAGAAACAGACGGCGAAAGTGGTTGATAGAGTTAAGGCTGTCGGTGTTGAACTTAAGAATCTCATAAATAAAAATACTAACAACAATAAACAAAAACCCCCACCTAGAAGAGAGGAAACTTCATTTAGTAATCATGATGTAAAACAGCCCTTGTTAGATAAAACCATAAAAAAATCTACTACAGAGGGTGTTAGAAATTATGAGAAGGAGGGTGCTAGACCTAAATCAAAAAAAGTGAAAGTGTTAAAAAAGATGAATCAACTAATCAAGAACAAGAAACTGAGGAGGATTTCACCCCCAAAGAACAAAAAAGAGCATTAAAAGGATATTTGAAAAGCTATAAGATAGATGGATATAAAGGGTATGACCCTAAAACATTCATAAATAAAATAAAACAAAAGGTTACAGATCTAATTAATCAGAAAAAGAAACCAGTCAAGGTGAAATTTATATTAACATGTAAGTTAGTAAAAAAGTCTTTACTTTTAAACCAAATTGCTGAAGAAGATGAAAAATTCTTTCACTCACCTACAGAAATAATTACTGAAGCAAGTGATTTATCTGAATTATTTGATGCTATGATTGATTACATGCTTAAGGAGTTTGAACAATTTTTATCTAATGGTTATGAATGGATATTCGATTCTGTGAAACGTTTTGATATTGGTATCGCACCCTACGAACCTCTTTCTGGAAGTTCATATTTTCCACTACCAGCAAAATTAGCGGCAAAAAAGGCGATTGTTAACCCTAAGAATTTTCATGATAATAAGTGTTTTATGTATGCAGCAGGAGAAGGGGCATTTCCTAGAGTTAATCACCCGGAGAGGGTAAATAATGAACTGAGGGAAAATTGTAAAAAATTAGACTGGACAGGAATTGAGTTTCCAGTTACATTAAAAGATATTGATAAGTTTGAAAAGCAAAACCCATATGTTGTTAATGTATTAGGGTATGAAAATGATTATATATATCCTCTAAGAATAAGTAAGAAACGAGATTGTGAAGTTATCGTATTAATTTTGGTATCTAATGGTGTAACAAATCACTACTGTTTGGTAAAGAATGTTAGTAGACTTTTATCCTCTCAACTTGATAGAAATAAAAACAAAAAAGAATTTTGTCTTAGATGTTTCAAATTATTCTATGAAAAAAAATATTTGGAGGAACATAGAGAATACTGTGATTCAAACGAGGAAGTTATAATCGATATGCCAAAAGACGAAAATAAGTATATATCCTTTAATAATTTCAATAATAAAATGAAAGTACCCTTTGTTATTTATGCAGACTTTGAGAGTTGTCTAATAGCAATACATACATGTTCTCCAGATAAAATTAAAAGCTTTACTAATAAATATCAACTACATAAACCATCTGGATTCAGCTATTATATCAAGTGTTTTGATGATAGTATATTACCACCCGATTTTAAACAATTTGTACAATATACTGCAAAATCTCCAGATGAAGATGTAGCACAGATATTTGTAGAATATTTAGAGAGAGATACTAGAAAAATTTATAAATTAATAGAAGAAAGAAAAGAAAAGTTTAAATTCTATAATAGGAATAGGATGTCAGAAATGGATAAAAAAGAATATGAAAATGCTACTCATTGTCATATATGTGATGGTGAATTTGTAGAAGATGGTCATAAAAAATATAAAAAATATAAAAAAGTAATAGATCATTGCCATCTTACAGGAAAGTATAGAGGTGCAGCTCATAATAAATGTAACTTAAAATACAAGATTCCTAAATTCATCCCAGTAATAATTCACAATCTATCTGGATATGATTCGCATCTATTTATTAAGAATCTTAATAAAACAGAGGGTAAAATAAGTTGTTTGGCTAATACTGAGGAAAAGTATATTACTTTCTCAAAAGATATTGTAACTGGTATTAAAGAGGATGGTAAACCTATTATACAAAAAATCAGATTCATTGATTCATTTAAATTTATGCCATCCGGTCTTAACAGTTTAGTTTATAATCTTACAAAATGTGGAAAGTGTGATGTTTGTAAAGGTGTAATATCAGGAGGTGGATGTCTTTCTCCAAAAGATGATAAACTAACTGAAACAAAAAAGGAATTTGGGGATAAGACAAATATGATAACGAGAAAGGGTGTGTTTCCATATGAATGGTTTGATGGAATTGATAAACTAAAAGAAACCAAACTTCCACCAAAGGAGGCATTCTATTCATTACTAAACGATGAGAAAATAATAGAAGATGATTACAAACACGCTAAAAAGGTGTGGGAAACCTTCAATATGAAGACAATGAGGGAATATCATGATCTATATCTCAAGTCAGATGTACTACTTTTAGCAGATGTATTTGAGAACTTTAGAGATGTTTGTCAAAAGAATTATGATTTGGATCCTGCTTGGTATTTTACAGCACCTGGATTAGCTTGGGATGCTATGTTAAAATTAACCAAAATTAGGCTGGAGTTGTTTACTGATATTGATATGTTACTTATGATTGAGAAAGGTATTCGGGGAGGTGTGGCTCAAATCTCAAAAAGATATGCTAAAGCTAACAACCCATACATGACCGACTTTATCTCAAACCTAATCACAAATTATATTATATATCTTGATGCAAATAACTTATATGGTGGGGGAATGAGCAAACCTCTCCCTACACATGGATTTAGATGGATGAATGATGAGGAATTTGCAAACTGGAAAAACATGCCTTGTGTAGTTGAGGTTAATTTGGAATACCCACAACACCTTCATGATTTACATAGTGATTATCCTCTAGCTCCAGAGAAACTTACTGTTAATAAAGTTCAGAAATTAATACCAAACCTACATGATAAGGAAAAGTATGTTGTTCACTATGAAACCCTAAAATTTTATGAAAGTCTAGGATTAAAAATAACAAAGATTCATAGGGGTATTACATTTGAAGAGTCTGCATGGCTAAAACCATACATTGATTTGAATACTAATCTCAGAGCTAAGGCAGCTAATGATTTTGAAAAGGATTTCTTCAAGTTAATGAATAACTCTGTATTTGGTAAAACCATGGAAAATATTAGAAAAAGGATAGATTTGAAATTGGTTAAGAATAAAAAAGCCGCACAAAAACTAATAAGAAAACCTAACTTTAATCATTTTACTATATTTTCTGAAGATCTAATCGCTATACATATGAAGAAAAAAAAGATAACATTTAATAAACCAGTTTATGTAGGGTTTTCCATTTTAGATTTAAGTAAAACAATAATGTATGACTTTCATTATAATTATATCAAAACAAAATATGGAGAAAAAGCTAAATTACTTATGACAGATACGGACAGTCTTTTATATGATATAGAAACAGATGATTTCTATAAGGATATCAGTCCAGATGTTAGAGAAATGTTTGACACCAGTAATTATCCTAAAGTTCATCCATCCGGTATTGAGACTGGTGTGAATAAGAAATTAATCGGTAAGTTTAAAGATGAGTTGGGTGGAAGGATAATTAAAGAGTTTGTAGGTCTGGGAGCTAAACAATATGCATTTAATACGGATGATGGTGAAGAAATAAAAAAGGATAAAGGAGTAAAGACATCAGTCGTTGAGAAAACCATATCCCTTGATGATTATAAGGATTGTTTATTCACTGGAAAAACTCAAATGAGGCAACAGAATTTAATAAGAAGCCACTTACATAATGTCTTTACTGAAACTGTTAATAAAGTTGCACTATCTGCTGATGATGATAAGAGAATAATTTGTGAAGATGGAATACATACTCTTCCCTACGGGCATTATCTTGCAAAAACAGAATTAGGTGACAACTCAGTATCATAAGGCACAATCTGTAACTCTTCCCTTACAAAACCACGTCTAGGTCCATCTATTAAATAATATAAAACTGGTTGATTGGATGAAACCATGCTCCTAGAAATATCATAAACCTGAATACTCCAAATGGGATCAGTAGCTCGTCTTCGTTCACCACCTTCAAGCTCACCAGGAGAAAGTAAGTATCTAACCCTAGCCTCAATCGGAAGTCTCACCTCATCAAGTCCAACAACTCGCTTATACTTTTTGGATTCAATTTCAACCTCTTTCAGTTTTATAGCTTTATCAGGTTCTTTACCAGTTATTCTCGTTGGTGTATTATTCAAAGTTTTCAAAATATCTGGTAATCGCTTCACCCATACTCTAGATCTTTCATCACTAATCATTTCTTGCGCATATTGATGACTAAATAATCGTTCACTTAATGTTCTATTTGCTCTTTCAACAAATGCTTGAGCTCTATGATTTCCAGCTTCGCTTCTCTGGATTTTCACATTATGTATATTCATAAGTTTTGTCACATCACCCATAAATTCTCTTCCAGGATCAACAATTAATGTTTTAGGATATTTTAACTTTCTGGAATAAATTTTTTCAAAAGCTTTGGATATCTCATGACTTTCTTTTGAGGTTAATGGTTCAGCATCTTTGTATCGACTAGCCACATCAATCACAACCAGAGCATATCGATATGTTTTTCTTCCAACTCTATCATGTGGTAAAAATAATAAATCTGCTTGGTGAATATGATTCGGTTTATCCACAGTCCAATGAGGTCTAGGAATATATTTTGGGGCTGGTAGATAGATTTGCCATATAGCCTGTTTCTCAAGCCATCTTTTAGCCTCATCTTCACTAACTTTTGCTTTTTCAGCTAATTTAGGAATTGCAGAATATCCTTTCCAATATCCCAAAGTTGAATAATATATTTTTGATAGGTAACTCATTTAAAGATTAATCAAAGTATCTTATAAATTAAATATGACAACCGCATCTGAAAAAATTAACCCAAACAGGATTCCAAGAGAGCCATTTGGTTTGAAAGCAGAATCAACACTTAATCGAATTACTCTCAATCCATCCTCCGCTAGTCCTGGAGAAACCTTATATATAAATATTCCAAAACTTTCTGAGAATTTAGTGATTGTACCTGGAAGTGTATCTCTACTATTTGACTTGGATGTTGATGGGCATGCTAATAACACACTCGTGAATAATGTAGGTAGTAATCTTGTATCGAGACTCAGGGTTCTTTTTGGTGGTGAAACACTACAGGATACTCAAAGATACAATCTATTTCAAACCTATCATGATTTATTTTTACCAGATGAAGATCGCGCGGATAGATTAAAACAAGGTATTTCTTCTGAAAACATGAGGAAGCTCAGGACAAATGCAGGTGATAAGAAAACACAAGATGTTAAGGAAGTGGCACTTGCATCAGTACATAACACCAAGTATCATATTCCACTAAACCATCCTATTCTAAACGATCACGGAGTTTTCTATCCAAAGGCATTAGATCATCAACTAATCTTTGAGATTACGCTGGCTCAAGTTAATGATATTGTTATTTATTCTGACACAACTAAGACTCCGGCATATTCAATCAAAAACCTTGAGTTGGAATATTCTTGTATTTCAAGCGAATACTTAGCTCGTGAGGCTCAGGCAGCTTATCAGGTAGGTAAAGGATTCTTTTATGAAAATGTCACTCTACACAAAACTTTCACTATATCCTTGGGCGGTGATACTGTTATAAATCAGCATATTAATCTACCTAGAAGATCAATGACGGGGATATTATGTTTGTTTACATTACCTAGCGCTGCAGGAGCACGTAACTCTGAGTTTTTTTACAATCCAGGTATCACCTCGATCAATATAGATGTTGATGGTGTACCAAATCGTTTATACTCTAAGGGAATGATACCATCAGACCTCTGGGAGTCGGTAAAGAAACGTTTCGGAAGAGAGGGTGTAAAGGAAAAGGATTTTTATGCTGATAAGTTTGCTCTGTGGGTTGATATGAGAACTCACCCTGATAATGGTATTCATGGAGGAGGTCTAGCCTTAAACAATGCACAAGATGGCGTAAAAATAGAAATTAAAAGAAAACAAAGTGGATCTGGTACTATAACCTGTTATATGTTTGTTGTGGCTGATGCGATGATGGAGATAATGAATTCAAACTTACATTCGATAAAGTACTAGTTTACATGAAATTTAACTTAAAAACCTTGTGTTATGATACAAAAATCATGGAAGAACTACGAGAAAAAGTACCATTCCATTGTATTATAACTGGACCAACAAATTGTGGAAAGACAAAGTACATCATAGATCAGCTTCGAGGACCATTCCGAAAAGTTTTTGAATACATTGTTCTAATATGCCCGACTTTTTCTAAAAATAAAACCTATCATAATTTTGCTGACGGAGATAAACGTTTCTTTGTATTATCACCAGATGCTAGTAACATTGATGAGATTAATGAAATGTTAACTGATTGTCAAACTTTATTCTCAGGTACTAATACACTAATAATTTTAGACGATTGTGCTGTTTCAAATGATCTGAAGAAACGATCGAACAAGTTTATAGATTTAGCATTCTCTGGAAGACATCATGGATTATCAGTATGGGTTCTCACTCAGCAATTAACATCGATAGCAAAACCATTCCGTGAAAATGTAGCTTGTGTGGTTTCATTCCATAATCCATCACATAAAGGTATGAAGATGCTTTTCGAAGATTATGGGGGTGATTTAGACTCTGAAACTAGTAAAAAGTTTGTACAACTCCTGAAAACTGAAAAATATTCTAGGCTCTGTTTCTGTTTACGTTATCCATTCCAATGTTATTTAGAGATTCCTGTGGTGATTTAAAAGAATCTATGTTTTATTACAAAATTAAAAGATGACAGAAGTTGAAGATTATATAGAAGAACAGTCAGAGGTAAAAGACAATGTAAAAGCTGGGGTAAAATATAATGATGATATTGAAATAAAACAAGAATCACTAGCTATTCTCGCATCTCTTGGAACAACAAAGGAATATTTAGGTGTTGATATGAGTCTGGGTGATATAAAAAAATTATCAGTAAAAGATGTTGAAAAATATTATAATCGATATCAGACAGTATTGGGTAAGAAAATTAGTGGTGGATTAGTAGATTCATCTCTTCAATTAGTTTCACAAGTCATTTCTTACATGGTTCCTGTAGATAACATTGATGCTCTTTGTAAAGATTTGAAGAATGATAATTTGGTTAATCGTGAACTGACAAACATTGTAGGTCTCTTAGCATTAAAAGCAGGAAGATTGGCAGCACTTGCTAGCGGACTATTCCAGGTTGCTAAACACATTAAAATCAATAAAAAACAAGAAGTTTCAAGTACTAATACAGACAATTCTAACACAACTGAGCATGATATGATTTAAAGATTTCTTAATGATATGTAAAAAAATCATGTCCGAAGAAGTTGTTGAACAAATTACAAAGGATCCAACAAAAGATAATGTTCCTAAAAAGAAAGAGAAAGATCCTAAAAAAGTCGCGGCTGGTAAGAAATTAGCTGAATATAATAAAAAAGCAAAAGAAGCGTTAGCTAGGGAAATGAAACGTGAAGAAGAAACTAAAAATGAAGAAGAAAAGGAAAATAAAAATACAGAAAGTGAACCTAAAGCATGGCTTCCAGAGCTATCTTTTACTACTGTATTATCCATTGTCGGAATAGGGTTTACAGCATTTGATATGTTTATGAGATATTATAAAAACAGAATACCTGATTTATCACAAGTTCCACAAAGACCGCCACCTCAAAATATTCCTGTACCACAACCACCAAAAATAGGAATGTTATAAGGAAAGTAGTTTAAAGATTTCTTACTGTTTAGTAAAAAATTATGTCAACTGAAAACAAACTTGTGAAAACTGTTACTGATTCTGCAGTCCTTATCGGATTAGCTGCTGGAGTTGGATATGTAGCTAAAAAGGCTATGAAAGAATCATTTATGAACGATCCATCCTCAAGTATTACAAATTATGCTAAATGGGTAGCTGTATTGTCGGGTAGTATGTACCTAAAAACATATTTAGAGGATCAAAAGATTTTACCAAATTAAAGAATTATGGCAGCAATAGCAATGATGGTTGGAGGAGCTATATTGAATGCAACTACCTTTGTTGGCGGATCATATCTTGCAAAATATCTATCAGGTGATAAAACAGATGCAGAAAGAATACGACACGACAAGGCATTAGAAAAATATCAAAAAGATTATGCTACATATCAGGAAAAAAGACAGAATCTCATTGATTGGAAAGTACAACAAAAGGAAGCAAAATATCAAGCATCAAAAAATATTTCGACTACTGATGAAGCTTTGAAATTTTATAGTCAAACACATGAACCAAAATTCTCTGAATATTATAGACCTAGTGACAATCAAAAGACAGGTGAAATGGTATATGTAGGTGGTGGTATGTTAGCATTGGTTATGTAGCCAGTAAATTATTTTAGAGTTAATTGTATGTGATTAGTTTAAAGATTTCTTACTAATTGGTAAAAAATCATGGCAGAAGGAGTAGATATACCAGAATTTGATCCTTTCGGGTTGGGTAAAGAAAACAAACAAAAAGATGATTATGATGAAAATGATGTATTACTTGGTAGACAACCCTCACCAAAGAAAGTCCTAAAAACATCCACGACTATGGTCGTCAGGAATTATGAGAAGGAGGGTGCTAGACCTAAAACCAAATCAGGATATACACAATTACCTAGTGAAGAGATGGAGATGAATGATATGGAGATTGAAAGAAACAAAGATGAAGCATGGACTAATATTTTAAAAAAATTCCCAAAGGCTAAACCTAATTTTCTTTTCAAATACAATGAATGGGGTAAAATCGAAGTTAAAATGATTGGTTCAAATCCAAGATATAAATGGCATTTTTTATTCAATAAATATGGTGAACTGAACAAAGGAGTACCAGATACAATTATAAACTATTTAGGTCGTACAGCAGCGCAAATTCTTGAAGATAATGCTCTTGAGAACGCTAACGATGAAGAAGAGATTGCAAAACTTAAAGATGAAGAAAAATTCATTATGAAAAAAGCTCTTGAGGGACCTGAGGACCGTGCGCGATTAGAGGATATAGCTAATGAAATTGGTGATCGTGAACAAAATAGGGCCAACCGGGAGCGTGAGAATGAGAGAATGCAGGAAGGAATGTCATTAAGAGAGCGGGTAAAGGCTATCTTCAAAAAGTATGGTTTTACAGTCTTTGCTGTTGTGAGTGCTGTTGGTTTAGTCATTGGTGTTATAGTTTCTAATCTTTCTAAAGGTCTATCCACGTTAGGAAAAGGTGTTGGTAATGGGTTGAAAGCTATTGGTAAGAAACTCGGTGAAATATTACCTGGAATGGTTGGAGCTATCGTGAGCTTTCTTTTCAAAACAGCGGGTGAGGTTATTGGATTTTTAGGTAAGAACGCATGGTTGTTTATAATGGCTGTGGTTCTATATTTTGTGGAACAGTTTAAAAAGAAGAGGAAGTAAGTAAAAACAAAATAATGAATCATACAACGTTTCTATCTATAAATATGCTAACTCCTGAAACAAGAATTTATCTAGATCCTCCATTAACCAAAGTAAAAAAGATACAAATGCTTGATAGTCATATTAATCCAGCGACGAATAAAAATACTTATTACTTAATGTGTGATCTTATAGAGCCAAAGTCTTCATATTCAAATTGTTGTATTCCTAGCGCAGAAACTGAAGATCTTAAACCCTCTCAACTACTAGCTGTTATACCCTCTCAAAAGTATCCTTGTTTAAGAGTTCAACAAACTAAAAATCCGATCAACTACTTTACTTTAATAATTTTAGATGAATTTGGAAAAAAGGCTAAATTAAATAACGGACCTTTCCGAATTCATTTAAAGATTTCATGTTGAGTAGTAAAAAATGGATGACTACAATAGAATTTATCCACAAGTTCCAATGAATGGAGACCCACTTAATTTCAGACTACAAAAGTCATGTGAAGTACTACAAAATCTTGAGAAGGAAATTAAACATTATGAGGATGTAAGGAAAAAATACAATAGAGTAAGAGGAATATTTACAAAAATCAGTGTTGGTAGTGGAGTGTTTTCAGTTATCCTATCTGCAAGTGGATTGGGAACTTCTCTTACTGGTTTTGGCGCTGTTGTTGGTATCCCATTAGGTGTTGTAGGTGGTATTTGCGGAGGAATATCAGTTGGATTCGGTGCAGCCTCCAAAAGACTTTCGCACAAAGTTAGTAAACATGAACAGACTGTTTCTCTAGCAAAAGCAAAAGTAAACACCATTAACGACTTGGTTTCAAAGGCTCTGAAAGATAATATCATCTCTGAACAAGAATTTTCCATTATTTTAGCAGAGTTAGAAAAGTTTGAAAAACTAAAATTAGAAATTCGTCAAAAATTTAGGAGAGATACTGAAAAAAACTTAAATATGTCTCAAATAAGGAGAGAGGTTCGTGCAGACATATTAAAAGAGCTAACCGGTCCCGCACATTAAAATTTTCATTTGAGGTTAATATTAGAAAAGAACGGAGTTGATTTAAAAACATATTCATCTTATTCTAAACATAAAGAATAAAATGTTACTCAATGATTTCAGAAATAGGTATCCAAAGGCTGATCACAGTCAATTCATAGTTGTAGCTGATCCGTATGGAGGATATATTAAGTGGAAAGTTAATGGTACAACAATAATGACAAATGATGACCCTACAGGTAAAACATGGACTGAAGACCTATCACCCCGTTTAAAAAAACTTTTATGGAAAGATTTAGGATTGAATGATGAAGAATTGAGTTCATTCCCAAAGAGTTTAACATTAACAAATAGATCTTATCCAATACCTGCAATTGAGTTTGATGACTTTTCAAGTGATATAACAAAAATGCTAACCTCGTTGGATATATATGTATCAAATACGAAGAAATTTACAGCAAAGATGAGAAACATATTTACATCTCAAGTTGTTACTTTCAAATTTGGAAAACAGAGTAGAAAATGGTTGAACGCGCCTGATATGAATTATTGGCCTCAACAACTTAACTTTGCAGTATGGTGTGCAACATCTGGTTGTGGTATAAGTCCATTTGAAAGTTTAAATTATCCCAAAGTAGTGAGTAGCTTTATAAAGTTTCATGTGTATTTCACAATAAGACGAATACTGTATGAATTGAGTCTTCCCTTACCCGATGAGCAACCTTTTGTAATAAATAATAATCCATATAATAAAGTAGCATATCAACGATTGTGCGCTGAATTTGGGGTTAGTAATAATTCCGATTTTAGATGGAAAGGTGGTAGAAACGGAGGATTGGGGGATATATTTATTGATTATGGCACAGGGTACAATGGAAGAGGTGGAGGAAATCAAAATGTACATATAGTAAGAAATTATGATGTTGATGCAGATAAATGGCCCGGTGAAGGTGGTAAATTTGCTGATGAAGGTGGTAAGAAGGAAAAAGGCGACCTAATCTCATTTATCCGTAATGATGACTTTGCTGATTTCAAATATGCCTGGTTTATCCCAACAAGTGGTCATGGGCTCACTAAAGCTGGACTTGGTAGATTGAATCGATCTGCTGAAGCTTTTGTTTATTGTATATTAGGAGCGCAAGTTAACACTAGAAATTCGATTTATGGTAATGGTGGTGGAGCGATTGAGACGCAACAAGAATTCTTATCTTTATTTGAGAGTAGTGTGATTGAGAATGACATTTCTAGTTCTATACAGAGATATCAATTAGCTGTACAGGAAGCGAAATTACGGCTTGATTTAGCTATCGCTCCTGGTGTATGGTTAATGCCTAGTAATATGATAATCAACACTGAAAGCGTGACTGGTTTCAACAACAAACTTTTGAAAGCTAGTAATGATATGAATTTTGGAGTGAATAATTCCCTAAACACTGAAGCAAAACAGGTTGGAATAAGCCATAACTTAGGGTCTTCAAAGGTAAAGTTAGCTCATATAGCTGAGACAAATCCAAAACCTTTACAAAATGAAACGAAACCAAAACCAAAATCCACAACTCTGAATGAAAAGTCAGACGTGACCACACAACATGAAACGAATATATTAACATTTATAATTATCAGTGGAGGTATAGCGTGGTATCTATTTCGATAATTTTCATGTGATTATTATTGTTTGTAAATTTAGATTGCATACTTTTACGACATAGCAACAAGCATGTTGAAAAGTAGATTTTATGTTTACTTTAAAAAGGTTGGTTTCTAACATCGCTCAGGAATGTGATTACGTCAATGCAAATTTTGTTATGTAACACAGATAAGCGTTATATAACTTAATGTTTTTTGTTGTGGGTCTTTTGTTGTGACACTATTATTATACGACATTCCTTACAAGAAGCCTTCTGTTTATTATGTTCACATATTTGAGATCCTTTACACTCTTTACATTGATACTTAATTTTATTGTGTTCACATATTTGTGATCCTCCACACTCTTTACAAAAATATTTACACTTTCCATGAATACAAATATAATTATCATTGATAGTATCTTTTGGGATTAACTTAATAATCTCTTCATCTGTAAATTTTCCTATCTCTTTGATTAAATCTGCTTTATACATTCTAGATCGTCCTTTAATTTTCAACTCTTTAGCAATTTTTTTCAATTGTACCAAATATAATCTTTGTAGTTGTTCCATTTATTTTTACTAAATAATTCTTATCTTTAAATCACAATTTTTTTTTATTTTTATTTTTTATTTTTATAATCTTGATAAATTCCTTGATAATTCTCTGATAAAATCTCTGTTTAATTTTCTGATTCAATTTTTCTCTGATTAATTTTCTGATAAAATCTCTGTTTAATTTTCTGATTCAATTTTTCTCTGATTAATTTTCTGATAAAATCTCTGATTCAATTCACTGGTCCCAGAGCCGTAGTTTTTTAACTCTCTCGTTTGCTTTTCGCAATTTCTCTTGTTTTTATTCCCCACCGACGCAGCACCAGTTTCTTTAAAATCTATCCTCACAAAATTATGTATACCAAGGCTCGATATGAAAAATCGAGATTCGTTTGGAAATCTAGTAACGGGTCTCATTTGGAATAGCTAATACTCGTTTCTTAGAAAAAGTGAATGATTCCATGGGTTGAGAATAGTTTATGTGATAATTGTGTCAAACTATAGATTAGCCCTTCGTCAAAGTGATGGTGACAAAGAGTTCCGTCACGCTTGAAAGTTCACGCCTTGCGACTTTGGTCGCCGCTTGTAAATGAGCGCAAAGAAGCAGGAACCTCAAAAACACTGCTCGTTTTCTATGATAATGACTGAATGAATGCTAAATTTGCAAACTGCTTGGCCTTTAGGGAGTGATAGATCGATCTATTAACAACTGAACGTCTAAAGCTTGCACAAAATACAAAATATGCATTGCGGTCAGTATACTGTACACTTAGATCAGTCAAACAGAACAGGCGCTGGCTACCCGTTCGCTAATACGCCATGGGGTACCAGAAATTTTGTAGTAGTATATTGCTCGGACAATTATACATCATCCAACAAAATCCTTGGACAATTAATGTCCAACTTTTGCGTACCTAAAAAAACTCCTGATTACGCGCTTGCAGAATTTCAAGTGTGAAGATGTTTTGAATATAAATTCAAATTGCAGAATGCACCTAGGTTTTTTTCACCTTAGTAGGGTTCTTGTTTTGTGTCTCTTTCTACAGACCACGCTAAGGAAGAAATTTGTCTGGGGTTGCGGACTATTCTACAATCACTTGAAAACCTGAACTATCTAAACCACGATCAGAAACGCATAGATGGGTCTCCAGCACTCTTTAATTCAATTCTTATTAATACAGAGAATTTATCAATTGACTTTATACGGTAGAAATGAACCCCGTCATTTTAAAAGACCCTCATCTGTTTCGCTTTAACATTCGGTCCCGTACTTTCATTGTGCTTTCGAGCTATTTTCGCTTTAGTTTTAGACCTGCTTGTCATTACTTCATGTTTAAATTCAATCGTTTTGGATATCGAGACTCGTTTTGTAAATTAAGACTCGGTTTATGTACCAAGGAATTGGGATAATCAAACGAATTGATAAAGTAAGTTATACCACCGTAAGGTAAAAGGGAGATGCTGACCTTACTTTCTTTATCAATTCGTTTGATTATCTCAATTTTTTGTTTTTCAATTCCCCACCGACGCAGCTCCAGTTTTTTTAGATACTATCTTTACAAAATTATGTACCAAGGCTTGACATGAAAAATCGAGATTCGTTTGGAAATTTATTAACGGGTCTCATTTGAAATAGCTAATACTCGTGTCTTAGAAACAGTGAATGATTCCATGGGTTAATAATAGTTTATTTGATAATTGTGTCAAACGATAGGTGAGCCCTTCGTCAGAATGATAGTGACGAAGGGTTAACGCTTGAAAGTTCACGCCTTGCGACTTTGCCGCTTGTACCGGTGAGCGCAAAAAAGCAGGAACCTCAAAAACACTGCTCGTTTTCTTTGATAATGACTGAATAAAAACTTAACTTGGAAACTGCTTGGCTTTTAGGGAGTGATAGATCGATCGATTAACAACTGAACGTCTAAAACTTGCACAAAATACAAAATATGCATTGTTGTCAGTTTACTGAACAGATCAGTCAAATGTAACAAAGACCGTATTTATTTTACGAAAACGGTGTTTATATGGGAGTAAGTAGATGCAACGGCACTTGGATTGTATTAAGTAACTTGTTATAGGCGCTGGGAAGAAACGATAAATGTGAACATAGCTAACGACTGTAAAACAAGATCTTGACATTTGGTTTTTTCAAAAATTGTGAAAGACATGAAAGGAAAGTTGGGTAAAGTGTTGAAATTAATTATCTGATTATCACTTTCCAATGGGATATTTCAGAGGGCTAAAATTAAGAGAGTTAAAATAGGCTTTAGCCCATCGAATCCTCCATTTATCCCGCAAAATGCACCACAAACGGATAATAATGGATCGTACTTTAGTTCCCTTGGATCTTGAAACAAAGATACCATACTAGGTATATCTATCGATAGAGCGCCAACGCGCAAATATTCTCCATTTAATTAATTTGGTAGCAAGGGAATTGTTTCACTTTTCCACGGGGCCCTCCTCGAAATCGCTTTCGAATCAGGATTACAACATAAAATATCACACAGGAACAAATTAAGTAAATTTACTTCATCTTATACAGAACCACCGTTGGACATTCGTGTAAACCCTTTCTAAGCAGCAGATTGGACGGGAATCGAACCCGGGCCACATTTGTGGAAGGCGAGCGCTCTCACCACTGCGCCAATCTTGCTCTCCTGATGAAGTACCATATTCTAAAAGATAGCTTCTCAGCGGAGCAACAAAAACAATGGTCCAAATGTTGAACCCTGGGGAACCGTCCACATGTAATAGTTTCCATACTAATTTTTTATACTAATTTTGTCCAATCCAGTCGTTGTCGGTATATAGTATATTTTATTTTAAGCGATAGTTATGTCAGTAGACATAGACTGAAGCAGTATAATATAGTTTTGTGGCTTATCTACAACTAGAGAATTCTATGTCGTGATGATATCTTTTGTTCAATATCTCGTTTCGTACACTTCTCACTGAAACCCTCTTATTGCAGCGCTAATTTTGTCCAATCCAGTCGTTGTCGGTATATGGTATATTTTATTCACGATAGTTAGTGTCAGTATAGACATAGGCTGAAGCAGTATAATAGTCAGTCTATTTCAGCGTTACCTCAGTATCATAATTATTGTAAGTAGCAACTGATAGATCTGGTTGAATAGAGAGAATATAGCCAAAGTCCATCAACTTCCTTAGTGTCTGTAAGAAAACAGTACGCAAGAAAATGCTGCTTTATCTGATAAAAGTAAGAAGGATTCGGCTTCGTTATTCAACTAACTAGTTCTTGGAAGTAAATAAAGGATGCCATTCCTTGGGAAAATTCACAATTTCAATAATTTCAATTATTACCTCGTTAAGACCTTATTGGTAAAGCCAAAGTTCATTCTCCCAAACTATTCTCAAGTTTAGATGAAAAAGAAACAGCGCAAAAGGAAAACTTGATTTAACGTAACGTTCTTGACATAAAGGTGTGTAATTGTTTTTAACTACTACTGTGAAGTGAGTATCAAGCAATTTTGGTGTCATACAGTCACGACAATTGTAAATTGCAGTCATCGAAGCTGATAGAATCAAACAGTTTTAAAACTGTAAATTTCAAATTAGGTATTCACTAGTGAAGATGGAGGAAAATTTGATTAAGCACTCAAAACTAAAGTGTCGTGTAAGATTTCAGGTCCTACCGAGATTTGAACTCGGATCGCTGGATTCAAAGTCCAGAGTGCTAACCATTACACCATGGGACCACGCACATTCTAGCCATTGTTTACGAAATTAATATATTATTCTACGGAGTGGAGATATTTTGCGTTCAATCTCCCGTATATTTACCTTTCTGTTACTAATAGATTTTAATATATTCAGCTCTAGTGTGAAATAATGATTTGTTATATCACAGAACTTTTCGTAACCGTAATAATATTTGTAACGCTTTATGACTTACCATTTCTTTTCAGGGTTACCCCGGATAGCATTGTAATATAGTATGCAACAGGGTAGAGAGAAGCCCAACGCTGATAGATTAACTTGCTTGTTCATATGAAAACAGCAAGTGTGTGGTGATTGCAAATCTGGTACTGTCAAGTAAATTAAAGAGCAAATCCTTTAAAAAGAGGCACTGTTTAAGAGGTTGTTTGAGGCAAACGTTAGGTATCCATTGACGACTAAAAGCAAGTTAAAGACATTTCTCATGAAAACTGAAGAAACAGCACAGAAGGAAAGTTGCTTTATCGTGACTACTCTAAATAACAGGTGTGTGGGGGTTTTAAACTATACACTGGTAATTTTATCAAATGCCAAGGAATTTCTGGATTGTCGTTTTGTGGCAAATTACGCTTGTCATCCTCATAAAATTTGATAGTTTTAAATCATGTATCTTTTCTTAGTTAGCTAGGTATTCGCTGAGGAAGCCAGTAAATTTTAGGAAAAAGTATTCTAAGAATAGGTAAAAGTTCCCAAAATTACAACTTCAAGTAAAGATTAAGGTCCCACCGAGATTTGAACTCGGATCGCTGGATTCAGAGTCCAGAGTGCTAACCATTACACCATGGGACCAGTCTTAGTTTTATGGCTGATCTATAACTAGAGAATTCTATGTCGTGATGATATCTTTTGTTCAATATCTCGTTTTGTACACTTGTCACTGACACCCTCTTCTTGCAGCGCTAATTTTGTCCAATTTAGTCGTTCTCGCTATATAGTATATTTAATACACGATAGTTAGTGCATAGGTAATAGAGGGGGATGGTATGAAAGGCGGCTTACTTCAAATATTTAAAGGGACACAGTCAGCTTTGTGACCGCGCTTACCTGGACACTAGTTTCCTTACTTTGAAAAGAGTTCACCTCAACCTGAAATCAAAGTTACGCGTCGAGTACTTAGAGAAAAATCGCTTCAATCTTCGTAGTGTTTTTCTCAATTTTCAATCTTAAACTGACAAACCTGTTTTTGAGTGTGTTTTTGCTCATCCTAGCATATTATTTTATCATATTTGGTTCAAAACAGTATGGATATCGCGTCTCCAAAAAACCATAAATAGAAGAGGTGGGAAACGTGAAGGCGCCGGGCGGAAAAAGTCGCCTGCATTGGCCAAAATAACGAGAGCGATAAATCAAAAGCATTGGAGAGCAAATCACCATTATATATATCTGGAAAATCGTGTTTTCTCCACCTGGCAAAAAGTCCGTGCGGAGGGAACCTTCGCAAACGATTCGAACTTTGCGTCATGGCTGCTCGGTTTGGAGCTCAGACGAAGACGTGAACAGTGAGTACCAGCTTTTTCATATAATTATTTAGACCGGTGTTCGATATTAATACTGGAAAGAAATGTTCTGAATATCTCTTGATCTCTTTTGTAGAATGAACGACATGAAAGCAGCTGGACCATCCAAAAGAGCAAGACTGACCGAAGAATTCGAAGGTACTGTGTGCTCAGGGCAGGCAAATTACCTGATATGATTCATTGCATTTACACTTTCTGATTCTCATGTCTTTTGTAATGATTATTGCCAGGTCCATTAGCTTCGACTCCATTGGGGAAAGGTAGAAATGTTCCCGATTTTTCTTTTGTAAGCCCTAAAAGATGTGAAAAGTAAGTGAAAAATTAAACACTTGATCGCAATTGCATGTTTTGTTTTTGTTTATAGCCTCACTGAATAAGTGTAAGGCACACACCAGGTTACCAATTTAATTTTTGTGGTCCTCGTCTTATCTCAAAGAAAAGATTTTTGCTTTATTCAAGTAACTCGGGTAGTAGTATGTAAGCGTGTTTATAAGTACGTTTTAGGTTATTTTTAAATTTGACTGGAAAATCTTTGTTCTTTTTAGCTTACGGGTTATTTTAAATTTGACATAAGAAGCACATATTTTTTTAGCTTACAGGTTATTTTTAAATTTGACAGGAAAATCTTTGTTCTTTTTTAGCTTACGGGTTATTTTAAATTTTATCAGAAAAAAGCACATATTTTTTTTAGCTTACAGGTTATTTTTAAATTTGACAGAAGAGATTTTTTAGCTTAAATTTATAAGTTCATTTTCTTTTTATCAGAAAATTAAACAGAGATTTTTTCCTGATTACAAAATAAAAATGATATTTAAAGATTAGAAAAATATTCATAGAAAGTAATTATGGATAAATTAAATGTTCATCAATTAAAGAAAATAGCTAAGGAAAATGGTGTTTATAACACCAAATTAATGGTTAGATCTCAACTTATCGAGGCTTTGAATAATATACCGGGTTTAAGAATTAACGTGTCAGAAATACTTACTGATAGACAATTAAAAACGATAGCAAAAGATTTTGGCATTAAAGATTATAAAAGCATGAGCAGAAATCAACTCAATAAAGTTTTAGGTAATAGATCAGAACTTATAATTGAAATCCCGTCAATTAAAACGCATGAAACAGAAGAGGGAAATATGGAAAGAAATTATGAAAAAGAAGGTGCAAAACCTAAAAGGAAAAATATTACAAAAAGAAAACTCGCACCTACTTTTATAAAACCCAAAAAACGATCAAAACAAAATTTTAATTGGGGAAATTATTCATTTAGGGTAATGGATAAAGACGAGTTTTCCAAAAATCTTGAAGAATTAACAAATGAAAACATCATAAAAATTAATAATAATAGGCAAATTAAAACAAAAAGAAAGGTAACTATATTTGATAGTGTGAGAGATGAATTGAAGGAAAAAACTAAAAAGAAAAGAACAATAGTCCTTAAAATATTTTCAATAATCCAAAATGAAGACGACCCCCCAATTCGTAATACCGAAGGAATAAATGGAAATATCATTAGATTTAGGAGGGATCTAAATAATGATTTGACAGAAATAATTTATAATGAATTGGAACCCCAAATAGAAATGGGGGCAAGAATTGTTTTCAGTTTTACTGCTTTGATTCAAAGGGGAAATGGGGAAATAGCTTATCACGTACATACATTTAGAAGTGGAGGAACTTTTAACTCCCTTTCAGAAATAAAAGATTATATAGAAAGGTGTGAGGGTGAGAGATTGAGTTTAGAAGGAGCTGCTTGGAGTAGGGCATATTTACCCGCGGAAAAGAAAATTAATAAACCAGGTGTTCATGAGGGCGGGGTTGAGTTTAGGGAAGTGCAAATAAAAGTTATTCTCACTAGACAACCTTTAATTGGGTGTGGAAGATTACCTGACGAGCTACGCAAGAAAAGATGTATTTACTCCGTAGATGATAAAGACGATAATCTATGTGTATGGAGGTGTTTAGCTATTCTCATGAATATTATTGCTGGTAAACAAAACCCTGAAAAACGCATAGAGAAACAAGCGTTAAATTTAGCTAAAGATTTTTATGACAACAAAAAAATGAAAAAGACAGATGTTAGATCAACAAAATTAGTTGATTTTGAGAAAATTTCAAAGGTTTTCTCCATAAACATCCGGGCTTACGAGCAGAAAGATAAAGCAAATTTTAAAGTTTGGAAACTGGTGTTTGGGAAAAATAATTTCAAAGATAATTTACCAACTTTAAATTTAGGGCTTTATGATGGGCACGGGTTTTTCATTATTGATCTAGACCTTCTTGCTGAAAACTGGGTATGTCAAGGATGTAAACAAAAATTTACCAGACACGAAGATTTAAAAAGGCATTTTACTAATGAAACATGCACAGGAGGAAAGACAAAAATATTATGCACAGGAGAAAAGATAAAACATATCAGGAATGAATCTGAAAAAGTGTTTTATGGGGGTAAAAACCAATTTAGTTATAAAGCTTGTAGGTGGATAGAAAAGCAATCTGAAATTATAGGGAAACATATTCATCACGAGCTTTGTGGTCACGGTGGTGAAAGGTGTGGTAGGGATGAAGGAGGGAATGAGATTTTGTTTGATGGATACGAACCTGAGACAAATACTGTTTTTGAGTTTTATGGTTGCAAATGGCACGGGTGTCCGTGTTCAACAACCGACAAAATTAAATATAATGAAACTATTGAAAGAGAAAAGATGATAAAAAGCTTGGGTTATAATCTAGTATCAATTTGGGAGTGTGAAAATCCTGAATTGATCAATATATGGTTTAAAAAGAAATTTTTTCCATATCCATATAATATTATTTTCGATTTTGAGTCAATATTACAAAAAGAAGATAAACATATTACTGATGATTTAAGTTTTACACATATCCACACCCCAGTTAGTGTTGCAATAATCGATAATTTAACAAACAAACGAGTTTTTATTGAAAACCCAAACCAGGATGCGCTTATAAAAGAATTCATTGAAAAATTGGAGGAAATAAGAAAAACCATTATTGAAAAAGTTAAAGAAGAATACCCGCTACCTGATCAAGATTCTTTACAAAAACATGTTTTACAAAAATATGAAGAATGGTGTAATCAAGTACCAGTTTTAGGGTTTAATAGTGGAAAATATGATATCAATTTGATTAAAAGATATTTTATAAAACACATGACCGATAAAACAAAGGATATTTTTGTTGCAAAGAAACAGAATAGGTATATGTTTTTATCAACACCGCATTTCAAATTCTTGGATGTAATGTCTTACCTTGCACCTGGACTTTCTTTTGATAAGTGGTGTAAAGCAAACAACTGTGAAGCCAAAAAACTTGTACTTCCTTATGAATTTTTGGATAGTTATGATAAGCTTTCTCACGTAGGACCGGTGAAACATGAAGACTTTTACTCTAGTTTGAAAAAGAAAAACATTTCTAAAGAAGAATATGAAGAATATTTGTTTGAATTCAAAAAGAGGGGCTGTGTTACAATGAAAGATTGGTTGAAAGAGTATAACTTAAACGATGTTATACCTTTTCAAGAAGCTTTAGAAAAAACAAGGCGTTTATATTATCCAGACGAAATAGATATATTAAAAGATGCAGTTTCCATCCCAGGCGTATCAATGATGGGTGTTCTAAATAAATATCAAAAAATGAAGAAGAAAGGTGATTCTGAATTATACGCTCCAGGGCAATACTGTATTCATAGATGTTGTAATAACAAATTTTGCAAAAAATGCCGTCAGATAATGAAAGATTGTAAAATATGCGACAAAAACAAGATTTATAAACTATTGAAAACGGGTATGGTTGGAGGCCCCAGTATTGTATTTACTCGCTATGCAGAAAAAGAAGAAACAAAAATTCGCTCCCATAAATATGAATCCCCGAAAAATTGTGTGAGAATTGAGGGTAATGATGCAAATTCTTTATATCTATACTGTGCAGGAAAAGAAATGCCATGCGGTAAAGAAGAATGTATTGAGGTTGAAAATCCATCAGATCTTGAATTTATTAAGAAAATTTGCAAAGAGATTCTTGATGGTAATCTTTTCGGATTTTGTCAAGTTGATATCCATGCCCCTGATCACCTAAAAGAAAAGTTTGAAGAGTTCTCACCTCTATTTATTGTAGATGTCGTTCCTGAATATTTAATACCAGAGCACATGAAAGAATATCAAAAAGCCACAGGAAGAAAACATCTAAAAGACAATAAAAAATTGCTTGGTGTTACAAAGGCAAAAAAGATATTGTTATATACACCTATGATAAAATGGTATCTTAATCATGGTTTGGAGATTACGGCTATTCATAATATTTTAAAGTATGAATCGGGAAGGCCCTTTGAATGGTTTCCAAAAGAGGTGGCAGACGCAAGAAGAGATGGAGATATTGAGATTTTGTTGGAAAAACTAAGTAAAGCTTTTGAAGAAAACAAAATTGATGATGTAGTAAAAATTACTAATGAATTAAACCAATTTCCTGATATTGAAGAAAATAAAGATATTAAAGTATTGATTGAAAAACTAAAACCAAAGTATAAAGGTTGTAAAGAACTAGCCGACACTAAAAAACTGAAAGGAAATTCATTCTACGGAAAAATGATAGAAGATAAAGAAAAACATAATATTACAAGGTATACCAAGGATGAGAAAGAGGTTGAAAAAGCCTTAAGATCTGCTTTCTTTGAAGATCTTACAGAAATAAATGAAACATATGAAATAGTAAAACGAAAAAGACTAATAAAAATAGATAGACCCTATCAATGTGGCATCGCGGTGTATCAGCTAGCAAAATTAAGAATGTTGGAATTCTATTACGATTTTCTAGATAAATATATAGATAGAAAGGATTTTGAGTTGATACAAATGGATACAGATTCTATGTACATGGCAATTTCAGCTGAAAACTTGGATGATATTATAAAACAAGAAATGAGAAAAGAATACTTTAATGGTGGAAAAGAAAAATTCCTATCAACATCTAAATATCATGAAAGGACCCCAGGTTTGTTCAAAAAAGAGTTTGATGGTGTACGAATGATTGCACTTTCTTCAAAATGTTATTACGCGGAGGATGAGAAAGGAAAAGCAAAGTATAGTGCTAAAGGAATAATTCATGGACAAAATGAAATGAACTGGGATAGTTACTGGTCAGCTTTAAAAGGGGCAAATGATATGGCACAAAATACTGGATTTAGGGTCAATGATAACCAAATTGTGACATATACTCAAAGGAAAAAAGGAAGTAATGCATATAATGATAAAAGATGGGTTTATGAGGATGGAATTCACACAAAACCATTGTATTAGATCATTTCAAAACAGAATTAGGGGGTAACTCTGTATCATAAGGAATAACTTGTAACTCTTCCCTTACAAAACCTCGTCTTGGACCATTTTGTAAAAAGTATAAAACCGGCTGATTAGGAGAAATTCTACTTCCAGAAATATAATAAACTTTTATACTCCAAATAGGATCTGTGGCTCTTCTTCTTTCATCACCCTCAAGTTCGCCCGGAGATAATAAATATCTAACCCTAACCTCAATTGGTAGTCTAACCTCATCAAGGCCAACAGCTCGGTGATAATTTTTAGTTTTAATATCAATGTCTTTCATTTTTATAACCTCATCAGGCTCTTTACCAGTTATTCTCGTTTTTGTATTATTCAAAGTTTTTAGAATAGCTGGTAATCTTTTCGCCCATACTCTAGACCTTTCATTACTAACCATTTCCTGCGCATATTGATGACTAAATAATCTTTCTCCCAATATTTTGTTTGCGTTTTCTACAAATGCTTGGGCTCTATGATTACCAGCTTCACTTCTTTGTATTCTTACATTATGGTAATTCATGAGTTTACCAACTTCACCCATAAATTCTTTTCCAGGATCAACCATTAATGTTTTAGGGTATTTCAATCTTCTAGAATATATTTTTGTAAAAGCTTCTGATATCTCTCGACTTTCTTTTGAAGTTAATGGCTCCGCATCTTTATATCTCGAGGCGATATCAACCACAACTAACGCATATTTATATGTTTTTCTTCCAACTCTATCATGCGGTAAAAATAATAAATCTGCTTGGTGAATCTGATTTGGTTTATTCACAGTCCAGTGTGGTCTAGGTATATACTTTGGAGCTGGAAGATAGATTTGCCATATTGCCTGTTTCTGCAACCATTGTTTTGCCTCATTTTCACTTACTTTCGCCTTCTCAGCTAATTTAGGAATCGCGGAATATCCTTTCCAATACCCTTCAGCCGAATAATATATTTTTGTAAAGGTAGAACTCATTTAAAGATTAACCAAAGTATCTTATAAATCAAGTATGACGTCTGAAAAAATTAATCCAAACAGAATTCCAAGAGAACCCTTTGGTTTGAAGGCAGAATCAACATTAAATCGAATTACTCTAAACCCATCCTCGGCCAGCCCTGGTGAAACATTATATATAAATATTCCAAAACTTTCTGAGAATTTAGTGATTGTACCTGGAAGCGTATCTCTTTTGTTTGATTTGGATGTTGAAGGTCATGTAAACAATACATTTGTTAATAATTTAGGAGCTAATCTTGTTTCCAGATTAAAAGTTCTTTTTGGAGGTGAAACATTGCAGGATACTCAAAGATATGATCTATTTCAAACATATCATGATTTATTCTTAACAGAAGAAGATAGAAAAGATAGATTAAAACAAGGTATTTCTTCAGAAAATATGAGAAAACTTAGAACAAATGCGGGTGATAAGGATGATTCTGATTTAAAAGAAGTATCTCTTGCTGTAGTTCATAATACAAAGTATAGAATACCAATAAATCATCCTATTTTAAAAGATCATGGGGTTTTTTATCCAAAAGCATTAGAAAATCATTTAATATTTGAGATTACATTAGCTCCTGTTTCTGATATTGTTGTTTATTCTGATACAACTAAAACACCATCATATTCGCTCAAAAATTTAGAGTTAGAATATTCATCAATTTCAAGCGAATATTTAGCTAAAGAAGCTAAATCAACTTATCAAATTGGTAAAGGATTCTTTTATGAAAATGTTACTTTACACAAAACTTTTACATTTTTAACTGGAGCTGATGAAGTTATTAATCAACATGTTAATTTACCTAGAAGATCAATGAGTGGAATATTATTTTTGTTTATTGCTCCATATGCCGGCGGTGCAAGAGATTCAGAAAATTTTTTTTACCCCGGAATAACTTCTGTTAATATTGATGTTGATGGTGTGCCAAATAGAATATACTCTAAAGGTATGATTATATCAGATCTTTGGGAATCTGTTAAAAAAAGATTCCAAAAAATAGTAGAGCATAATTTAGAAGAAGGGGATTTTTATACAAATAAGTTTGCTCTTTGGCTTGATACTAGAACTCACCCAGATAATAATATTCATGGTGGAGGACTAGCTCTAAATAATACACATGATGGAGTAAAAATAGAAATTAAAAGGAAAAAAAGTGGCTCATCAAGCTCAGTAGTAATAACTTGTCATATGTTTGTTGTAGCCGATGCAATGATGGAAATAATGAATTCAAGTTTGAGATCAATTAAGTACTAAAAACATAATGCTATGATACAAAAATCATGGAAGATTTACGAGATAAAATACCATTCCATTGTATTATAACAGGACCAACAAATTGTGGGAAAACAAAGTACCTAATTGAACAGCTCCGTGGCCCATTTCGAAAAGTTTTTGAATATATTGTTTTAATTTGTCCAACTTATTCTAAAAATAAAACATATCATAATTTTGCTCTCGGAGACAAGAGATTCTTTGTATTATCACCTGATGCAAGTAATGTAGATGAGATTAATGAATTGTTAAATGATTGTCAAACTTTATTCTCCGGAACAAATACATTAATAATTTTAGATGATTGCGCTGTATCCACTGATCTGAAGAAAAGATCTAATAAATTTATAGATTTAGCATTCTCCGGAAGGCATCACGGATTATCAATGTGGGTTCTAACTCAACAATTAACATCAATAGCAAAACCATTCCGGGAAAATGTGGCTTGCGTTGTTACTTTCCATAATCCATCGCAGAAAGGTATGAAAATGTTTTTCGAGGATTACGGTGGTGATTTGGATTATGAATTAGGTAAAAAGTTTGTACAACTCCTAAAAACTAAAAAATATTCTAGACTTTGTTTATCTTTGCGCTATCCATTTAATTGTTATTTCGAGATCCCTGAAGTGGTCTAAAAGAATCAATGTTGTATTACAAAATGTCAAAAATTGAAGATTACATTGAAGAAAAGACAGACCGACCGCAGGGAGATGATGATGAACTTGAAATAAAACAAGAATCACTTGCCATTCTCGCCGCGCTCGGAACAACAAAGGAATATTTGGGGGTTGAAATGAGTCTGGGTGATATAAAAAAATTATCAGAAAAAGATGTAGAAAAATATTTTAATCGTTACCAAGCAGTAATGGGTAAGAAAATTAACGGTGGGTTGGTAGATTCATCCCTACAATTAGTTTCCAAACTTATTTCATATTTAGTTCCGGTTGATGATATAGAATCTCTTTGCGATGATTTGAAGAAGGATGATTTGGTTAATCGTGAATTAACAAACATTGTTGGGTTATTAGCATTAAAAGCAGGAAGATTGGCAGCACTTGCTAGCGGGTTATTTCAGGTTGCTAAGCACATAAAATTCAACAAAAATCAAGATATTTCAACTGAACAGACTACTGAGCAGGCTGATAGCGGGTATGATACTGTCCACTAAGCATGATTTAAAGACTTATTTATGATATCTAAATAATGTCTGAACAAACTGAAGGAAAAGAAGCTGTTGATCAAATTACTAGAGAACCACCTAAAGAAGTTAATTCATCAAAAAATAAAGAAAAAGATCCAAAAAAAGTTGCTGCTGGTAAGAAATTAGCTGAATATAATAAAAAAGCAAAAGAAGCATTAGCTAGGGAAATGAAACGCGAAGAGACCCTACGGGCCGCGGAGCAAAATGAAAATACATATAGTGAATCAAATCAGGCAAAGCCCTCCCGCGAAGCGAAATCATGGATACCAGAGTTATCTTTTACTACTGTTTTATCTGTTGTTGGATTAGGATTTACAGCATTTGATCTTTTTATGAGATACCGGGAAAAAGCTAGAGATGGACACACTGAATATAAAAATAGGATACCTGACTTATCTCAAGTACCACAACCAATAACCTCTCAACCCACAGATAGACCAAAAATTGGAATGATGTAATTATAAATTATTTTTTACTACATAAAGATATCTAAAGGTTTCTTAATGATGTAGTAAAAAATGTCAAACGAAAACAAACTTGTGAAAACTGTAACTGATTCAGCGGTACTTATCGGATTAGGGGCTGGAGTTGGGTATGTAGCTAAAAAGGTAATGAAAGAATCATTTTTGAACGATCCATCTTCAAGTATTACAAATTATGCAAAATGGGTGGCTGTATTATCCGGAAGTATGTATCTAAAAACTTATTTAGAGGATCAAAAGATTTTACCAAAATAATTAAATATGGCAGCAATAGCGATGATGATTGGTGGGGCTATATTGAATGCAACTGCATTTGTTGGCGGAAATTATCTTGCAAAAAGTCTTTCAGGACATAATGTAGATATAGAAAAAATACGACACGATAAAGCAATGGAAAAATATCAAAGAGATTACGCTGAATATCAGGAAAAAAGACAAGAAATGCTTGATTGGAAAATGAAGAAAAAAGATGAAAAATATCAAGCATCAAAAAATATTTCGACTACAAATCAAGCTTTTGAATTGTATAGTCAAATGCAAGAGCCAAAATTCTCTGATTATTACAAACCAAGCGATGAACAAAAAACAGGAGAAATGGTATATGTTGGAGCTGGAATGTTAGGTTTAGGTTACGCGGTCAGTAAATTATTTTAAATTATTATTTGTTATGTAACCAGTAATTTGGTTATATAACACAAGTATATTTATTATTGGGTTTACATGAGACTCCCAACATCTTCATATTCATATTCAGATTTTTCCATTTCTTCAGCAGAAGATTTACTATCTGAAATAGTTAAGCATCTAAGTTTAGTTAATCTTTTCATTTCTTTGTTTGGTTCTATAACTGCTTCATAAAGTTTTACTTGAAGCGCAATACAAGAACCAATAAATATTGATTCAATTTTTATTACACTTTCTTCAACGCGACAACCTTTATTTAATAATTTTAATGGATCAATTAACTTATCATTTTTAGAGTTATAAAACTTAGTTAAAATTTGGTCTTGTTTTTTATCCCAAATTAATTTTGCATATAAAGTTGGACCTCTATCTGGAACTCTAGCCATTGAATATTTTTCCAACTTCCAATATAGAGGATTTAAACCTCCTTTTTGTTTTTCAAGCTCATTTCTTTCCAACTCAAATTTGCCAATTTTTTCTCTATTAATAATCAAATGATCAATGCAATTGTCAACTATTTCATTGAATAAATCAATCCATTTTTCTTCTTCGGGTGTTGGACTGCTTCCACTCCATAAACATAATGGAAACACATATCCTGCAATTGCACCTGTTTGTTGATTTGTGTTTGTAGAAACACCAAAAGAATATAAATTACCGGTTGGAATAACAAGTTCTCCTTCTGTTCCATCATCATTTTTTGTAAAAATTTTAATTCTTTTAAATTCAACCTTTGGTTTACTTCCAGGAATTTCACCAACAATTGGTTTAGAAAAAATCATGCTTACTTTAGGAATATAACTATTAACATCTATTAATTGTGTAGTTTCGTTCATCATTTTATTTTTATATATATTTTTTTTAATCTTTAAATCAAATTTTACTTTTTATTATAAAAATTTTTAGTCTAAAGAGTTAGTAAAAATTAATGGAAGGTGAAGATTTAAACCCAGCTGATTGTATGTAGCAAGTAAATTTTTATAGTTAGTTTTCTTACTTCAAGCATATTTAAAGATTTCTTACTGATTAGTAAAAAATCATGGCAGAAGATATACCATTAGAAGATTTGTCAAAAGGAACTGATGATGATAATGATGATGGCACATTTTATCAAAGCCCAAACACATCCACTTCCATTCCACCTTACCCTGATGATTATGAGGTGGCAGAAACTTCATTTGGTGGGCGTGAAACTGATCCATTATTGGATATGGAAAATGAAAAAGATGAAGTGTGGAGATATATTTTAAATAAATTTCCAAATGCTAAACCTAGTTTTCTTTTCAGATATAATGAGTGGGGTAAAATCGAAGTCGCAATTCCTAGAAAACCAGGAGTAAAAGAAACGTGGTATGAATTATTCAATGCAAATGGAGATATTAATAAAAAAATCCCTGTTACCATATTGAAAGCTCTGGGTAAAAAAGCAGAAGAAGTTGTGCAGGCCAATGATGATCTTTTATCACAATTGAATGAAAAAAATGAAGAAATTAGGGATTTACGTAATGCATTAGATGGTTTAAGAGCAGTAGCGGAAACAGGTCAATTAGAAATAGATCGATATGTTTCAATTGAAAAAGAGTTGAGAGGTATGATTGAACGACATCAAACCACAATCGCTGAAAAAGATAGTTATTTAGAAACTGCAGTTAGAGAGAAGATTGATGCAAAACTATATGCAGAAACTTTACTTAATGATTTGAAAGAATACAAAGCCGAGATTGATAAGAACAAGAAAGATTTGGTTAGCTTGAAAAAGATTGAACAAAGTCGAGAAAAGTTGGCGAAAAGGGTTAAAACGTATGATGAACTATCGAGAAAACAGTTAATATTAAACGAAGATCAAATGGCTGATATCGAGAGAAAAAATGATGAAATATTTAAAAATATGCCTCTTCGCGATCGTGTTAAGTTTATCTTCAAAAAGTATGGTTTTACAGTTTTTGCTGTTATGAGTGCTGTAGGTGTCATCATTGGAGTTATAGTTTCTAATCTTTCAAAGGGTTTATCAACATTAGGCAGGGGGGTTGGAAATGGTTTAAAAACTCTTGGTAAAAAATTAGGTGAAATATTACCAGGAATGGTTGGTGCAATAGTTAGCTTTCTTTTCAAAACAGCTGGGCAGGTTATTGGATTTTTAGGTGAAAATGCTTGGCTTTTGATAATGGCTGTTGTTTTATATTTCGTTGAAAGTATAAAAAAGAAGAGAAAATAGATCTAAAGATATCACATTGATCAGTAAAATACAATATGGATGACTACAATAAAATTTATCCTCAATTACCTAATAATGTTGATCTTCAGTCGGTTAATTTCAGACTGCAAAAATCAAGCGAAGTATTACAAAATCTTGCGAAAGAAATTAAACATTACGAAGAAGTAAGGAAAAAATATAATAGGGCGAGAGGAATATGTATAAAAATTAGTGTTTCTGGTGGTTTGATTTCAGTTATCCTATCTGCAGGCGGGCTTGGAACTTCTCTCACGGGTTTTGGTGCTATTGTTGGTGTGCCTTTGGGAGTTATAGGTGGTTTTTTTGGTGGGTTGTCGGTTGGATTTGGTTTTGCTTCTAAAAAACTTTCAAATAAAGTTAGTAAACACGAACAAACCGCTGCAATTGCAAAATCAAAATTAAACACAATTAACGATTTAGTTTCAAAAGCTTTGAAAGATAATGTTATATCCGATCAAGAATTTTCTATAATTTTAGCAGAGTTGGAAAAGTTTCAAAAACTAAAACTAGAAATACGACAAAAATTTAGAAAAGACGCAGAAAAAAACTTCGACATGTCAATTATAAGGAAGAAAGTTCGCGAAGATCTATTAAAAGAACTTACCGGAGGGAAAGGACATTAAAACTTGTATATGAGAAAACTGAAGTTGGTTGCAATTGTTTTGCAGGAATTAATTAACATTTTATTCTCGATCTAAAGATCAAGTAAACATAAGAATAAAATGCTTTTAAATGATTTCAAAAATCGTTATCCAAATGTTAACCTTGATAAATTTACATTTATTAATGATTCATTTGGTGGATATATTAAATGGAAAGTTAATGGAACAACAATTATGTCTGATGATGATCCTTCTGGAAAAACATGGACTGAAAATCTTTCTAATAATTTGAAAACATTATTATGGAAAGATTTAGGGTTAGAAAATAAAGTTAAGTTTAGTTCCTTTCCAGAAAGTTTATCATCTACAAACAAAACATATCCAATACCCGGTATTAAATTCGATGAATCTGCAAAAAATGTAACAAAAATGTTAACTATTTTAAATATATATGTTTCAGATAAAGACAGCTTCATTTCCCCCATGAAAAATGTATTTAAAAATCAGACTGTAGGACTTACTAGCGGTAAAGAAGCTAGAGCTTGGTTGAATAAACCAAATATTAATCACTGGCCTCAGCAATTAAACATGGCGGTTTGGTGTGCAACATCAGGATGCGGTGTAAGTTTAAATGATAGTTTAAATTACCCAAAAGTTATTAGAAGTTTTATTATATTTCACATATACTTTACAATAAGAAGAATATTATATGAATTATCTGTACCATTGCCTGGCGAACAAACTTTTTCTTTAAAAAATAATCCATACAACAAAAATGCTTATAATCGTTTATGTGCAGAATTTGGCTTAAGCAATAATCAAGATTATAGAGGATTAAATAAACCTTTGGCTGATTTTAGATGGAAGGGGGGTGCAAATCACGGTGTTGGAGATGTATTCATTGATTATGGAAAAGGATACGTACCTCCTGAAGGCGTGCCTGGAAGCGCTAGTGCGCAAGCAATAGGTGGTGGAAATCAAGATGTCAGAATTATAAGGAGCTACGATCCTGATGCAAATATTTGGCCAAGCAGTTCAAATAGATTTTCCGATGATGGGGGTAAAAAAATAAAAGGAGATTTAATATCTATGCTTCGAAATGATTATTTTGTTGATTTTCAATATGCTTGGTTTATACCTAAATCTGGATATGGATTAACAAATGCTGGATTAGGAAGAATAAATAGATCGGTTGAAGCGTTTGTTTATTGCGTCTTGGGGTCTCAAGTTAATACTAGGAATTCAATTATTGGTAATGGAGGAAGAGCATTTGAAACTCAGCAAGAATTTATAGATTTATTTGAAAGCTCTGTGATTGAAAATGATATCGCAAATTCAAATCAAAGTTATCAAATGGCGGTTCAAGAATCAAAAGTACGGCTTGATTTGGCTATAGCTCCTAATGTTTTGTTGATGCCAAGCAATTTAATTATAAATACAGAAAGCGTTATTGGATACAATAATAATCTGAAAATAGCAACAGAAGATATGAAATTTGGGGTAAATAATTCATTAAACATTGAAACAAAAAATGTTGGAATAACTCATAGTTTAGGAACATCAAAGGTTTTATTAAATACTAATGCTCAACCAAGGAAAAATATAAATCCTAAATTAAACAATAATGATGAATCAAACAAAACAGATGAAGTTAGTAATATAGAAACATCTTCTCATCAAAATACTCTTATTGTTTTAATATTTGCTGGAGGATTATTATCTTGGTTTTTATTTCGATAAAAATTAATCTAAACATATACCCTCTAAATGAAAAATGTTTAGCATTACAATGTATAATTCAGAAACTAGGGTTTATTTAGACCCTCCAATGAAATACGTTAGTGAATTACAACTTTTAGATTGTAATATTAAAACAAAAAGACTAATAAATTTAAGGAATCAAGAAAAAATAACTGATGAACAAGATAAGCCCTTAGTAATATTTAATCCAGGAATATATTCCATAAATGATATAAAAATATTAATTGAGCTCAGCGAAAAGGGTAAAAATATATCAATGATTATCGGAGATAATTTTGCTTACATAATCAACAATAAATCAGTTAACATTAAATTTAGCCAGGGTTTGCAAAATTCTTTAGGGCTGCCAGAGGTTTTATTTAAAATAACTCAAATAGATATAACTATAAAAGAACCTTTGAGACTTTTATGCAGCATAGTTGATAATAAAATGTCATACACGAATAAAGGTAAAAATGGAGTCCTTGTAAAAATACAACCATCCCAATTGCTAGCAAACATTCCATCAAAAGATTATCCATCTATTCCAATTAGAAAATATGATAACTTGATTAATCACTTTGATTTAACCATTTTATACTCTGATTGGAAAAAGTTTGATCTAAAAGGAGAATCTGTAACTTTTAGTTTAAGATTTAAATAAATTTTTGTTATGTAACCATTTATTGGGTTATATAACATAACTTTTATCAATCTTCTTCACCAAATACCTCTTCTTCCAAAAACCTTAACTCTTCAAAATCAATACACCAATCTAAATATCTAGATGGGTGCCATGTTACAGCCATTAAATCATCATACAAGTCTTTATAGAATTTCTCTTTATGTTCTAACTTATATTTATCTATTCTTATTTGAACCACTATTGAATCCAAAACAATACAATTAAAAAATCCTAACTCATCATCTTCTTCAAAAAAATCTCTAAAAAAACCGCCATAAATTAATTTTTCATCAAACTCCAAACCTTTTTTAAGATCTAAAATAATTCTACCTCTATAAACTTCATCATTTTTTATAAAAAAAATATTGCAATAAAAATCATATCCATTTTTTTCAACAATAAATTCGCGATATTTTGATATCTTTTTTAACAAATCTTTATTTATTGAATCTATAAATTCACGAATAAGAAAACCTTTTTCATTTAAAAACTTTAAAGAAAGTTGCCCGTCTTCCATTTTATTTACAATTTTTTCTAATCCTTAAATCATAAATTAATTTTATACGACATTCCTTACAAGAGGCTTTTTGTTTCATGTGTTCGCATATTTGTGATCCTCCACATTCTTTACATTGTTGTTGTTGTTTATTATGTATGCATATTTGTGATCCGCCACATTCTTTACACTTTTGTTTTTGCTTATTATGCATACAATATATTGATCCTTTACATTTTTTACAAGCATACTTAATTCTATCATGTTTACATATTTGTGATCCACCGCATTCTTTGCAAAAATATTTAATTTTTCCATGAATACAAATATAATCGCTAGTATTAGTAACTTTTTCAATTAAATCAATAATCTCCTCCTCTTTATATTTTTTAAACTCATTAATTAAATCCATTCTACCCATTTTTGATCTTCCTTTCGTTTTTAACTCTCTTGCAATTCTTTTTATTTCATACAAACATAAATTATTTAATTGATCCATAATTACTTTCTATGGGTATTTTTCTAATCTTTAAATATCATTTTTATTTTGTAATCTGAAAAAATCTCTGTTTAGTTTTCTGATAAAAAGAAAATGAACTTATAAATTTAAGCTAAAAATCTCTTCTGTCAAATTTAAAAATAACCTGTAAGCTAAAAAAAATATGTGCTTTTTTCTGATAAAATTTAAAATAACCCGTAAGCTAAAAAAGAACAAAGATTTTCCTGTCAAATTTAAAAATAACCTGTAAGCTAAAAAAAATATGTGCTTTTTCTGTCAAATTTAAAATAACCCGTAAGCTAAAAAGAACAAAGATTTTCCAGTCAAATTTAAAAATAACCTAAAACGTACTTATAAACACGCTTACATACTACTCGGGTTGTCCATGTCATGTAGTCTATATTTGTAATAATATACTGATTATTATATTCAGAAGCACATGACCTAGCTAGGTGATGTGCTTCTGTTATATTTTGATTATTTTCTAGTAAGTTAAGTTTCGTTTTGTTTGCCTTCCTTTTGCGAAATAAGCACTTCTTTGCTCTGTGCAAATTGACCCATGTTCATTTCTGCCATGCAGGTTGAGTTATGGTAAACAGGCTGCATGCAAATAAATATTCAATAAATAGTCGATTATTTTTTGTAGTAACATAGCTGTGCATTTTACACTAAACAATTATTGGAGGAGGTTTTTGTGATATTCAGATTAATCAAGGTCGAGGTAGGTGTTATCAGCCAAAGTCAAAGGCTGAGGCTGATAATCGTTACTTAGACCTTGGTTATTCTGGATTTCACAAGACACATATTAAGCATGTCACCAGCACCTTACAACAACAGCCTAGTTTCACACTCACTATTTTCCCTTCAAACAGTTATTAATATTATCATTATTATTATGTACTGTGTTAGGTACAGATTTTACAAGGCAAGAAAGCAACTTGCAGCTATTGATTGGAATTACCATCGTGATAGATCAGCTGCTGTGGGATCTGAAGGGGGTGAAGGAAGATATAGCCGTAAATACATCCAGCGCACAAAAGAGTGGAACACACACATAATAAAACTGGACAAATATTTTGCCTACATTCCCATACTCATGGCCAAATTTTTTCGTCGCCGGATAGATGTCTTTAGGATAGACAGACACGTGTCTCTGTCTCAAGATGATCCAGAAAGAATTGCGCCAACATTTGCGCACACTGTTCCTGTCTCCTCAAAGGAGTTGTTTGAAAGACATATAACAAGGTTTCAAAAACAGGAATGACTTGATACAGATTTGAACAAGATATCCCACAAAGCTGTGCCACCATAACAGTTAATAATAGGGTTTTTGTGGTGTGTGAAAACTGACATTTCATCTGAAACACTGTCCAATTTTTTAGAAACACTTGAACCATGAACACTTCAAGATCTCTTTCGTAAATTTGTTCCAAGAGATGTACACATCTGTCACCTTGTCAAGGATTGCCCTCTGTGAAATATAAGTGATCTTATTTCAGATTGTGATAGTACAATAAGAAACTACAGAATACAGGGCCACTGAGGTCCACCTAGTCGGCAGTCTTTGAAGAACGAGGGACAACGCAATAAGTGGCCCTGTATTCTGCAGTTTAGCCAATTAGGAGCCCCAGTAATTATTATTAACCTGCAAGCAAGCTCTACTGGAGAGCTTGGTCAGTGATAGGTAAATGATTGATTTCTCCTTTTGGTTCAAGTAATTGCATTGTGGATCAAGTGACTGATTTCTATATAAAAGCCATACCAGGGATTCATATCTCCAATACATAATATTGGTATGATATACATGTAGCTGGGTTAGCACATACTCGATTTTTATTGAGTTTATCATAATAACATATGTACAGTGAGAGTTCTCATCGCTCTTTGAACCCCATGTAGATGCCTGATGAAGATGGACAATGTTCACGGATTTCCCACACAACACATGACGCGCCAACTTTCCTCCTTCCCTTGTCTAAATAACCATGCTTATCTAAAATATAATAGCGATAAGCAGCCTTTCTAAAGGTTCTGGTACTGTTGTCTTGCCTGTCATTCCTGATATCAGCACTGCTTTTTATTGACAGTTCCAAATAATCAGGATCCAAACACAGTTTTTTTTAATCTTGTTTTTTTGGCATCACAATTTTTTTGCCTGCAGCACAATTTCTCCACCTCTAAGGGCATGTTACGGCAGTTTCCACATACACACCACTCGGGAACTGGTCCTTGCCTCTGCTGAGAGATGGATGGGGTTAGCTGAATTGCAACACTAGCTTCTGCTGCAGGACTATAAACCTCTGCATCATTGTCATCATCATTAACATTATCCAGGTCATCCTCCATAATGAGCAGGGAGTCTATGCAGTCCATACTTCCGATACCCCTTTTCAGGCTTCTGATGCACAGTGTCTTTACAGTTGCAGAATTCCTTTAAAATAAAGAGAATGGCATTCATAGAACCTGCAGTAATGTTGGTCAATTCATGGAGGAGCCCTTTTTGGACAGGACATGTGTAGATTCTAAGACTTTATTGGTATTCATTTAGGTGGCAGTTATGGAGAAGTATCTAGAGCTATGGCATCAAAAGAGAAAAACAAATAATCAGCCACTGTGATTTTTCAAAATCATAATGAATGGCGACCAGTTCAATTTCAAATCACAACTCAGTCAAGTTTCTATACTTGCATTTTGAATTTTGAATTTGAATAATTTCAACTACACGAGCAAATACAAATGCTGCGAAATAAAAATAATTTTGCCAACGTGACGATATATAGTTTGATGAATCAATCGGCACAAAAATAGAGGTCCTACGATATGCAAAACAATGTACTAATTCATCGAATAATAAAGTCGACAACACCGGATCATTCGAAATTTCACCTTGACTTGCTGGTTTGCTGTATTTCGCTCATCCTCCTCGGTAGAGCGCTGAGTGGTTTAATTGTCAATGGAAGCGGTCGTAGCAGTCTGTACAAAGCACAAATTTATTGTATCAATTATTTGTGCGTAAGCTAATCGCAACTAAAGAGGAACATTTCTTCAGTAGAAAGTTGTTTACATATAGCCTCGATGACAACAAAGCACAATAGCGAGTAATGGTTTGCGTAGATCTAATTCATTGACATCTCAGGATTTCTGTCTGGTTCCTGAATTTAGAAAGGGTAGAAGACGTAGAACGAAATTAGAAAAGCAAAATATCCGACTGAAAGCAGTTTGACCGATTTCTGATGTTTCTCACCTCTTGCTCGTCTTCCGATTCCGTTTTTAGACTAATAGAACTATTTTCCAGAGACATCTCTAATCGTTCAAGTCGTTCCTATTCGGTTTTTCCTTCTAAGTCATTTTGCTCAGTTTAGTTCGCCAGTATATTTTATTTTATTTGTGGGCAACAATATTTGATATTTAATACCTTGTCAGAATGATAAGTATCTTCAAATTTGGTATAATGAATTTAATAGTTTTTCAAAAGGTACTCTGAGTTCAAGAAAGAAACGTGTATCGTTATCGGACTGCCAATATTACTACCTTATAATCAATCCAAGCATGGAGATGTTTGTCGATAGCCTTTTTCCGTGTTTGTCTATGGCCGGAATCCATGAAATCCACAACTGGCGGGTGGAAGTACCTTAATTACCGATTTCCCGTAACAAACCCGTCGGGAGAACGACCACAAAATCTTATTGCTCTAACACGATCACATTACAAATCTCTTCTTGCTTCGCTTTAAGCTGGATCTCAAGCCACTTAAGGCCTGGGTTTGACCTTCTGTTGAGACCCCCCGCGATTGTTCAACGGTAACTCGTGTGTTGTTGAAAAGTATTGACCGGAATATCGGTGGATGTCGGTGGATGATTAAGTGATTATAAAACCGTGGTTTTTTGGAATCCCAAAATTAACGTATAAACAACATGTACAAGACATCTGGATGGTAGATCTTATGAAGTAACGTTTCGAAGGTGAGTTTGACCATTTTTTTTTGTTCGATTTCAAGTTTGTACGTACAGCACTGTGTAAGTTACACACAACAGTATTGCAGTCACAGCTTAAACATTTATTAATTTATTAATCTAGGAAAACCTAATGCAATTTGCCTCAGAGGACAGCTTAGGAATGAGTGTTTTGAATCTTAATACTTTCCTCTCTTTAGTCCAAGGCTTCACTTGTTGCTTAATTGATCCTATTTGTTAATTCACACATGTAGAAAAAGTGCATGGAGTGGATGACAAAAAAATCATTTGACTGAGACTTAGAAGCTTTGTAACAAAACTAAAAGCGTAATGGTTCACCAATAACACTTTATTGAAGGTCAATTTATGACTCGATCAAAGAATTCTTAAAGAAGTTGATTTTCTCATGGGAAAAGCACTTCAATCTTTGCACAAGCAGTACCTCTTGACTACCGGTATATTCGTACATGCAACTGAAAAATATTTCGTAGCTTCTCGAAAAAAAAGCCTGTGGTGTTTCCCAGTAAATACACTGGATCGTTATGTTTATTGTTCACAAATAGCGAGCTAATGTAATATGGAACAAGCTGCATCTTCTATTCTTAAATACTGGTTTTCCTATAACTGCCCATGACTACACTGAGCTTGCTCTTTGCAGATACATACATACATATGTAAGCTATAAGTGTACAGTAATTTTCCATGATGCTAGCAATTTCAGAGCAACTTTTTGTTTTGTTAATATGTGATGTAACTCTGGTATTTCATTATACTGGTTTGAGTTTGGCAACCTGCCAGTTTCACAAACCATCTTTTTCTCCCATTCCTTTACATTTTTTTTGCACTCACTTACAGACCTAAGCAGAGCAGTTTGGATTCGTGCTAGATGATTTTCGTATTTACTTTTGTAGTAGTGCGAGCTCATGTTCTTTGAGAGCTTATTTCGCAATTTCTCTAGCTCATGAACCTCAGGTAAGTCACCAAGAACTATTTGAAGGGCTTTAGTAGTCTTTGATGATGTATGTGGTTGTTCTGTGGACTTGTCTTGCTGATGTTTACTCTCTACCTCAGCAACATATTCATTCCTTCCAGTGTCAATCGTCTCATTATCAAACGCAACACTTATAGTCTCTTGTTCCTCTGTAAAAATACAAAACTGCATTTTAGAAAAACACAATAATTCAAAGTTGAATTAATCCTTGCAATGTTACTGTATCTAGTCACTTCAATTGATAATTTTAATTCGAAATTGTAACTACCTCTATCTTCTAGTCTCTCATCCATTTCAGCCATAGTTGCTCTTTGATTTTCGTCAACATGTGGGTCACTGGCTACATCTGTGAGAACGAAGAAAGACTTTATAAGATACAATCTTTATGCAATTGTAGTTTCCCACCTGGTGGTATTTTTTTTACTACACATATACCTGTATCTTGTAGTGTCTCAGCCATTTCAGCCAATGTCTCTCTTTCATCTTCGTCTACATGTGTGTCTGTGTCTATTGCTGTAAAGATATCAAAAATTGCATACAGCTTGAGTGCAAGGAATATCATTTTAAGTCTGTCATTCTGAATTTTATAGACAATGATGCAGGAGGTAATTATATCACATTTTTTTGCAAATCCTCTTGTTACTGATAGAGGTTTACTCATTGTTAAAAAAAGCATTTATCACTGTGATAAAATACTAATAATAAAATGCTTGTAAAGGAATATTAAGTGATACCATCATGATTATCCTGCTTGCGTTGATAGATTAATTTCCCCTCTGCATTTCTCAGTTTCTGAACCGGTAACAAGTGTGGAGTTGACTTGTAAAGTTCTTGCCAAGTGTTTTGAAGCTCTTGTTGGAGGGACGGAATAGATGTTGATCTAAAGTGTTGAAGGTGAGGACCACATTCTCTGCTATCTTCTGCTTCTCTGCCATCATGAAACTCCACTGAACCATCATCTCTCCAGTCCCACCACTGTCCAGGACCAGGTTCAAGGTAATCTGGAATGCGTTGGATGTGAGATTGCCAGAGCCTTGATTTTTTGTTGATGATGTTGGATTTGATGATGGTGTTTGATGGCACTGGAAGATATTTTGCGAGTCTGGATATTTCCTTGTCTTGTTTGTCCATAGCAGATGCTTCCTCTTTCATTGCATCCTCTGCTTGAACATGAAGGAATGTGTTTGGAATCAAGTCTTCAGGTTGTCTACTCCAAGTTTTCTTGGTTATGTCTTCAAGCTTGTCAAAAAACCTCTCAAATAATTCTGCATTGATTGATTTCAAGCTGATGATTCTGTAAATAAGTGCTGAGTGGTTGATAATTTGGTGGTAATATATTCCCTGAAGCTTTCTTGTGGTCATGCTTTTGGCTGGCAAAAGAATGGAATTCACTGCGAGAGAATGGCGGAATGATAGGTTGTATAAACGTAAGATGTTTTTGGGGCTTCGTTTGTCTTCACTGGCATAAAATATACCCATCATTTCAGCAAAGGTCAAGAGCAGCTCTGTCACTTCTTCTGGTACATTACTCTGCTTTGTAAGCTGAATGATGACTTGTAGTAATGCTTTTCTGTAGTCTGTACAGCGAACTTTGTCTTTGCTCAGTGTAATGGAAGATGTTTCATTTAAGACCACAAGAGCATCGACATCTGTGACATGGTGGGGGAGTTCTTGTAATAGATGAGAGATGTGATTTAAACAGCAATGCAGTGGCTCAAAAAAGAGCACTTCATAATCTTTAAGGTTTAAATCATCCAGTGTGCATTTACTATCTGTGCCAAAGAGCAATGCTGGGACTCTAGTTGTCCCTCCAAGAATGTCAGTGAGTTCCTCTTGAATTTCTGATTTTGAGCCTGCATAATTAGCCCCTCGTTTTTTTAGTTCTCTTCTTATTTGGTCAACTTTGAGGTTTTTGAATGGGCTTACTTTGTCTCTCTTTCCCAATAGTCCAGATGTGACCAGCTTCAGTTTTTCATCTAAAGACTTGTAGCTTCTATAGGCCATGTAGTCATATTCACCTGCTCTTCTCATATCACCATCACATCCTGTGCAACCACGATGGCCACCCTTTTGTGAACCATCCTCAAATTCAACACTGGGGTTGTCACCATTCATGAATCTCATTTTGTCTGTTATAGGTATTCCATCAATTTCGGTTGTCTGTGATAGGTTTAGGAGACATTCTCTTCTAGTTGGAATGAACATCAATTGATCTTCATCTGTGCTCCGGCTAAATCCCATCATGTACAAGTGGGGTTCTTCTACCACTGATTGTACATCAACATTGAGGCCACTCTTTCTTTTATATTCTTCACTAGTCATGTGTATAGCAGGGTCATAAAGCTCTCTTAATAAAAATAGCATCAAGCCATGGTTTCCTATTCCTGAGTGGTCGTGCCATATAAGCCAGTGTCTTGTTCTCTCCATGTTCTTGAGCTCTAACATTGGGTTTTCTGTGTGTTTGCAGATCTCATTGATTTGATTAAGTCTGATTCTTGCATCTTCATCTGACATGTTGTTGTAGGCTGTATCAGGCTTCAGCTTCAGGATATTTATATTGTTCACTAGACTTTTTCTCCTTATTTCTTGAAAGGGGTATTTTCTTGCTGTTAGCTTTGAGACTTTTTTCTCAAGACTGCCTGATTTTGTTAGTATCAGTTTTGTACAGTCAGTTTGAAGAACTGGCTCACCCAGGTCATAAACACCAGAAGCTATTTTTTCGTTTATGTCTTTCTTGATAGCTTTGTTCTGCCGTGGAAGTGGTATTGAAATTTCATTTCCACTCTGCTTGAGAATTTTCCGCCTTATGCGTGGACCTAGCAAATTCAAAAGTACATATATTAATTAATAGTGATTGTGAAAATAGACATTCTCTGACCTAAAATATTTATAAAAGCAACCTTTTCACTGTTAGACTGTAGTCTTAAACGTGTTGACAGTAACACAAGGAAACATATAAAATACGGGTTACATCTGTGTCAATGGTAATTATTATTAATGATTGTAATAAATTTTATAAAATTATAAAGGAGATGTAAATGATATATAAAATGTTACTTTGGGAGATTAAAATTATTATTAATAGAATTTTCATTTATTATTATTAGTTGAGGCACTATCCTAGTGCATTAAATGATACAGCAGTAACCCCGCTGATTTTGTAATGATACCCTTTTAACTTAGACATAGGTAAGATATTATAAGACTACTATAAATAATATTTATATGCCCCTTTATTTTTATTGTCATCATGGTTATACATTATTGTTACTGTTAGATACTCTGTTGCTTACTATCTACTATAATATTTTACTAACCTTTTTCCTTTTGCTCATATTGTGCTACATCAATTCCCTTTGACTTGAGATACTCCTTGAGGAGCTGTCCTGCATTTGGTGGAGATGCTTGGGCACCAACCTTTCTTACATTATACTCTCTGGCCTTTTTTGACCAATTGATGGCTGTTTGTGCATCTTTGTAGAGGGGCCATGTTGTCACATCCCTCATCAACTGATCAAGATTTCCTGTTATGACTTGTGGGATGTGGCTTTTCTTTCTGCCCTGAAGGTTTTCCTTTTCAACTCTTGTGGCAGCATCTCTCTTTGACTCAAATCCCTCCTGAAGTCTCCTCTTTTTTCTAGCAGCAAAAGATACTCTTTGCGACAAATGTGAGGACACATCTGTCTTTGACCAAACTTCTTCAATGGTTCTTTTGATACCCCTTTTGACATCTCTGTTTTTCTTTTTGTTCTCTGCAGGTGAAGCCTTTTTAGTAAGCCCAGAATCAGGGACAAGAGTCAAGATGTCACCAAATGTTTTCCCCAGTTTTTCTTGACATTCTTTGTTGAATTCAGAGTAGATTTTTTGACCAATTTCCTTGAGTTCCTGTCTCTTTGGGTGTTTAACTTCAGTATCAGCTTTCCTGGTAATTTTGCACTGTATGTTAGTGAAGCTTGGCTTGGGCATGATTCTTTTTAAAACTTTTGAGGTTGGAAAGCTATCCACCAGTGTGGGGTGAAACAATAAACAGCACTTGCAATCCCTCAAAGTGTGCATGAGCTTTCTGGCTTGTGATGTTGATGCCCATTTTGTAGAGGAATAAAATTCTAAATATTTTTTCTTCTTAGCTGGCCCACTCCAATCACTTATCATGTGGTCAAGCGTTTTGCATCTCTTCAGAAATGTTCCTGTAAAATATTTAATTAATAAAAAATTGAATGATGTGCATTGTGTGGAACTATCATTAATTAGAAATGCTGGTTCGTCGTTAACGCCAAAGAAAACGCAACTATAAGACGATGATATTATGCATGTTAGTATTTTGTATTACTGTTATTGTAACTATAAATGTACATATGCTTGAATAAAGTTTCTTACCTCTCTCGATGTGGAAAGCGGGAAAGTCTTGGAAGTGATTCATGTAAATTTTGTACCTTTCATTCTGAATACGGTTTTTATAACCTGTATTCGATTCCCTGTTCTCTTTTGAAGTAGCATTTTTAGCAAGTGTTTTCGTATGCCAGATAAAAGCTCTCGCAAAACCACAATTTATCACCATCGACATAATTCTTGCTTTTGTAGTTCGGTGCAAAAGTTGTATTTTCCCGCTTATTTTATGCGCATGCCCCTTACGTTTAGCTGCTTGGTTTTAGGAGAACAAAATAGTGAGTTTTCGAGTAAGAAAACTATAAACTCGAAGCCATTCTTTACGTTAATAGAGGCCAAAACACCAGCCCAATTATTGATATTTCGAGACTTTATTTGAAAAAATCAGCAACTTTTGGCGTGCTAGTTACAATATAATTCCACATTCTTCAACAAATAACTTCTCAGGAGGAACGTTCACTGAATTTGAAAGCAATTCTCCATCGCTTCGTCTTGAAATTCTTGCCCGCCATCTTGGTAAACAGACAATCTGTTCCTAACTGTGTTCTCCCTGGAGCAGTTTTCGACTGTTTAATTTGGTACTGACAGTACCCCTAAGGTAGGGTTTTGTTGCGCTTTAAGATACCGTCAAGGCTTCTGGGTATGGAATTAAAATCAAAATGGCTGCCAAACAGTGAAAACAAACGAGCACTCTAAAAGGGGCTCACCGGTCGCGAATTCAGACTTTTATTTTATTTTACTACTAAATTTGGCCAAAGACTGATAAGAGCATTAGGAATGTAAGTGGCAATGGTGACTGTGATCAATATTAACGAACATATTTAATCTCGAAGGGACAAGCTTCGTAATATTGTTAGTTTTGGTCTTTTTAATGGACTCATTTGTTTATGAAATCGTATTCACCACGCAAAACATTGAAAATTGGTTAATCACCTAACAAGAATCAGTTTTAGATTTTCTGTACATTTGATGCTCGTCACCGGAGACAGTTTCGAAATTGCGAAAAATAAATGTCACGTGATTAATCACGTGACGAATATACAGCGCTAATTATCCCTTAAGGTAATAGAGCATCACGAGATAAACAATCGTGCCAAGTTTTAAGGTAATATTCTTTACCAATTTTTTTTTATAACAAAAATTGTACCATAATTAAAAATATTGGCTGACCCTGGCCTTAAGTGGCTTGAGATGCTTCTCTTAGTTAATCCATACCTGATTCTGTCTATAAAATTAATGCCCGTGGAACTCTTATCTTCGCCGTCTTCGCTTAGTACTTTCGATTTTGCGCAGTTTGACCGGAAGTCCGCGATTTGCGGACTTCAAATCCCTTCTGGCCAGAGGTCCGCGTAACGACCAAAGACGAGCGGACTCTGGGGACGAGATTGGGAAATTAGCTATGAAATGGTATGTAATGCGCATGTGCACCAGCAGAGGCGCAATTTTGAGACCCAAAGGCAAACGGTATAATGACGGAGAAAAGAATACGAAGTATATTCTAACTCTTAAGAAAAGGCATTTTAAACAGAGCACAATAGGTCAAATTAAGGTTGGCGACAACGCTTTTATTAATTCTGATAAAGATATTCTATGTGAGTGCAAGTCTTTTCATAAGAACCTCTACGAATCTAAAATCAGGGTTAGCAGTTCTCTTGACACGTCAGCTCCTTTTGACGGCGAAAACGATACTGCTCTTGAAGACTTTGAACCAAATGCATGTAAAGAACAATTTAATGAAAAAGAGGCTGTAGAAGTTTTGAAAACTATGGAATCTTAAAAAACTCCAGGCACTGATGGTTTACCAGCTGAATTCTATAAAATCTTTTGGAAAGACATATCAACCACTTTAATTAATACATTAAATTTCGCTTATGAAACAGGACAACTTTCAATCACTCAGAGAAGAGGAATTATTAAATATATTCCAAAAAAAGACGCCGAGTCATACTTTATTAAGAATTGGAGACCTTTAACGCTGCTTAATTGCGACTTAAAAATCGCGGCCCAGGCAATTGCTGTCCGCTTAAAAACTTTTCTTCCTGATCTAATTAACAGTGACCAAACAGGCTTTATAAAAGGCAGATTCATAGGTGAAAACATCAGACTTTTAGAAAGTATCCCTTGTTATGCCAGGATCCCTCTTGATAATATAAATTGTTCATTTGTCACACGATGTGGTCACTGGATGTTGGGCTAAACCACCACTGAAAACCCAACATCACGAAGGATATGAGAACACCGCTGAAGAGGCTCAAAGAGGACACTTCTATCATAGTTCTACCGGCGGACAAAGGCTGTGTCAGCGTAGTCCTCGACACCGACACGTACCATTCCAAGATGTCAGCACTAATCAACACAGGACCGTACCAACCCCTAAACAAAGATCCAATTGACAGACCGCCTTAGTCGGAAAGCCACAGAGAAGATACTGGCACTAAAACGTAGTGGACACCTATCGGATAACGAGTACAACAAGATAAAACCCAAACAGAAACAACCACCTAGGATATATGGGGTACCAAAAATCCACAAGACCAATATACCTCTAAGACCCATAGTGTCTTGCATTAACACCTTTGCTTATGACTTATTGGGATTCCTAGCAAAAATCTTGTCTCCTCTCATCAGTACCTCCGACTTGACGGTAATATATAGATTTAGCCAAGCCTAAAAGCGGGGCTCCCGTTAGTACTTTCATTTCACTTTAAACTGTAAAAGCATTCTAAAATATTGCGAAGGAATTCACAAACGTTTTTAACTATAGTTAAGTGTCGAGGTCGGTTAACTTGCTATGATTTTCGTCTAAACTTTCGTCTGCCATAAGTACGGTCTTTCTACCTACAAAGTCATGGAGTATATTCTACAAAAAACACAAATTATCAATGTACTGTATTCTATTCCTGATGAAATTAACCATTCTATTTGCGTAAATGTATTTAAAAGATTTGTACACGCTACTGGGAAATGCAGGACACAACTCTTGTCATTTTCGTGTTAAAACGAACACCTCGGCAAAAAAAATGTTTACTCCAAGCAGGGTGCAAAGAAAATTAATTTTACAGATTGCCCTTCGGGCAAGCTGTAACCAACATCTACCAGCCCGAAAAACATTTTTCACGAGAATGAAAAAATAATTATTAATTATTCTTTTCTTAATTACATTGTAAGTTTAAAAAATTACTGCCTTCATTTATTCACTACAATCAGCTGTAATTACTTAACAAAAGAAATAAATAACCGTAAAAGTGTGAACTATAAGTAGACCTGGTCCAACGCAACACGTGAATGACTAACATACATTTGAGACATTTTACAATTTAGAAGAACATTTATTACGAAAACAACGGCGTTGAAACCAAAGTTCTCAATCGACACACTAAATGACAACGTCGACAACGCGAAAAGCTGCCAGTAAAAGCGCTACATTCTGCAATTTGCCGCCAAGAGAAAATTCCCGCGGGAGTATTTCTTAGCCGTCGACAGGGGAGATGTTTATATGATTAAAGGACATAAAAATTTGAAATCTTTCATCAGTTTGCTTCTCATTCAAAAGTAGTGCATTCAGAAGATCATTTTTCTGAAGAAGGTTTGTTTAGAAGTCGGTTTTCCAAGTCAAGTGTCAAGTTTAAGGGAAAGTGGAAAGTGCGAGTGCTGAGTCACGCATCAGTGAGCAAATATTATGCAGACAAAACTTATGCAAATTTGTGGTCCATAGCACGGAGTCTTTCCACTTCTCGGCTTTCTTCGATACAATTTTGTCTGTTTTCCACAGCACGGAATCTTTCCGCTTCTCGGCGTTCTTCGTTAACATTTTGTCTATTTTCTCGAGCCCGGACTCTTTCTGCTTGTCGGCGTTCTTCGCTATAATTTCGTCTCCTTTCTCTTTCCCGAGCGCGCCTTCTTTGGCGATCTACTTCGCTCATTCTTCCTCAGTTAATTCTTGCTCTCTTTCCCGTTGCTCCTCACCTGAACCCTGTGTTCTGCAAATTATATTTTCTCTGCTATTGTTTGTTGACATAGCAATAGAAATTGTTTCGTTTATCCTTTAGTAAAACTTTAACAGTGTAGAGTAGTAATATTGTGTCTCAAAAGACAATGAACTGAAAATTTCTTTTTTAGTCGTCAACACAATTTCCCGCCAAAAATATGCGGGCTACCAGAACAGCTTCCAAATAAATCACGTCACCTCGATGAGTTGACACATGAGCCCACAATATGGTCATGTGATGCTGGTCAGTGGCTATCCCGTTTTGACAGCTGTCAATTGACCATATTGTGAATGTCCAATATAAAAGTGTGGATTTGCCAAGACAAGCCTGAGATACCCCTCCCTTCCTTTTGATAGTCTCCCCTACCCTACCCGTACAATCTGTAGACGCGTACGTACGGACGTACGGACGTACGTACGCTCGGTCAGTCACGTGACAACCAAAAGAAAAGTGGTTGACCATATTCCATGAGTATGGGGCTCTGCTCCACGCGCGCTTCGCGCGCGGGAGCCCCGCTAAAAACTCAGGGGAATTCGCGTCCATCATCAGCAGAGAAACCATCAGCAAAGACGAGGTCATGATATCCTTAGATGTAGAGTCGCTATACAAGGAGCAGTACAAGCTGCGTTACAGACACTAAACAATGACCCCAGACCGTACAGCGCTCACGCCCACCAAGATTGCAGAGCTCATGAATTTCGTCTTGAGATCCACGTATTTCAAGCCATAGCAACCGCTCCTGTAAAACCAAGGATCTGGAAACGCTATGTAGATGACACCTTCAGCACCAGCATAAAACGTAACGACGTGGATAATTTCCTGGATCACCGTAACCAACAGCACCCGTCCATCCGCTTCACCATGGAAACTGAGAACGACAAGATCGCTTTCCTGAATTCACTAGTGACTAGGGAACTGGACGGCAGACTCCACACCACCGTCTACAGGAAGCCCACGCACACCGACCAGTACCTAGCGTTTGATTCACACTATCCACAATCAGTAAAACGCGGTATTGTTAAGTGCCTAAACGACCGGGCAAAACGTATCATCACTAAATCTTCGGGAACAGCACAGGAGAAGAAACATCTATCGACAGTTCTCATCGCTAACGGTTATACCCGTTCTTTCTTGCAGAAAGTTACCAAAACCAAAAATGCAGCACCGAGAAAAGCAAAACGTCTACCGTGGTGCTGCCCTACATCAAAGGGGTCTCAGAGACCCTCCGCCGCAGCCTACAACAACAAGGCATACGCGCCGTCTTCAAGTCTGACACGACACTAAGATCCCGACTAGTCAGACCAAAAGATCCCGCTGACTCCAGCAAGCAAGAAGGCGTAGTCTACAAAATACCATGCGAATGCGGAAAAGTCTATATCGGAGAAACGGGACGAAAGAATAAAAGAACACGCCAGAGACACATTCGCCGGCCTCGCTCGAACTCAAAACTCCGCCGTTTCAGAACACACCAATGAAACCGGACACAAGCCGCTTTGGAACGAAGTCAAGTTTTTTGATCGTGATAACCAGTGGTACACGAGGAAGGTGAAACAGGCAATTCACATAAGACTGCACCCTAATAACATCAACAGGGACGATCAAGAAACACCACAACAAACACGCGGCAAGCCAGTGGACCCCTGCTTAAGACACAGCAAGCAGGAACAATAGCAGGATCGAAATGCACCAATCAGAGCAGACCACGCAGCTACATAATGGCGAGCCGGAATCAGTCGACCCCATCGCCTGAAGAAGACTAGCAGTGACCACATCGTGTGACAAATGAACAATTTATATTATCATCACATTTTCCATGATGGACAACAACCCGTTCCTTGACTGGATCTTGTTTCTTGACTTTGAAAAAGCGTTTGACACGATAGATTGGCGTTTCATAAAAAAAACTCTCAACTACTTTGGTTTTGGCACCAGTATGACAATCGTTCAATCATTTTTACTGCTCTCCAGAGAGCTGCATCCTAAATAATGATTGTACGAGCGACTTGTTTGAGATCCAAAGAGGTGTTAGGCAGGGCTGTCCACTGTCACCATACTTATTCGTTTTAGCGGTTGAAATGTTAACCAAAGAAATCCGTAGAAATAGAGAAATTTGGGGTTTTCTGATAAATAACGAAGAAATTAAAGTTAAGTCTGTCAATATGCTGACGATACAACGTTAATATTAGATGGATCAAATAAGTCTATAAAAGCTTGCCTACAAACCTTGGACGACTTCTACAAATTTTCCGGTCTAAAATTGAATAATCAAAAAACAGAAGCCCATTGAATTGGATCAAAATGCGGGAGCAGCGATGTACTATTCCCTGAAAGAAATTTCAAACGGTCAAAATACAAAGTAAGAACACTAGGAATCTGGCTTTCTACGCTAAATAAAAAAAGCAAAAAAGACCATATAATCTTGGAGGATAAGGCCTGCTCCAAGTACCAGGCAAAAGCTTTATTAAAGAAAGCTGACAGCATCGTTACTTATTTACAAACTTAATGAGTTGTGTCAGGGAGGCCAGAAAAAACCCACATAACCTCCGTGAGGAACGGGAAACCTGGGTGGAGACCAAGACACATACTCGGACCCTCCACTGGCCAAAAAACTTATACAAATTAGATACCCATGCTCTTAGTAACTTCAAGCAACTCAGTATGAGAACGCTTAGTGTAACGCTTCTTAGTGCAAGGATTCTTCCATCCGGCATGCCTATCCTTAAGCTCGGGATCACAAAGGTTATAGCCATCATTAGAAGCACCACCTGATTTGAGGCTGGGTAAACAATAGTCACCTGGATCATTAACAAACGGCGAAATATACTTCTTAAATTCATCACGAATAGTGGAGTAACTAATCCCAAAAGACTTGTGGAAATAGGCACCATTCTTAGTGCGCACTATCATACGCAAAACAGGGGAACAAGAATCTTTAGGACTTGCCAACAGAGCAAGAAGCCTCTCAGTGATAGAAACCGGGCACGAAACCTTACTAGATCTGGAAATAATAGAAGTATGCCCTTCACGAAATTGATCATTCTTTCTCTGGGAGACAAAAATTGACATGCCAACGTCATTAATCGAAATGTCCTTGACCTTAACATTCAATAGCTCAGAAATTCGAAGCAGGCCAGCATAGCCAACTAATAATACAAACAAAAAGCGAATGTCTGCAAGAGATGCTAAAGCTGTGTTATAAGACTGAGCGACCTTAACAACAGTCTCTAGATCCAGGGGTTGCTTGGGTTGAACTGGCTTAGATAACTTTCTTCTAGCTCCCTCAGCAGCTGCAACAACTGTAGGATGCACTGTGGGCGACTCCAGACCCGCCATCTTGTGAGCCCAACGGATACCATAAAGCGCAGAATCAATAGCAGAGCAACCAAGATTCTTCTGCAAGGCGTCTTCAGTCAACTCCAACAGGTACATGGCAATGCACAATGGACTAGCGGGAATAAAAGATACCCCTTGCTTTGACTGCGCCCAACGACGCCAGCGGGTCCAACCGTAGGAGTACCTGGTGGAAGTACTAGGAGCGCTAGACGCCAGGATTAAATCCAATAGCTGAGGAACTCGCATGGCTAACTCGGGATCAGACAGTTTCTGGGCCTCCTCCCAAACGCCAAAAAGGAGCGAAAGAACAGAACAACAAATAAGCAAAACAATGAAGCAGGCAATCATCTATAATCAAGTAACACGAACTAAGCACCCAAATTAAAACTAAAACTGAACGACAGCTATGTCATTACCGAAAAATGCACAGCCAACTCCTCAACCAAAATGGGAGGTAAAATAACACAAACGAACATAAAGTACCTAAGACGGAACGACGACTACGTCGCAACCGCAAAATGCGCAGCCAACACCTCAACCAAAATGGGAGGTAAAAAAGGTGCAAGTGAACAAAAAATACCTAAAAAACTGAACGACAATAATATCGCACCGCAATATGCACAGCCAACACCTCAACCAAAATGGGAGGTAAAAAAGATGCAAATGGACCAAAATACCTAAAAAACTGAACGACAATAATATCGTACCGCAATATGCACAGCCAACACCTCAACCAAAATGGGAGGTAAAAAAGATGCAAATGGACAAAAATACCTAAAAAACTGAACGACAACAATATCGTACCGCAATATGCACAGCCAACACCTCAACCAAAATGGGAGGTAAAATAAAACAACCGAACAACAAATACTTACATAACCGAACGAGGACCAAATCATTACCGCAAAAAGCGAAGCTAACACCTCAACCTAAGTGGGAGGTTAACAAATCTGCACACTAGAACAAAATTATAAAAAGGACTAACACCACGAAACATGCAAGACGATACAAACCCAAAAAACCAGGAGTTTGACACAAACGTGGCAATTCAGCGAAAATCAATGCGGAGAGCCAACATATTGAACGGCGGACAACCAACGAACACGGAGGGCTTCTTGCAATACGCTACCTTCTGGCCAGGACCTACAATGAGCAGATCTGCAAGCCTAGGAAGCACTACGAACTCTTTGACAAAAGTGTGAAATCGAGATGGACTGATGTGCAAAAACGGCCAAAAGGAAGCAGAAGGCCATTCCGGTATAACTAGGGTCCCCACCCCTTTGTGGTAGCGCAAATGTTTAACCGCGGGGATGATCAGATGAACTGGAGGACACAACCAATTGTTATCGGAACTCCAGTCTTGAGCAAGGGCGTCAACGGCGGCGCAACCCGGAGAAAAATATTTGGAATTAAATCTAAGAACTTGCGAGTTGAAATAAGAAGAAAAGCGATCCACCGAATGAGGGCCCCACCGAGCATCAAGGGACTGGAAAACCACGGGGTTTAAGCTCCAGTCATCTCTGTCGATAAACCTGCTTAGTAAATCGGCACGAGCGTTCTCTTCACGAGGCAACCACTGCGAATCTAAGGAAATGTCAAAAGACAAACAGGTACTAAATATGCCAATAGCAATCTGCTGTAAATGAGGCTTGGAGCTGCCAACCATCAGAATACGAGAGGCACCCATGTTGTCAACGAAAACTTTAACTCTCTGATGCTTCAAACTGTTGGCGTATGACTTCAAAACATAGAAAACAGCTTTCAACTCGCGGTAAGTTGAACCCATATTGACATCAGCCGGGGAAAACATACCACTAACGGGAAGACCGTACAGAGTGGCTAAATAGCCGCCGAATGCAAAATCACTAGCGTCAGTGTAAATGGTAGAATTGGCACAAAACACACCCCTAATAGAATACCCGTTAAAAGAATCGACATGTTAAAGCCAAAATTTAAGCTCTTGCAATAAGGCCTCGGAAAAGGTAAACGAGACATCCCACGAGGGCCTGGACTGAATTAAAAAATACATCTGCCTAGTGAAGAGACGAGCAATTGGGCCAACTGCAAGGGAAAGCGAAATGATAAAACCGGCAAGGCGAGCCAACTCCCGATAAGTAGCGCAGCCTGCAAGGATCAAGGACTCCAGCGAACGTTTTAACTTGGCCACCTTGGCTTCAGGAATCTGAAACATGAACTGAATAGGATCCCAGTGTGATTTACTGTCATTGGGGACGAAGCCAGACGAAGCTAAATCCGTACGTTGAATAAGACTAGCAGCACGAGCAGAAACATAGTCACGCTGCCCTGAAATCCCGTCATCTAAATACACAAAACAGTTGTGGGACAACAGCCGCCATCTCCTAACTAAATTGCGCAAAAGCTTGGTAAAACAAAAACACGCAGTGCTCAAACCAAATGGGAGAACAGTAAACGTAAAATATCTAGTAATTCCTCCAAAATCCCATGCAAAGCCCAAAAAATTGCTGATGAGGATGAAAAATATCCACATGGTGGTAACCCGACTTTAGGTCCCACGTGAAGAACCAAAACCCCTGATCACAAACTTCACTGAAAGATCGTAAATCCTCATAACGAAATTTGGGCTTAACCAAATACTTGTTAACTTCACGCAAGTCTATGACCAGTCGGAGCTTTTTGCCTTCCGCAACTGTAAGAGGATTAACGCAGTGAGGAGGAGAGCTATGCTCGATGAACGGACGCTTCTGCAATAATTCGAGAATAGAAGACTCAACAAATTGCGGGTTCCTCAACGCAGAACGATTGTTCAATAGAAAGCAACGAGTCGGAAATTCACGAAACGGTAGAGAATACCCTCGCCTAATGATATCCATAACAAAAGGAGGAGCCTCTAAATCTTTCTCCCAAAATTCAAAAGCACTAGATAACCGACCTCTAACACAAGGCTCTACCAAAGGAAACTCCGGTCCTTTCGAATAGCAGTCTAATAAAATACCAGAAGAATCATCATCGTCTGAATCAAGCTCAAGATCGTGAGAGTCGTCTAGTCACTTCGAACGCTCGTTAGGCTTGCTAACACAACTTGAGGCCAAATGACCATATTCCCAGCACTAAAAGAAAAGAGGAAAAAAAAAACAAAAGGAAACAATACGAAATACGATTGAAAATCAAAAAATTAAAAAAGGATTAAAAAAAAAAAGTCTGCCTGGTACAGAGTACAGGAGCGAGAGTGACAAACAGCATACATTAACAAATATATATAGCTACATAGGACAATAGATAATGAACTAACACCAACTGACCAATAAGGGGTGGTGAATACCAACATGCCCAAGGAATAACGCGTAGAAAGTCATTATCTCCTATACTTCGTACCGGAGATAATTTGCATTCAGTTCACCCGAAGCAATCCGCGAATTTGAATTATGATCAAAGACTTGAAAAGGTCAGGAATATGTTCAGCAGTTGGAAATATCGCAGGTAAAATAGTGGTGCTAAAAAGTCTTGTTGTTTCGCAGCTTGTTTATGTTTTATCACCGCTAATTTTAAATGCGAAGACTATTAAAGAAGTAAGCAAACGCATTTTCTTGTTTCTCTGGAATGGAAAAGGAAACAAGATTAAGCGAAATACAATCATTAATGACTATCCGAACGGAGGCCTTAAAATGATAGATATTGACTCTTTTAGTAAATCCCGTACTGAAGGTACTTGGATAAAAAAAATACTTCGTTGTAGAAAACCAAGATGAATGGAAACGTTTCTTTGATCCTGCGTTGAAGGCTTTCTGCGGAAAAATAGTTCTTACTAGCTGCTTTAATGCAAAAGACACCAAAACCTCGGCCGGACCAACACTCAATGTCTTAAAATAACTGAAGAGAATATGCTGCCTTTGTTGACATCTGCAAATGGTTAGACATTCTAGTCTTCTCGGATAAGGACGAAAAACCGTGGGCCCCGTCTCACAGCACTGCTCTTGTGGGACGTCAAAGATCCCACAACACTGTTCGAAAAGAGTAGGGGACGTAGACCCCGGTGTTGTGGTCGACCATTGTAAAGTTTAATTGCAATTATGAATTAATAGGAGAATTGATGTAAAGCGCCTTTGAACATATCCATATGAAAAGTGCGCTATACAAATTCATTGTCATCATCATTGTTCAATTTAAAGATAACTTCATTAGTGAAGTCCTGAAAGTTTGGGCAGACGTTAATTTCGAAGACCAAATAGTCTCAGAGAATCATTTTCTCAACCAGAGCGTATGGTACAACTCATTGATTAGAATTGACAACTAGCCTGTTTACTACCCTGAATGGCACTGTGCAGGTATTACAATGGTACAACATTTCAGGGGCGATTCCAATAATTTTCTATCTTTCACGGAATTACAAACATGGCACAATTAATTGGTAAACGGACCTCTTGTTCGTAATTTTGACATCCGTCACTCGATTAATCCCTGAATTGTACTCCACTCAGTCCTATTACCATCACTACTAATAATAATGATAATTCTTATCATTATAATCAATAGCACTATTATTATTATTATTAGTAGTAGTAGTAGTAGTAGTAGTAGTAGTAGTAGTAGTAGTAGTAGTAGTAGTAGTAGTAGTAGTAGTAGTAGTAGTAGTAGTTGCAGTAGCAGCAGCAACAGCAGTTGTAATAGTAGCAGTGGCGCTGGTGGTGATGGTGGTAGTGGTGGTAGTAGTAGTAGTATCTGTGGTTGTAGTGGTTATGGTGATGGTGGCAGTAGTGGTGGTGGTAGTGGTAGTGGTGGTGGAGGAAGAAGTAGCGGTTGTGGTAGTATGATGCCGGCATTTATTGCTATTATCGTCATGTTATGACGATAACAGTCCGCGCCTGCCCAACCTTATTTAACTCATGAAAACGAGAAAAACCCAAAGGTTTGGCACAAATGAGTTCTTCAAAGCAAGAGTTAAGATAATCGGTTGCAAAATACTGAAAATGCCACATGTTGAGCTGGAGAACAAAACGATGAGCCTTTTCAGATTGACCTTTCATTTACCCTTTTAACTTGGACTGTAAATTCCCTTTTTGATTTCCAACAAACAAATAAATAGGTATGAGGTCTTACAATAATATTGATACAATAAATAGAATAACAGACGTTACAAATAATAGGAAGAAAAATAAAAAGAAAAGTGGAACACTAAAATAAGGTTTAAAAAAGGTTCAAGTTGAGGAGCTAAGTTAACCTATAGAAACTGGGATAATCAAACGAATTGATAAAGTAAGTTATACCACCGCAAGGTAAAGGGAAGGTGCTGACGTTTCGAGTGTTAGCCCTTCGTCGGAGCGACGACGAAGGGCGAACGAAGTGTTTGACGAAGGGCTCGGACGAAGGGCTAAAAAATGGTTAAAGAAGGTCTAACGCTCGAAACGTCAAAACCTCCCTTTAACTTTACAGTGGTATAACTTACTTTATCAATTCGTTTGATTATCCCCATTTCTTGCGCTTCAATTCCCCACCGACGCTGCACCAGTTTCTTACGAAAGTGTCCCCAAAATATAAGTTGATCTACAGTTGGTTTTCTAGTTAATTCCCCATTGTCCTTTGCAGGTTCAAAAATAACAGCGAAACATGAAAAAAAAGTTTTTTTATACAGGGCTGAGAAACACTTATTCCTTAGCAGACGCTGTTTTCTCAAGTTTAACATCGTTTTAAACTTCTCTTTTCCAGATAGCGGAAGAGACCAGCTCTAAATTGTCCTAAACAAACTTTGGAGGGAGTCAATGAAAATTCAGAAAATGTGGAAATATCTTCCGAAGAAAACCTTTTACCTCTACACATTTATTCTGCTTATAGTTTTGGTAAACATATTTGTCTTCAAAACAATAAACAGTCGTGCTCATCATCCATTAACACGGAAACAGCGCTTACATTTACCACAGAAAGGAGTAGAAGACTTGACTCAAATGCAAACCACAAGAATGATCTTGTTCTACACCCCACTGTTTAAACAAAAACCATGGATGGACATCGACTCAACCAAAACGTTTCTCACGGACTGTCCAGACAAGAAATGCGTGATATCCTACGATGAAAACGATATAAGCAAAAGCGATTTGGCAATTTTCCATGCAGCAGACATGTCTGCAATAGAAACACTTGAGTTCATCCACAAACACAGGTCCCCGAATCAGAGAATGGCCTATCTCAGCCATGAAAGCGCACCTCATACACCTGATGTATCACCCATGCCGAGCGGATTCTTTAATTGGACCATAACTTTTAAGAGGACCTCCGATTTCACCATTCCATACGGTCATTCTTTTCTTCTCCATCCCGGGGATAAACCGTCCAAGATGATTAACTATGCACTGGGCAAAGACAAGTTAGTTGCATGGGCGGTGTCTAACTGCGGCAAAACTAGAGATAAATATGTTCAAGAGTTGTTGAAGCACATCAAGATTGACATCTATGGCGGATGCAGCGGCATTTTTGGACAAAACAATCAATGTCCAAGAAGTTCTTCTCGATGTGATGAACTCTTCAAGACCTACAAGTTTTACCTGGCGTTTGAGAATTCTCTATGCACGGACTATATTACAGAGAAGTTTTGGCGGACCCTGCATTGGGGAGTTGTTCCAATTGTGCTTAAGACAGATGATTACAGACGTGTTGCTCCTCCGTATTCGTTTATAAGCGTGCAAGATTTCAGCTCAGTAAAAGCACTAGCTGATTATCTTCTCTATCTTGACAACAACGGCACGGCTTATATCGAGTATTTTCATTGGCGCAACACATTCAACGCCGCCCAGAAACACTGGTTTCGCTTCGTCGCCTGCGACATGTGTGACGCATTGCACGACGGGAATGCACCAACTAAGTGGTACGATCTGAAGTCGTTTTGGAATGCGAAGACCGACTGCGAAGAACCAGAGATTCCTCTTTTAAAGTTGATCGAGAAAAGTGGTAAGTTTTAATTCGGGAACTTCTCGCATTTTTCATGTGTTCGTTTGAAAGGTCTCCGCAGCTTCAAAAACACGTTGAGGAAACAAACATTCGAAAATTGTTCGAAGCTACCGAAGGTAGCATTCTTTAGAAAGCTTCTGAACAGTATTGTACTGTGGTACTGTTTGTTTTACTATACAGTGTGGTTCAAACTTTTTCATTTGTGGATCAAATCATGCAGTGTGACCATTCTTTGGAAAGCTACTGAACAGTACTGTACTGTGGTACTGTTGGTTTGACTGCGCGGTGTGGTTCTTACTTTGGTATTGATAGCTACATTGATTGTGAACCAATTACCAGACTGGCCGATGGGGAATTAGTGAATAACACTAGTTGATTTTCAGTGCCCCCACAACACACTATGGTGTTAATTAACTCGAGGCCACATCATGTTTTCAAGTGTGCAATTAGTGTTGGCTTTCTGGTGCTTCTAATTTTGAACTTGAGTACTTTTTTGGTAGCTCAGACTTTGTTGAAGGGAAATTTTAATCACCCCCAAACGATCAATTTAAACGTCGTACAGTAGCACGAGAATGCTCTTTGTAGGTTTATCTGGTCTTCAGCAACCATGATAGTTTTATTGCCCAAGGTCCCTTCAATATACAACAAATGGTCCCGATGGAAGCAAAACTGACTAATTTCCCAATGGACCATACATTAAGTGCTTTCTTGTATAATTAGACTTTCCCTTAAAGAATCATAGAAAAAACAGACAAACAAGGACGGCTCAACTGGCGCGCGGGCAACAACTACGCGATTGTATCCCAGTTGTACCTGTATCCCGATAAGTGGCACGTGACAAAGAAACAACCAATCACAGTGCTCGTTTTGTTGAGTAAAAGTCTAGGTATATAGCCATGTATATTGATTATCAGAGAGCACATGTGTGGTATGGTGAGAAAATACAGTAGATTGCGCCCGTGATCTAATATTGTCAGTTGTGTATTAGGATGGGCATGTTCTCTCCTGTCATTTTTGCGACAGTTTTGTAATGGCTGCTCAATTCATTAAAATTTGGCCTTTGTTATGATTGGACAAAAAGTTTTCCCTTTTCTTTTGTGGAAAAAGAAACTAAAATAGAAAACACGCAGCAAACAGCTGAACTGGTTGATATTCATACTCGCACACAAGAGAACATAAGGGACAGAGAGGGACCCTCGGGGCTTCGGCTGGGATATGAAAACTTCAGTAAAGTTATTTATAGAAACGAAACTACGTTTTCTGAGAGGTCCGCATCTGTATTTAATGACCGCTAGCTGCTCTTAAATATGTATGAGGTTCTCTAATTATGGATTATTCTAGCGGGATTTACAAACAAGAGTCCTCTTCGGTACGCCATGAACATCCAAGAGTATCACAATGAGGTATGCGGACCTCTTCGAAAACAGACTTCCGTGTCCAAAAATAACTTTTCTGAAGTTTTTCATATCCCAAGGGCCGGAGTGGGAGTGTCCCTCTCTGTCCCTTATGATCTCTTGACTGGGAGTGTCCCTCTCTGTCCCTTATGCTCTCTTGACTGGGAGTGTCCCTCTCTGTCCCTTATGCTCTCTTGACTGGGAGTGTCCCTCTCTGTTCTTTATGCTCTCTTAACGGTCCCTCTCTGTCCCTTATGATCTCTTGACTGGGAGTAACCCTTTCTGTCCCTTATGCTCTCTTGACTAGGAGTGTCCCTCTCTGTCCCTTATGATCTCTTGACTGGGAGTGTCCCTCTCTGTTCTTTATGCTCTCTTAACGGTCCCTCTCTGTCCCTTATGATCTCTTGACTGGGAGTAACCCTCTCTGTCCCTTATGCTCTCTTGACTAGGAGTGTCCCTCTCTGTCCCTTATGATCTCTTGACTGGGAGTGTCCCTCTCTGTCCCTTGTGATATCTTGACTGGGAGTGTCCCTCTCTGTCCCTTATGATCTCTTGCCATGGAGTATCCTTCTCTGTCCCTTATGTTCTTTCGACTGGGAGTGTCCCTTTCTGTCCCTTATGCTCTCTTGTTGCCAAGAATACCATCTCTTTTTGCAACAAACATGGGACGCAACAAGATAACGACTGGCACGCATTTCGTATCGAAGTAATGTTAGTTGAACTATTCCATAAACTAATTTTCATACATTTACCCCTTTTTCTCTGCTTCGCCTACTACCAACAGATTAATAATATCAATATTTAGTGAGGGAATCCAACCCGCCAAATGCGGTTTTCAGTGGAGCCCTCCTATTCACCAACGAACCTCGTTCCGACGCGGCACCCTTTCTCTAAGGCCAAAATCATGTGACGAACTAATAAAATATAAGATATAGGCTTCTGAAAATGTTGCTTAAAATCTTAACACAAAATTGAGGACGGATTAGATGGAAAAGAATCCCTCACTTGGAGCAACATGACTGTTAAATTGTTTATGCAATGCACCATTTCACCCTCAGTATGAGAGTACTGGAGGGTAGCATTTCTTCCTTAGTAACTGCCATACATTTCTTTACATGCAAGTTAAGATAACTCGAGGCCAGACTAACTTAGTATCCTAAAGTTGCTTTACAGTGTATTGAAATTGTCAGGAGATATTACCGCTGGTTACGGCTTTAAACGTTCGCAAGATTTTCTGGAAGGATATTGGTCCAGGGGAAAATATGGTTCTCGGATGAATGACTGGATACGGAATCGTATAATCTTTATGTTGTTTTATTCGATCTATAAGGAAGATTCATAAGATGCATAATTCTTAAGAAACCTAATAGCGAGCGATTCATGAAATTGCATGGAACATATAATTTTCAAAATTCAACGGATTACATAAAAGGTCACTTACTTCTGTAGCGATATCCAGTCAAACTTATTTCGGTAACAGGTCAGCAAAACGGGTCAGCAGATCGAGCAGTAAAACACTACAGGTTAGCGATGTTCAACGTAAGGTATAAAACGCTTTATAACCTTTGTCTCTGATTTCGTGGTTCTTAAAACGTGTCATTCTAACTTAAAGATCAACTTACTTAGCGATTACGCCATCGCCTGTCAATCACGCGACTAATTAAATAATCAAATGTCAATAAACGAAGTTAATACTAATCAACGAACAGATATTTCCTTACATTACTTTAATTCTATCAACAAAGCTTATGAAGAAGATTTGCTATCTCTTACGCAAAGTAGAGGACTTATCTCCCTTACTGCCAAGAAGGACGAAGAGTTGTATCAACTAACAAATCGCGACCAATTACATGACTTAATTATGATTACAAAATTGCAGCCAATGTGATCGCTAACAGAATTAAACCAATTCTTCCACGTATTATTGACAAAGATTCAACTTGCTTTCAAAAGACACTCTTCATAGGAGAAAATTTTCGCCTCATAGATTTCGTCAGCTCTCAATGGGAACGTCAAAATATGCTTGGTTTACTGTTGTTTGTTGGAGTTTGAGAAAGCCTTCCATTCTCAAGAGTGGTCTTTTATCGCTTTAAAGTACTTAATAATGAACTAATAATGAACTTTAAATTTATTTGAGTGTCAACTGTATCTAGCACTAACGCACTAATTGGGGACACAAACACGTCTCAAAAGGCTACAGGAATATGTCGTGTCGTGTTTTCACAACGTTTAGTTGAAGAGAGAACATAGAACACGCTGTCAGACTTGAAATAAGTACAACAAGAAGAGAAGCGATAACATCTGTTTTGGCTTCCACGTTTGATGTTTACGCGGTAAATACTAGAACCGATTTGGTTACGTCATCGGATTCAAAACTTTACGAATTCGACCAGATATCGGATTTATATTGTATTCAAAAGTTTCCACTCTTGAAGACGTATTCAAATCTTTGCGGATTCGGTTGCCGGATTCACCGGCAATTTGCCGGATTCAAACGTATCCGGATACGTGTAAAGAGGGGGTGGGGGGGGGGGGGGTAGAGATCACGTTTCACCTGTTAAAAAATCGTACTTTCAGGAATAACGGATAAACATCTGGTTGTATCACGGACTTGAGAACAGCATTATTCTGTTCTTAACAGCAAGGCTTCACTTTACAACAGTACCAGTACACAACAACCACGACCTGGCATGGCGACATTTCTGATTAATTATGGCATGGTGGCCTTACGCTTTATTAACAGTAGGAATGGTAAGTCACAATCAAGACATAGCTTTTGATGGCTGAAATACAAGAACATGAGAGTAACAGAGTCTCGGGAACGTATCCACAGAATACTCGAAGGCACGGAAAAACCCCGACAAAAATCCCGCCCAACAGCAGGAAAAATTTGGAAACCCGTGTGGGACCCAAGCCCGAGACTCTGACGACCCCTCAACCAAGGTCTACAGTTTCAAAATAATAAGAAGTTATATTACAGTCTGACAGCACACAGTCTCCTGCACACAGCTAACATAAAAGCGAACAGAAATATATTTTTCTTCTAATGTTTTGCTAATAAAAGAACAAACTTTGATTGATACTTAATTAAATATGTGGTTTCCTAGCAATTAAATTCCTGAAAACGTAATTTGAATTCAGTCGCTGTCGCGTTCCCAACCCCGAGTGCGGTGAGCCAGGTAACGCCGTTTAAACCAGAGTGTGCCAGATTCTCAACTTGATTTATTAAAAATTCGCCCTCATGGCACGAGGTAGAAAAGCTGTTCCGCTTCGGGCATGCAAGTGTTCACAATCAGACTGATAGTGGTAGAACGAAACGAAAAGTTATACTGGGCGTAGTGTGACTGTCGAATTGTGCGATTGCGAAAGTGATTACGTGTAAGAGGAAAACTACGGAAGCCCGGACCTATTTTGTTTTTCTTTTACACTTTTTGAATTCTCTTTTTCATTTTTTCGTTTTTACTTTTTCATTTTGTTTTTCTTTTACACTTTTTGAATTCTTTTTTCACTTTTTCGTTTTCACTTTTTCATTTTGTTTTTCTTTCACACTTTTTGAATTTTGTTTTTCACTTTTTCGTTTTTACTTTTTCAGTTTTCGTTTTTCTTTTACCGTTTTTGAATTTTTTTTTCACCTTTTCGTTTTTACTTTTTCAGTTTTCGTTTTAATTTAATTTTCTCATTATTACTCGGGCTACTACCACAGGTAGCCCGAGTCTAGGTTTACCTTTTCGGTCTATCAATCTATCAGTCCATCAGTCTATCAGTCTATCGACAACGTCGCAAATCGGACTACCCGCAGAGGCCCTTGGGTATTGCTATTGTGAAAACGCGGCTTCATCAAGTTATTGCACCATCGATGTTGGATGCGAAAGATGTGTACTCTGAACTATCTTTGAAAGCCAATGTTATGCACATGAATGCTACTAACTCTTGTATTGTCAGCTACTGTTGTCATTGGGATCCAAAAGCTGAAGTTAATACACGAATTTTCTACAGCGACAAGACACGCGTCGTTGGATGCCTCGAGTCAACAATTTGTGCAAACAACAATACGCGAATAAAGGAGGTTTTGAGGATTTTTTCATCTAATTTAAATTTTGGTAGCTTTTTGGATGAAGTTTTCTTAATTGCGGTCTGTCTCATGCGTGGTCGCGTGGAAAGTAATTGCAAGACAAAGACTTGACAACAAAAGCGTGATAACGCTCAAAGTTTGATTGCGCTTGCAGGTGAAACGGTTGACGTTACAAAGGATTGCTAGAGACTGTTTCTAAAATCTATAGAACTTGTTGTTTGTTTATAATAAAGTTCTTGGTAATTATGACCGCAAAACGGCTAACAAAGCTATTAACTCGGTGACCATGTTTGTCAGCCCGAATTCCCTCGGGCCTCTTTTCAAAATCATCTCTGTATCTTTTCTTATTCAAACTCAATTTTTTTTTCTACGTGGTCGTGTGGAAAGACATTAGCGGGAACAGGGCCAATAAGGCTAAATCGGAAGAAAAGTATATCCGATTGAGGAGTAATATTGTCGTTTGATTGTTTTTCCCACATATCGCTTCTTCGCCTTCGATAACTTGGAATCAGATGAATGGCATCAAGTTTCAAAACTATTTTCAACCGTGGGAACCAAGAAAGCTGATTGGTCAACATTAATTCGATTAGCAAACAAACCCAATTATCACTGAAATTTCTGTAAAACCTTAGAAAACTTTCTGATAAAATTGCGCAGCTTAAACACAACGTCGACAAGAATTGCGGTGCGATATACAGTCTGGTAGGTTTTTTGCGGTCGTGGAACCAGCCATATAGTATACAATATATACAAAATTTAGGTGTAAACTGACATTCACGTTTGTTCGAAGCCGTATTATCAAGTGTAGCCCGAGTGAACGCTCCCGAGAGCGTCTAGTTTAATTTTTGTTTTCAAGGTTGAACGTTGTTTTCAATTTCCCTTTTTAAGTACTAAGGTTTCGTTTTCGCTCTTTATTTCTCTGTTTTTAGTTTTCATTAAGAAAAAAGCAAAATCAAAAAAAAAAAACGAAACAAAACAAAACAAAACTTCGAAAAGGAAAACGAAAACCGATTGTATAGATCATCATGCTTTGCTGTAGGAACAATATGGCGGATGGAGCTGTTGAACCCGTGCAGTGCGGGTTTGTTGGCGATGTTAGCCCTAGTAAATCCTCTCCATTCACTTCCATTTTATAATGTCAACCCTAAATTACATCTATTTATTTACATCATTTTTGTTCTTCTATTGAAGCAATGAAAGATGGGTTAATCGATTGGATTAGAAAGTCCAAGTCGAATGCTGCGATTGTTGCATACGTTAGACGGGATTTTGGCTTAGATTGGAGGTACTGGTGATGCTGTGCTTCTAAGTAGAATCATTAAGCTATAACCGCTGACACTGGAACGTAATCAAGAGATAGACAGTTGAATAATTAGACAGTAGAGTATCCCTTAACTACATATATGGATCGCTTGAAGTGGCAATACAATTTGCGAAACACGTTTGCTATCTGGCTGATCAGGAAAGAGTATTGCATTGTACTCACTGCAAAGCCCCCAGCAGGAAGTAGAGCTCTCTATCGTACATGGGGCTCTTGAATGCTGAAACTGATAAGCTGATATCTTATGAGAATTTTACAAATGCCGATGATCCTAACTTAGGCCAGAACGATTCCTCACTGAGTTTGTTAACAAGATCGGCATAACGAAATATAAACTTTGTTTTGTAGTGTGCGTACGTAAAATAATAAGAGACGTTTGAGAGCTCTCAACATTAAACGCCATGTGCCAGTGTCAAGGAGAGAAATTTTAAATGCAGTGTCGGTGCATGAGTTAATGTCACGAATTACCTTTTTCTTTTCGTATTCCAAGGATGCTTTGTTTTGTCCTCTTTTCTGTCTGGTACTATGTGTTGATAAGACTGAAATAACTAGTCCCGGTAAACACATTGGGTGCAGACATATGCACCAGCGACTGAAGAGAGTACCCAAATTGAAACATGCACTATTCATAATGCTCTCAATTGTGGTTACCTAGGAATGAAATAATGACTGCAGTAGACAATAACATATCTAATCAGAAGATTCTTCTTACAATGAATCTCATGCAATTATAACCAAAAAACATAAACAAAAAACAATTGGAGCATTTAACTCATCCTCGGTGTAAGAACATATTGTGTTTAAAAGAAGACAAAGCAGTAGAGACTAAGAAAATGAAACTAAAGAAAAAAAAACAGGTTTTTACACCGTGGTAAACACAAGCATTCATATCAACTCTTCAAGATTTCACCTGCAAAAGATTTACAATCATTTTCAATTTGTGTTAAGTGAATATTATTGTGATACTTCATCGACTCTGTATTCCCTGTCAAGATAATAAATAATTTTACTTCTATTCCCTCTGGTGCGATCTCAGTGGCAGTGAAAGAGCTAAATGAAGGTCAATTTTTAAGCACTGTGTTGAGCGGTATACTGATCATGTAATTTGCACCAGGTGTCACTAATTGTGTACCAAACACAGCATAAGAAATAAAATAATGGGGATTACGCTGATATAAAAAATAAAATATAAAAAAAATAAAGAATAAAATATAAAAGCATTGTGACTTCTTCAAAAACTAGCTTCGCGAGGTTTTTGCGGGAGTCGTATTTCTAGTCAGAATAAATTTTAGTGTTCGGCACGTGTTGTTGCCACCTTTGTGCCTACTGGCATGGTCAAGTGGTCCTCAAGGGTTTCCAAGGTAACCTCGTTATCTTGGGAGTTCTCGGTTCAAAGCCACCAACCATCTTAGCTCAAGTTAGTTTAGTTTTCCAATCGTTAACGAGTTTCGTACCATTAGTTTTACATTTCTTATAATTCCGAAACAATCTACCGGATTGTGAAATAGGGTCTCTTAGTTACCTAAAGTTGCGGGAAAGAACTTATTATTCCATTAGTAGGTGTTTCCAGCTTTGTTTTAGGCTCGGGCTCACTCGCACCTTAGACCCCAAACTTGCATAATTATTAATCCACGAAGCTCATTAAAATCCAAGTTCGCTCGTGCGCTCTAACACCCTCTACGTTTTGGTTGCCAACTCATCTATTTTCAGTTGAACTTTTACTTCTCTTTTCGAGCTTAAACTAAAATCTGTCTCGACAAAATCTTAGTAAAACCTGGTTTCTTTTGGGCTAGCGAGCTAGATTACTAGAGCGGAGTTTAGTCTTTCTGCTATCTTTAGTTTTACAAAATTTTGCACGAACAAAGATACACTACTTCATTTATGATTCCTTTGAGTTTCCGACCCATCGCAGCTGACGACACCGAGTTTTGGCATAATAATGATATTTATCTTTAGAAAACCCAATTAACTTTTAGCTGGTAGCATAAATAGAGTGGGCTTGTAAGCATTGGGGAATTCGAATATTGTGAGCATTGAGGACACACGAAAATTGTGAGTACTGAAGACTTGAAATCGTGAGCTTTGAGAAGACACTTCCTCGTCGAATAAACTACCTTGGAACGAAGTTGTGGCCGTCGTTGGCCTTTTAAAATCTGTCCCGTAACAGAGTCAGTGTACCAGTTACTGTCGAACTGATACATTTTAATCAATTAATTAAAGAGCAGTATAAGGACCAATAAAAACGATTTATACTAATATCTGTATTAGTTTCTCTTTAGCTGGCACCAGGCAATTAAGTAGAATTTTAACATCAGCATTTTCTCATTTTGGGTTACAGAAAGCAGATAAGTTGCCAAAGGTGATAACATGAGATTGAAAAGAACAAGGCGATTCTTCTTTGTGTTAGCAGCGATAGCGTTAGCTGGAATAATCATATCTTACGTGACAAAAGAGGAGTTGACAAAGCGGCGTTTTGAAAACATTGCTACACACAGCATGAAAAAGCAAATTTACGTTGGCATAAAGACCACGTAAACGTAACGTAAAGTACGGATATACGCGACTTTACGCTAACTTTACGAAACGTAAAGTTGAGCTTTACACTACCTTTAATGGAGGGCGTAAAGTTTCGTAAAAGAACAGCTTAACGCTTGACGTAAATTTGGCGTAAATATGTCGTAAAGTCGATTTTAAACAACAGCGAAAATCCAGTTTAAAGGCACTGTAAAGGTTAATTTACGCTACTAATTTACAGAGAATTAATTGTTTTTTCTTCTTACAAAGTTCACCAGTATCACGCTCCCAAACCCGACTTTAGCCTGCCATTGTTGCGCAGGAAGCTAAAATCTTGATCAAGAGTTAGCTCAAAATATTTTATGAAAATCGGGGAGAAATTTCGTGGCTTATTCGTCCTAAAATGCAGCGAGCTCACCCCAAACCCATTAATAAATTTGTTACAAAGTGGTGTCAGCTCTGTTTTATTACTCCATTTATTCACAAGACATCCGTTACTGAAAATTACCGAATACTCATAACAAAAATGTTATCAGTTGGTCACGTTCTCAGGAATATGAAAATATAAAATAATCATCAATCAACATAGCTTGATTTTACTCCCACAAGTAAATAAATTTATATTCATCTAAATAATCACTGCAAATCATCTCATGTACTTTTTGTTGTCTATGGCCTGGCTTCTAAATCTTAACTGGAACAAACACAAAGGATAAAAGTTTATGCACAACAGTGTTTATCATTTTAGTTAATATTCAGGAGACCTCTACAAGTGTTCTTTTTCGACTTCTTTTTGTTGGAAGAAAGATGTGGCCTGGTGCTCTGTGAAGGTGTCACAGTCCTGCTGCTGAGAGGTGTTGCAGTTGTACATGAAATGCTGGTGGAGGGAGCAGCAATCTGGGTGCCTGGGGAAGTTTTGTCAGATCTGTTCCCATGTAAAAGTTTGGAAGGTCTGGTACCAGTGGAAGGTGTTACAGGTCTGGTACTGAGGGAAGTAGTTTCAGATCTGATGCTTGGGGAAGTTATTGCTTGTCTGATGCTTGGGGAAGTTGCTGCAGGTGTGGTAGCTGAGGAAGGTTCTTCAGGTCTGACAACTGTGGAAGGTCTTGCAAGTCTGGTACCAGGGGAAGTTGCTGCAGGTCTAGCACCAGGTGAATTTCCAGAGGAAGGCATTGCAGGTCTGGTGGCGGGAAGCACCCTTACCGCCCACTCTAGGGGTTCAGTGGGTGGACCTCGTGTAGATGGCAGACGATGAACCCTTCTGATGGCAAGAGTTTGTCTTGCTCGCTTGTTAAGCCCACACATGTAGGCTTCATCAAGGCTTTGTTTTACATTTTTTAAGCAAGTCCACTCCCATGTTAACTTTTTCACAAGGAAGCCACAATGTCTTGATTCACCATTCTCATCTTCTGACCAGTTAGACTCATCTGAACTAGTATAATCCATGCTGCCAACTGCCTTCTCGATTTCCTTCTTCTTTTCCACAGACCATGGCATGGCTTTCAAAGATGAAAGTCTCCTCTGGATTTTCTGGACAGAAAATGAAAATATCATTAGCTTTTGGATAAAAAATATGGCAGGATTACAATACAAGTTCAGAATTGAAAGATTTTTCCTGTATTATCATTTCCCATAGATCTAATTCACAATTTTGCAGCAATTATTGTTAACTGTCTCTCACCCAGAAACAAGATTACTGCATTTACAGCAAAAAATACTACCCCCCAGTTAAGCAGATTGTGGCAGTTAAAATGTAGGGGTTGCACCCTAACGTAGGAAAGCAATTCCAGTGAAGACAATATTGACTCTTCCTGTTCTTGTTGTCTTTTGTTAAAAATGGAGAGTTATGTTCCATAGAAAAGTGACTGTTCTGAATTAATTTTAGTAAATGTAAAATATGTGCCATACAGTAGTTAAAGTCAAAGTAACCCGTGCATTTGTTGTGTTTCAGTTTTATCCTTGCTTTAAATTTTATTTTCAGTTGTTTCAAACTCATTTAAGTATGTCACCATACCCAAAAACAATGGAGAATAAAATTTGAACCAAGGATTAAATTGAACCACAACAGTCATATAACTGTAATGATAAATATATCTTATTAGACATTTTAATGTGTAATACTGCAGCATATTTTTATGAGTCAGGCATTATTTTGGTGAGGTAGAAGGGTGAGTCAAAATACTAATGACGAGTAAAAATTTACAGCAATGCTACACACTAAAATGTTTAATAGGAAAACTATTATCCAACATTATCTTTTCCCAAAATTCTGCCAATGTTCTACTTCTTTCACATGGTTCGGGTGGGGGGGGGGGGGGCAGAGAATGAGAAGAGTACAAAATGTTGTGTGATATTTGTCCTAGTTTCATTAGTTATTTGTACTCTACAAGGTAGAGTTGTATAATGATAGGTGTTATTCATCATAATGGGAAAAACTTACATCTCTCCTCCTCCCTTGTCTCCTACAGAGGATGCCATGTCTCTCTAACTTTCCAGCTTTAGCTCTACTTGAAGAATCGTGCAAACTCTTAAAATAGGTTGCAGCAGCACCTTCCATCAAAGAAAAAATAATAATGTTATTATAATGCCACTGATTTAGTCATTTAATTGTGGTAACACATTATTTTACTTTTTTTTAATAACACTGTAACATATACTATAGACCTTTATAATAAATCTTGCAGGGCTTATATAATTTAAGTGATTGACAGGGGGGTGGGGTCTTAAATACTTGTATAGAGAAAGAGAGATAAGAGATAAAAATAGAAGAGGGATGATCACTTATTAGCCTGAACAAATAAACAAAGTTAGAGGCGAGGAAGCAAAAAAATAAAGTACTAGTAATTTTAGTTCTTTCAAACATAATATGGACTTCTACATTTAGAACTGCCAGAGGTCCGTACAACAAAGACTGAGGGCCAATATAATGTCTCCCCAGCAAGCGAGGTTAATAACAGATTTATTGCACAACTGAAAATTCACCCCAATAGATACTGCTTACAAACCTTCTAAAGTATGAGAGGGGTTCTCACTTAATACAGCTTTCTTTTCACCTTTTGTAAGGTATTACTGCATAAGAATCATGCACAGGATCATTTAGGACAGTATCTTTTCAGTCTGATATTTAGAAATATAAAATAATGCACTGGCAATGGAGCAATTGGATTGGTTGATTCTAGTTACTGGCCCTTCAACTTCTTTAATAGTGTAATAATGTGTCTAAAGTGATAATGTTAATCTTCCTCATTTTACAATGTGTTTACTGAAACCGGAACCACCCAGAGAATGAAAACAAATCAGATGGCAGAACTGAAACAATAGATTTCAACTTAATGTTTGAGCTTCACAATTTATTGATAAGCAACACCATAGTCATGTAAGCATCGCAATGAACAAGTTGAGATGTGATCATTTTGTTCTGGACATTCGATTGGCTGGATTTGAATCAAATAGGACATTTGATTAGCTGGATTTGAAAATGTTGGAATCAGTATTGTTTCATTCCTGCCATCTGATTGGTTTTCAATGCCTGGGTGGCCCCGGTTTCAGTAAATGCCCTGCAAGCCCACTCAAAACTTGTCATAGAAATAACTTGTCAGTTTTATGCAAGCACAAGCTCACCCTTCTTCCAAACAAATTTCTATTTAAATGCGTTGTACGTGTACAACCAAATTATTGTGTATTTTTATACACCTACTGGATATATGAGTCCTGAAATTAACACCAACAGCCGTTTGATAGTTACAATGCCTGATCACATGTTACAAAGAGAAAGGCTATGATTACCTCTCATCCAAAATGAAGCCAGGCTTAAATGTTTCATTTTCTTTCAGGACTTTATACATCTTTCTAAAGTCTTGCTATAAATAAAAAATTAAAATCAGTAATTATTTAATTGCTGATTATTATATATATATATATATATATATATATATAAACAGGGAGATGTTCGTTTGCACTGCTGGGACAAGGACAAACTGTATGTTTCACTTTTCAAAATCCTCTACTTCGAGTTTAAAATTAACTGTTATTACCAAGACCACTCTTCCGTTAAAAAATATGTTTCAGAATAATTTATTTAGGGCTGTCATACAAGTAAAACCTTTGCCGTCCCGTCTGTGCCTTTTCCTTACGAAAAGAAAACAAGGAATGATTTCCGCACAGGTTCCTACTTCATTATGCATGCTGTAGTTGAATTAATGTCTTGGGAAGTGCGCGTGCAAACATTTCTTGTTTTCTGAGAACGAAACTGTACGGCTACAGCATGCATAATGAAGTAGGGGCCTGTGTGGAAATCATTCCGAAAACAATTCCGGAAATTTTAAATCGGCGCCATTTGGACGCTAGTTCTGTGCAAATGTTAGGGCTCCCATTCCCTCGTGCGCGGAAGTGCACACGCTTGCCTCGTCACTTCGCCGCTGTCATCTCAGATCGGTACTTCAGTGTAAACGAGTAAGAATAGTTTTTTTAACTTCGCCTATCCGACGGTAAATTACGGTTACATGTAAGATAACAGAATTTCTGGAATACTTGATTATAAAAGACCAACCAGGGTAGCAAAAGATCTGATGAAACTGAAAGCAATAAACTAAAACCCGTAAACAACCACGTGCACGTGTATAGATGATATGTCGTAATAACACATCAAAAATTGTGACAGTTTTCCTTGATCGATAACTAATGTGGATTACAAAATGAAAACTATGAAGCACTTACACGGCATTGCTGGGAAACGGCAATCGTTCTCTTTCTTTTCCTGCCAGTGGTTCTTGTCGGCGTCCTGGTACTGTTGCTCTCGAATTTTGCCGACAGTTCTTCCAGTACACGTTTCTGTTCGATGTCCCGCGCTTCTATTGCCTCTCGCAAGCGTGTATTTTTGTCTATAACTCTTTGAAGAAGAACAACATAATGGTCTTCCATATTTCAAAGCTATGATCAAGCGAAATCTGCTGCGCCAACTTCACAGCTCCCCAGTTTATAGCTAGAAATGACACACGAAAGGACGCGATGACATGAAATAAACAACACCGACAAAGCTTTACCGACAGAGAGAGCCGCAACATTCCCGTCAATAAATTCGCATTTTCCTATTGGCTTATTTTTACATGAAAGAAACAAGACTGGCTCATGATACTGTAGCCTCCTTCGCAGCCGTTCTTAGTCTCGTCACGCAATGCTTCCCTCCCCAAATCTGTACTAAATGTGCAGAAATTTTTACACTCCAAGATGTTTTGAGTAAAGTGGAAATATGGGATCTTAAACATGCACACAAGATCCTTGAAATTCTAAATGAAGTGTTTGAGGATGTGTTAGAGATGGATGCTGAATGCATTAATGACATATTAAATGAATCACAAGAGTGCTTTATGATGGAGGAATGGGATGATATTGCCCAAGACGAATCACTTCTGGAGTTTGCTTTAGAAAATTTATCCATTTCTAATGTTTCAGAAAGTGACATTGAAGAACAGTCATATGTTGATGTTCCTCCCTCTGTATTAGAAATACTAGAAAACCATTCATATCACAATTGAATCTTAAAATATAGTTCAAGTTTTCATTTTTTTTTAATATACATGTATGCAAGAACATTGTCATAGAAAAATGACAATTAATAGTTTAGCAAAAAATGAATATTTTAAAAGGTAAAGGAAAAAGTTTAGCTTAAATGTTCTTCCTATTTTATAAATTCAATATTATATTTTTAGTATTAAGAGTCCTTTTTCTTTATGACTCTGAACATGAAAATACATAATTTAGTCAAACTTTCATCTTAATCATGGATGCACAGTCTATTTCGTATCAGTTTGTTGATATACTGTACCTTTACATGGGCAGATCAACCAAGGGGTGTGTGCATCGGTCTTAATATATTGACCTAATTACTCTAAAGGCAGATCCAGGATTTAGTTATAGGAGTTTCCCAAAAGATATCAGTATATTTTGCAATTTCAGTTCTTATATTTGGGATACTCCTGTAGTAAAATCATCAATTTGCCATGATTTATATCATGAAAAATCATTATAATTACTATACTATACTATTTGATAATTTTCTGACACAAAAAAATTTAAACCTATCGTGCTTTGATGCCACGTTCCATGTTATCTTTGTGCTTGTTTATCCACTGGTACAATGATGACATATCTAAATTCTTGAATGGGTCTATCTCAAAGTTTGAATAGTAGTTATAATGGCGACCAGGTTGCTTTGTGAAATTATTTTCTTCAACTCCACGCTTAACTAATTCATTAAGATCACCAGCTTCTGAGCTCTTCGTGTGCTTGCCTGACCTTTTTGCACGACAGAGACTTTTGTCAAAACCATTGAGAATAGTCCTCACTGCTCTCTCTGACTGACAGATGCGGGTAACAGCTTTTTCAGTTACATTTGGACCAAGGTTCTTGATGCTTGTTTTTACAAATCGGTTGCTGTGCTCTACCTCAAGATCATGTGCAATGTTGTTTCCAGTTCCACCATTTGTGTTTACACCTCTGTTCCAAATAAATCTCACACAATCTCTAGGTGACAGGAGAGCTTCAACCAGAAATGACTGATAAAGACATTCCAAAGCATATTTTGGGCTACCTTTACCATCTGCTTTGCAGTATAACAGCATGTATTTATACTGTTTCATCAACCTCTTACCATCTCCTTCTTTGACAGCGTCTAAGAAGTTAAAGAACAGCAAACCATCTGCAAGCAGAGCACAGTTGTAGCTGAACACATCATCATTCTTCTCATCCTTGATAGCTTGGCACTTGTCAGACTTAGACTTAGCTGATGGCTTATCAGTAACCATGGAAGCAGTGACTTCTGGAGGTGGATCATGTGTTAACTCATGCTTCCTTCGACTAGCACCATCATATTTGAATGAAAAGCGGCATCCAGGGTATCTACATGGATATCTTCCATCTGGAGTTAGAGGTTGCTGGTCTTGGGCGTCCTGCATCTGCTGGTTATTTAAGATACTGTTAAGGAGATGATTGAATGAATCATCACCAAAAACATATTTATCAACAATCAATAGAGCTGCCTTCATCAAATAATTTAGCTTTGACTGTTTACTCTCGCTGGCAATATCAGCAGGTAGTGGGAATTTTGTTGGCTCCCCATCTTTGTTATTAAAGCCAAGGACTGACCGAGCTGCTGTTATCACCTTAGCTTTTATAACAATTTCAAGAAAATCTCTGTCTGCACAATAGGCATCTTCTGGGTCAGCTTTGACATTTCGGCAGTTGATCAGTGCTCTGTCTGAACCCAAAGTACATATGTCATTTTCAGACTTTATACAGAAGAACCTCTTGTAGATAACCTGTTAAAAAAGTAAATAAAACAAATAAAAAAGTAAATAATATAGAAAAGAAGTAAATAATTTATATAAATATAGATCCCCCCTCTTCTATGTTCATATAAAACTTCTTTGTTTATTTTAAGAATTTTCTACTGAATTATCTGACACATTTTAAAAATAATTTAAATATAAAAAATAAAAATACTGTAAAATTGTTTTTATACTGATACTTACTGTTAGCAATTTCATTCCAGAATGCCAGTCGGCCAATTGCAAATTCATGCCTTCTAGTCTTTCTTCTGGATTATAACCATTTGCAACTGATGCCATTACATTAACTGCTCGTTCTACTGACAGCTGATCACAGGCAACAGTCTGATTATCAAATACTCCTTCAGAAGCTTGGGGAATATAGGACTGTAACTGTTGTAGAATCCGAACCATATCCTCATTAGTATTTTCATTTTTGAAAATCACACCAAGAGGAACCTAGCAACCAAGAAAGTCATGAACATGTTATCATGTATATATCATAATTTGTGTTGCATCACTGACATACATATTACAGCAAATTATTTTCAAAATATGAACCTTAATTGACTTCTGTGACATTTCCTTTGTGTACTGGTGAGGGATATGCCTAATGCAAGCATCTGCCAATGGGGCATATGCTTGAAAATGATCAACCAAGATCCTTGAAACCAACACTGCATAATTGTGCCTTTGCTGCACTTGATCCTGTGCACTTGGAAGGAACTCAATGTTGGGAACATCAATCAGTTCTCTTCTTGGTGCTTCTATTGGCAATGAATTTCCCGAAACTCTGTTGACAAACATGTTATGGTTGGTCCAATGAATGTCTGTGTTTTGTTTGGCAGCTGTCATGTTTCTCCTGTGGATGAGCAAGTCAATGTTGTCAAATGCTATGGTGAATCCAGCATGGCAATTTTGCTTATGATCTTCAAGGATTTTTTTGGCTGCCTTCAGTTCCTCACTAGATTGCTCATACTCTGTCAGCTTTTGTGAAAGTACTTTGGTTTTTGCTGACTCAGAGACAATAAGATCCTTTGCCAATTTGACTGGTTGATCAAAGTCTTTTCCAAGAGCATCCATCTTAGACAACACAACTTTATTACAGCAGGTGACTTTCATCTTTGACAGTCTGTCTAGAGCAGACTAAAATACACACAAATTAAATAATATCAAATTTATTAATCTCAATAATAAAATTTTAGGTGAATAAATTCTCTGATCCTTGGGATTTTTCATTATGTGTGTGTAAGTTTCTTCCATTTTCTCATTTTTGTCTTACTTTACCTAGTTGCAAGAAGGTTTACAAAGGAAGAAAGAACTTTAATAGTTTAGTGAGAAATGAACATATCAAAAGACAAAGGAAGCAGTTCAGCTTCATTTATTTCTTTTGTCTTTTAATTATTATTTTCTCACTAAATTACTAAAGTTCTTTTTTTCTATGACAACCTTCTTGCAACTAGGCGTATCTTAATAATATATTTACCTCAATTGATCCTGTTTTCACCATGAGACCAATTACAGAAGCAGTAGCATTCATATGTCGATTTCTCTGTTTAAGTAAGACAGATCCTGCCATTGCTACTGCTGGGAGACTATCTATATTTTGGTTAGCGGTTGAACACGTCAGAAGAAAGGAGTAGAATAACGGAGCCCGAGTCTTCCATTCTTCACAGAGTAGCTGTAAGTCAAAGTTTTCGAGATCTTCTGGGGAAGTTTTTCTCAACAGTGAAGGGTTCTTTCTTGAGCACAAATCATTTATTTCACTGGAAACGTTCTTCAAGACACTGGTCACAACATTCTTCAACAAGGGCTTGCATTTCTGTTGTAACCATAATGAAATGGCTTTATTCAACTTACAACCAAACTAGATTACAACAAGATGGCTGCCACACAACGTTCCTACTTTAGTACTGCCAAACATACTGCGGGCTCACACACCACATGACAACCATTTGAATAAAACAATAGGAGGATTACATCACTCTTCGTCCCTAAGGCTTAAGACTAGCTATAACTGTTTGTGCAAAGTCAAAACTCAGTCACTGTCAACTTTAACTGTTCTACCACCCATAGCGGGCTGGAGGCTTGATTTGACGAGTCGAACGTCGAAGTACGGGTGCTTCGACGGTAGGTCCCTGCTGTGAATCAGAAGGAGCTGGGGTAAGGTTAGGCTCCTGCACTGAACCAGGTGCTGGGGTTGACTCTTCACCCACTTGGCTAATTGGTACACTTTCCCGTAGTGAATCTGGCGACTCCATGGGTGGAGTGCATGGACATGGGGCCAGGTCCCGGAGCGAGACTGTTGATTCTCTTCCATCTTGGTACTTAATATGTGCATAAGTAGGATTAACATCTATCAACTGTACCTGGTCAACAAGCGGGTCATTCTTGCTCAATCTAACAAATCGTCGCAGTAGAACTGGTCCTGGATTTTGCAGCCATGAAGGCAGTGAGGTGCCAAACGATGAGCGTCGTTGGAAGTTAAAGAACCGTTCGTGTGGGGTAGCATTCGTAGAGGTAGAAAGGAGTGACCTTATGGAGTGAAGAGCATCTGGAAGTGCCAGTTCCCATCGGGAATCAGGTAAATTCATAGACTTAAGGGAAAGTCTAACAGACTTCCAAATAATTCCATTGTACCGCTCGACCTGGCCATTTCCAATCGGGTGGTAGGGAGTTGTCTTGCTCGTAGCTATACCTCTTTGAGATAGGTATTGCTTAAGTTCTTGTGAGAGGAATGAAGTGCCACGGTCAGAGTGGATGTAGCTGGGCATGCCACAGAAGGTAAATATCTGGTCAAGGCACTTGATAACAGTTGATGAGCTCATATCTGGGCATGGGAATGCAAATGGAAAGCGTGAATATTCATCTACCACGGTCAAAAGGTATGCATTGCGAGTTGCTGTTGGTAGGGGACCTTTGAAGTCAATGCTGAGCCGTTCCATGGGCTGTGTGGCCTTGATAAGAGCTCCAGTTGGTGGCTGGTAAAATTGGGGCTTCAGTTCTGCACAGATCCTACAAGATGCACACATTTTCTTGACATCGTCAGTAGAGTAAGGTAAGTTCTTGGACCTTACAAAATGCAGCATCCGGGTTACCCCAGGATGGCAAAGTGCTGAGTGAATTTCCTTGAGACTTGTTGTTGACATAGAAGAAAGGAAAGCACGAGTAAATGAATCTGGAGCCACATTTTCCTTCCCAGGTCTATGCTCCACTGTATAGCTGAAAGAAGCTAACTCAAGTCGCCAGTCTTGAATCTTGTTGTTTTTTATCTTTGTTCGCCTTCTGTTATCGAACATATAGGCCACAGAGCGTTGATCTGTCTTGAGTGTAAAGTGACGCCCGGCAAGGAAGTGTTGCCACTTTCGGACAGCTTCAATGATGGCCATGGCTTCCTTCTCGACTGGAGGATAGTGAAGTTCACTGCCATGGAGGGATCTGGACATAAACGCAACAGGCCGACCCCCTTGGTTAAGTGTAGCAGAAAGAGCAACTTCAGATGCATCACACTCAACCACGAAAGGTAGACTTTCATCTATCGACTGGAGAGTGGCTTTCTCAAGTTCTTTCTTGAGCATGTTAAATGCTGACAAGGCAGTTTCCTCCAGTGGGAAGTTGGTGGCTTCCACCAGCGGCCTTATTTTGTCTGAGAAGTTTGGTATCCATTTTGCATAGTAAGCAAACATGCCAACCACCCTCCGCAGGGACTGAATGTTCTTTGGTGGTGGAAATTCCTGGAGAGGACGAAGCCTTTCCTCATCGGGAGCAATTACCCCATTGCCAACACAGTAGCCAAGTACGTTGATGAAAGGCTTGGACTCAATGGACTTGCCTTCATTAAGAGTTAAGTTCCTGCGTTTGATAGCTTCATGAAACTTCTCAGCATTTTTGTCATGTTCCTCTTGATCCTGTCCAGCAACAGTAATGTTATCCAAAAATGGAAATGTGTCATCAAGTTTCTCCTCCTGAACAAATCTGTCCATTGCCCTTTGGAAGACAGCAACACCATTGGTGAGTCCAAAGGGTACTCGACAGAACTGATAAAGTCTCCCATTAGCTTCAAAGCCAGTGTACTTTCGGTCAGACCCTTTTATTGGCACTTGATGATAGGCACTCTTCAAATCAAATGTTGAGAAGACTTTATACTTAGCAAGTTTGTTGACCATGTCATCAATCCGAGGAAGGGGGTAGGCATCCAATTCTGTGTACAAATTGATAGTTTGCGAATAGTCTATACAGAGTCGTTTCTTATGCCGGTTCAAGGGATCCTTTGAAACGACTACTTGTGCTCTCCATGGTGATGTGCTAGGCTCGATAATCCCTTCATCCAGGAGTTTCGTTATCTCTTGGTTTATGAACTTCTCGTCTTCTGAGCTGAAACGCCTGGATTTAGTGGCAATTGGCTTACAATTAGGAAGTAGGTTTGCAAACAGTGAGGGCTTTTCAACAGCAGCTGTAGAGAGGGCACAGGCTGAAGTACTCTTTGCGATAACCAACTCTGGTTTCGAGCCGCCAAATTCAATGGTAACACTTTTGTGCTCTTTTTGGAAGTCTTGGCCAAGGATAATGTCGCTACAAAGATCTTTAAGCACACCCAAACGGACAGAAGGGTAGGTACGTTGATCAAGGGTAACAGGAGTAAAACAGTGGCCAAGGACGTTGGTCTTGAGCGAAGTAAGAGCCATAGATATTTTCTGCGTTGATGGATGGAGCTTAAGACACAGTTTCTTTGCCATATTCTCACTTATGTAGCTGTCTGAACTACCAGAGTCAATAAGTGCGATCAGGCAAGTACCACCGATAGACACTTTTGCAGAGGCTTGTATCAGACTTTCTGGGCAAGCAGCAGTAATTGTACAAAGGGCTGGCGAAAACATAGAGGCTGCTGGGTCTGCATTTACCTTTGACTTGCACACTTTAGCATAGTGACCTTTCTTACCACACTTATTACAACAACAGTTCCGGGCTGGGCAATTTCTTCTGTTGTGGAAAAGGTCACCACAGAAAAAGCACTTATTTGGTGTTACTGCAGCGGCTAAGGAATTTCCAACTGATGTAGGGGCTCCAGAAGTCTGTCTTGATGCAGTGACTCCAGGAGCCTCTGTTGATGCAGGAAATCCAGACGTATGTTCTATAGAGGGCTTTGGCAATGCTGCAGTAGTAGGAGTCCCAGGCATAGTATACACTTCAGAATTCTTTTGCGCCAAGTCCAAAGACATTGCTTGATCAAAAGCAGTCTTGAGATCCAGTTGTCTGTTTTCCAACAGTCGTTGGCGGATTAATGACGACAAGAGCCCATTAATGAAAGAATCCCGGACCAATTCTTCACGATACTGTTCAGCAGTAACATTTCTAAGGTTACAATCCTTGCTTAGTTTGTGAAGTTCTTGAAGAAATTCTGTAAGGGACTCACCAGGTTTCTGTCGCCTCGTTGCGAGTAGATGTCGAGCAAATACCTCGTTGGGCGTTTTAACGAACAGTTGCTCCAAAATTCGAATGGCCGAGTTGTAGTCCTCACACCCTTCGATGTATTCGTAAACATTGTGCGATACATAATTCACGAGGGTTCTGTGTTTGTCGGGGGCCCTTTCACCACATTCATCGATGAAATTCGTGAAGGTTCGATGCCAATGCCTCCATTCTTTCGTAGCTGTGGGCGAATTTGGATCCAAGTCGAGCCGAGCTGGTTTGAGTAGCGTATCCATGCGTTTTCTGTGTTTTAAGTTGAATAAATTGTTGTAACCATAATGAAATGGCTTTATTCAACTTACAACCAAACTAGATTACAACAAGATGGCTGCCACACAACGTTCCTACTTTAGTACTGCCAAACATACTGCGGGCTCACACACCACATGACAACCATTTGAATAAAACAATAGGAGGATTACATCAATTTCATAACTGCCTTGGCCAAGCTTTCCGTTTGTTTATATGACAAGGCTTTTCCAAGTCCTTCATACTCTTCTGGCAAACGATGGCGAACGGTCTTGCTTGGATATTCAATGACTACACTGACCGACACGCCATTTCTTCCACGTTCCTTCTTTGGCGTAGATGTTAATGTCCGCGGTAACGAAGCAAGTCCTTGAAGACCATCGAAGGGAATACATCCAATAACGGGTGAGGCAACAGGATAAGCACAGACAGCCTGACTAGGTTGTTTTGCTATCGGAAAATTAAGCTCCAAAGTCTTTGCTATTCTACCAGACTTTGCGCTTCGATCATCAGACTCTTCCCTTCTCAGTCTTTTTATTCTCAGCTGCCCTTTCTGCTGGAATTCCTCTGCGATTTCTGCTCGAACTGTTTCTAACGAAGCTGCACACTTTTTATAACGAAACAAACGTTTATAACATTTCTTCGTACAGACAAACAATTTGTATGATGAATATTTGTCAGTGGTGATTTCCGTACCGATAGCGCTGTTTATTAACTTGACGATATCTAGAGAACTTTTGCCAAATATGTTTACTCTTTCGTTACTTGGTGGCTCAGATCCGCAAAGAAGACAATGACAGGTTTCTTGAATCAATTTCACTGGTGTAACATCCATAAATCATCTTTACCATTACAAACTTCCAAAACATCGACGACTTCTATTGATGTTCTTTTTCTGTACGAGCCCCAAAATAACAAATTTTTACAGCACGCGGTTAAAGTTGGCGCGAACTATCTAACGCTGAATTTGATTGGCTTTTAATAAAACAATAAGCCGATTTTTAATTGGTCCATGATGTCGCATCAAAAACAATGGGAAAGGAATGTTCGGCTCAAGTAAGCAGACGTTCGTGGGGAGGGAAGCATTGCGTGACGAGACTAAGAACGGCTGCGAAGGAGGCTAATGATACTGGGACCCAGTATCTTTCCCGGCCGATTACTCCGGCCGATAGTAAGTCTGACTATTTTAAACAGAAACTAAGTAGCATAATGCATCGCTTGCGCGGAGAACAAAGTAGACTCTTGTGCGGGCATTGCAACGAATATCTGTCTAGGACCGCATTCTGGAAACATCGTCAGCTTTATTATGATGTACACAATGAATGCTGGACGAGAAAAGACGACGCTGAAGAATTCAAACAGGAAATGGAGACAGCATTGCGTAGAGCTAGCCCTGCCGGTTTTACCGTCGAAAACACAAATCTATTCTCTTCTGATTCTTCTGGCGAGGACGATCTTGAAAGCGCTGTAGCTTGTGATGGATATTTTTCAGAATGCAAATTGTTGCAAAGTTTTAACTCTCAAAATAGTTTAAGACTGTTTTGGGGATGTATCACTCATTGTGCACTTACAATAATATGCTAAAATTCCTGCATCAATTTCTAATTTATGCTTGATTTGGGCTGAAGAAACAACTTTAAGTACCCGGCCATGCGTTAATAAACTTAATGTTGACTAAGAAACTAGACACAAGGTTTACATCAGGTTTACAATGGCTTTACGCCACTTTCGCGTAAAGCTATCTTTACATACCCTTACGTAGTACGTAAAGCTGACGTAAAGCTTGTAACGTAACTTTACGCAGATTTACGTAACCTTTAAGTCTCCGTAAATCTGGATTTTCATGCTGTGACAACAAGCAAACAATTTGACGGAGGTAAGGGATTGAACAAGAGTGCGTTCGGCGGAAAATGGCTTTATGAAGACATTGCTACAACAAGAAAACAACTTGACGGAGGTAAGGGATTGAACAAGAGTGCGTCTGGCAGAGAATGGCCCAAACGACCCGCTGGATTTGTAGAAATTCAACCCGAAACCTTGGTGTATTCCGCTTGGTATGACACCCGTCAAATCAAACCCTACATCAGGGTTTTGATATTCACCAATAATAAATTCAAGCCGACCATGTTTTGCCATATTAAAAACAAAACGGAGAACCAGACAGTTACAAGCAAAATCGAATACTATTTACTCAGCCCTGGCCTGAACGGCCCCTGGAGAATTGGTGCATACATAGGCTCGTGTCCTGTTCCACAAGGAATTCAAAATATTCCTTACGACGTAAAGATATCCGCAACAGCTAACAATCCCGACCATTCTGTCAAGGGCAGTGCTGTCTTGCCTTTGGGTGTTATCGGCGATTCTTCAAATAACACCAGTCAATCATGGAGATACGGTATTTGCATTGAGCCTATGTATGGTCAAGTATCGCTGGATCGTTTGCTGGAGTTTCTGGAGCTTTCTCAGATCCTGGGTGCGTCTCACTTTACATTTTATGATTATGCAATACCGGACCCTATTAAGCAGATTTTGAGCTCTTACGAGACCAAAGGATTGGTAAGCGTGTTACCTTGGAAACTATACGAACACATTGACCCATCACATACCTATGTCTTTGGGCAAACCTTAACTATTATAGACTGTTTATACCGTTCCATAAACTTCCTTGACTTCGTAGCCTTCAATGATTTAGACGAGTTTATCACCCCGCTTGAATACCATAATATGACCTCCTTGCTTGAAACATATCGCAAAGAACAGCATTCTGGATACTGCTTCAGAAGTTCCATCTTTGATCTTTCTTGGGAGAATAACAAAGGCATAGCGACTGACAATACATTGTTGACCCAACGGGCGACTGTTCGAGTAAGAGATCCCGTACCTAACTGGAACAAGTGCGTGTTGAATCCACGCAGAGTTTTTGATCATTCAGTACATAGCATCCTAAAACCGACAGACGCAAGATACACCCCTCGGGGAGTATATTGTAATGTAGCTCGCCTTTTTCACTACCGACGATGCCTGGATCCCCATGCGCGTTTCCGTCCAAAATGTTCTGGTGTCGTAGTCGACAAAACTATGAAGAAATTTGGAGAACGATTACAGCTTCAATTTGAATCAGTAAAGAGATCGCTCAGGGAGCTGCATATTGCGATTTGACTCTTTTTCGTTAGCAACTGACTTTGAACTAGTTGAGGCGTAGTTTTTACCAAAACCATACTTACCATAATACCAGTGACAAGCATTTTAGCCGATGGGTTTGGAACAATAAATACAGAGATAGAGCAGGAAACGAAAAAGAATTTCATTAAGTAATTATTAGAGCCAGATCAGCTGGAGCACTTGTCTTTTGGGTTTTCTTGTTTCCAGCCACACTAGTCTTCTACAATGCAGCTGTATAATCACCTGAATATTTATAGTAATGCTGTATAATCACCTGCAAGCCGTCTACAAAAAGACAAAAGGGGCCACTCTACCTCGGTGACGGCATGTCAAGATATTAAGGCAAAATTCACGATTACTTTATTTTTCTTATAAACTGTTCTTTACAGTAAAAAAAGTACATTTTAGGGGCAACATGTAAATATGACTTTTGTTTAAGTTAGGGCACATTTTGCGTGTTTGTAATGGTAATCATACGATTTCGAGCTCAATTTGTTGCACACATGGGAAATTAATAATAACCCCATAAATTACTTCTAAAATGTCTTCATTTCGCTTGAAGAAATTTCAATTTGCTTATAAATTTAATGCAACTTTTTTTTAATTTTAAAGGTTCTACATTTGTTTTGGGGTTTCTATGTTGGTCGAATTGTATATTGTTCACTTGTCGAGGGAAAGGTAACATTTCATTACTACTTACATATTTTTCGATAGTTTTAGTATCGAGCATTTTCTAAGCCATCTTTAATTTTGTATCGATTTACACGGCAATCTTTTATATTACTTGAAGATGTAACGCCCGGAAACGTTGTAAAATAGTGCAAGAAACATGATAGAGATCCCGGGCTGCCAATAAAAATGCACGTAAATTTTAGTCTAAGCTGAAGTTTATAACTGCAGTATGTGACAGAAAACTGCAATTGCTTTTTCAAAGTGATTCCACTAATATATAAAATAAAGGGTACGATTTCCGCACAGACCCCTACTTCATTATGCATGCTCTAGATAACTATTTCGTTCCTCCAAAATATGTAAAGTTTGCGCGTGCAATGCCCAAGGCAATACACCTACAACATGCATAATGAAGTAGGGACCTGTGCGGAAATCTTACCAAATAAAGCACAAGGTTTCGAGGGGGAGAAAGATATAGAGTTCACAATGAAATGCTGAACTGCACCTCTTGGGTAAGGTCTCCACCCTATGTTACCTTCCCTTCTATTTGTAGGCGGAACATCGGGTGAGGCAGGCCGACACTGTTGGTGTCTTTATCATGAAGACTGTAAGAGTGAAGGCATCGGCTTGTCTAAAGAAATGTTCCTTAGTCCGCGATTCTACCATCTAATAAGCTTCTAGGCCTTATCAGAAAACAATGCACGTACATAACGGATGAACGTGCAGCTTACTCAATCTCCGCCGTTGCTTAATTATTTCCGAATGTCTCGCGTTGAAATCGGGAGGTCGGTGACGTCAAGAGTATAATCGGAAAATGCCTTTCGCTCGGGTCTACTTCACACTATGTTACTTAATGCTAACCGAGTAGAAAATTCAAATGTTTAAAATGAGATACTCTACTATACTCGTCGATACTGTTCGAAAAGTCATGACTTTTACTGGAGTATCAATTTTTATACTGAAAACATCAACTATTTGTAAAAGTATTAAGGTTTTCTACCGTATGCAATGACTTCAGTCAACATTCCGTTGTTGTAAGCATACCGGATGAGCTCATCAATAATACGACCACTTATATACGTGGCAAACCAACCCCGGACTTTGCTCAGCTCTGCTAGTGTCTCAGGCGGTGCCGATTCGTCGCAATAGCCAGGAATACAGAATTCACCAACATCTTTGACAACGACGTCGACAAAACCCGCTTCTTCCATGCACTTTTCAGTTCCTCGCACGAACAAATATTTTCCATCGGCATGTTCCAGAAGTAGGCACAAAGATCAGACAATTTTCTTTCAATCCAATTCGCAGGTAATCTTGGATTGGCAAAATCAGCCAAGGATAACCAACCATTTGGCTGAAGCACTCGGCACGCTTCCCTTAAGAAGTCACATCGCGTCCTGTAGTGGACCCCACCCTCTACAGAAAATACGTGTGTAAACGAGGCACCTGAGAAGGGAAGATCAGTAGCACTACCATAGTGCGCAGTGAGCCGTTTTTCTAGACCTTTACTTCTATACGTTTTTGACACATCAAATGATCTTGTGCACTCATACCATTAGCAACATCTAACTAGCTACTGTTTTCGTTGAGACGAACGGGATCCGCGACTTGAGACAGTAGGGCTTCGCTTGCTTTAATGTAAGTGTCGTTTTTATCAGCCCAGTAGCCAAAATTCAGGTAGCCGCCATGGAATTCGTGGCTCCCGGTCAAGCCTGTCTCGTAAAATCTCTCAACGTAGTATTCATGTTGATTGTTGTTCCACTTCGTACCCTCTCCAGCAAAATCTTTCTTTTCTCGTTTTTTGAACGCGTCATGTTTTTGTTTTCTCTGCAATGCAGCAAATACGGTCACAAATATGGCCGTACCACAAAGGCTGGCGAGTATGATGGAGAGAAGAGACAACATTGCACTCGCGTGAAGTGAGCAGTTGATCTTGTACGGACTAATATCATTAAGTGGTATCGTACGATATATACTCGTTATTATGCTAATATCTTGCAAATTCACAATTGCTGATAAATGCGGTTAAGCTTGCATACTCATCGTTATTATTTATGTAAGACGCTTATAATTTGCAAGAATAATTTGAATACTTAAGCTTTTAACTAAAAACGCTACTATTTAAACAAGAAGTTCCGGTATAAAACGAGCGTGGCCTGGCCAGTGACAGCCTTAGTTGTCATTCAATCGCGCTAGAGAACAGAGCTTCTCCAAAATCCGAGTACAGTCAACTCTCTCTAAGGCGGACACCCTCGGTACCAGATTGACTGTCCGCCTTAGAGAGGTGTCCGCCTTAGAGAGAGTTCATCTAACCTGACACCGGAACATCAAAACTGAAACTAGTGCTTTATTACTTTAATTACAGTGTACAATGTAGTCATGACGGACCGGCTGTGTTTCTTTTAGTCCTTACGGAATCCAACACAGTTCGAGTGACTCAACTGATTCCAGTAAAAGGCAGCGCAAATGATTTGTAGTATAACTGACGGGAAAAGTAACTTTAATATTGTATTAAGACATATTGTAGGGTCTGGTATATTTTATTAAAACCACTGTTATCAGATTGCGCTAATTTTTCGGAATTCTGGACCTGTTATAAAATTTCATAAACATCCGGTGTCCGCTTTGAGAGGTTTTTTGAACCAACATGTTGAAAAAAAGTGTCCGCTGTCCGCCTTACAGAGATGTCCGCCTTAGAGAGAGTTCAGTTACAGAGAAACAAGTGAAATTCGGCAGGGACTAAATTTTCTGTCCGCCTTACAGAGGTGTCCGCCTTAGAGAGGTGTCCGCTTAGAGAGAGTTGACTGTAGTCACGCTCCTAGGTTTTCGTATGCAAAGCTGTGTGATATATTTACGCAAAGACTTCTCCTTTGGAAGGATCAGAGAAAATTAATTCCCAGTTTGCCATGACTTCAAAAATCCGAGTAAGTATTACTATAGAAGGGCTTTTGGTTTGAAATTTCGTTCTCAGAACTCCAATTTTTTAACGGTTATCGAATTGCGCGCCACGCAAACTTCGAATATTTACGAAATTGTAATTTTTAGGTAACCGTGGAAATGGATGAAGAGCAACAAGAACACTTTGCTTATCTTTTATTGAACAACTGCCCTACGCTGGAATAAAGTCTCTAAAGAAAATAAAAGGTGAGATATCGCCATCAGTTGAACTCTTACTTTTACTGATCGATCGCTGTGTTATCGTATATTCGGAGCGCTGCTTTATTCGGACCGTAGGTTTTGATCAAATTTTCAACTTGCGAGCAAACAGGTGATTTGTCGCGGCAACTCAACCTCGTGTTTTGTATTGAAATATTGATATTGCACAACACGCATCACAGATTTGAAGCTACAATAGGTATTGCTTTCTTTGGGCTGTTTTTCGAATAGCTATCAATGGAAATAGAATTACAATGATTTCAAAGCCAGCCAGTTGCCGTACAAGTTCTTCTTGGAATTGTTTTGTGTGATTGTAGTCCTAAAAGCACCATAAATAATTTTTCTCCATGTTGCTTCGATATTTGTGAATTATAAGCTAACTGTATCAGCAAGTTTGCATCGAAATGGGCTTACAATTTGTTATTCTACGCAAGTAACCTTGATTTTTCCTGATTTACGCCAAGTTTCAATCGTAAACATGCTTTCTGTGAAATCGCGTGATAAATTATTTTTGTATGTCTATTTATATTTACCAACACAAGATCAGCTAATGCAAAAGAAATGCATAATTGTGTTTTGTTTCCTTTCCGCTGATTTTCAAGCTTATTATATACAGGATTTGACATATGACCGTGATGTTATAACTGTAACAATATCATGTCTTATTACTGTCTATTTATCCTTTGAACATCAACATAAATTTGTATAATTGTTTAACATGTTCTCAAACTACCATCACCATGATTTCCTTTTCATACATGTTCATTTTTCTAGTTCAAATAAAAGTGTTGCAAATTCTACTGCCACTGGCACGGCAATCAGAGATTCAGAACAGGAGAGTGATAGCGATGATCCTGAGTACACTGTTGTTCATGCAAAGAGAAAGGGCTGCAAGGGTCCATGGCAGAGGAAGGTGGGGTATACAGTACCTAGAGGAAGAGGAAGAGGTCAACCACAACCCAGAGGTGCGCGTGCCAGAAGAGTGGCTCCTCCAGCTGCAGGTCGGCAATATCAAAGCTATGATGATTCTGACACTGGAAATATTCTACCTTAATTCTTTTCTCCCTGTGAATGTGCCTGTCTTACGAGGTGGTATGAATAAAGCCATTGATTTCTTCAAGCTCTTTTTTACTGATGCCCTCTTATTACAAATGTGTACACACACAAATGCCTATGCATGTGAGGCAATAGTCAACAAGCCCTATTATGGTGACAAGAATGGTGCCTAGAAAGAAACACATCCCAATGAAATTGCACGTCTCATTGCCCTTATAATGTATTGTGGTCTTGTCACTGTGAGTTCCTTCCATCGCTATTGGAGTACGAAGTCGCTATACCATGGCCTTTGGGCACGCAGTGTAATGGCAAGGGACAGATTTATACAAGGCCTTGATGGGAATGTTGCATGTTGTTGACCCAGGCAAGAGGATGAAACCGACCGTAAAGTAAGTAGCTTGTTGGAGCTATTAACTATGGTTGGAGGTATTCAAGGATAAATGCAAGTGACTTTATCAGCCCTTTCAGCATGTTTCAGTGGATGAAAGGATGGTTAAATCCAAACATAGGTCTGCTATACGGCAGTATATCAAGGACAAGCCTACAAAGTAGGGAATTAAGCTGTGGGTACTGGCTGATAGCTCAAATGGTTACACAGTTAATAAAGGGAGATGGTTATGAAAGGCGGCGAACCTCAAAGAAAAACTCTTTGTTTACTTTTATGGTATGTCACGTGATCGCGAATGTGCACACATATATTCAAAGATGGCGGCTAGTATGTGACTTTCTTCGAGTTCGCGTCTTTAATCTCAGTTTATGAAAAATTTTACGACTTACAAAGCGAAATTTATCTACAAATATATTCTTTTGACATGCCTGGTGTCAACTGTGCGGTTTTTGGATGTGGTTCTTGTCGAAGAACTAAAGGAATCGGCATTTTCAAGTTGCAGTTAGCAATGGATGATAAACACAAGAGATGGCGCGACGAGTGGCTCGTTCAACTCAAGAAAACGAGGGAAATGGATAAAGATTTAAGAAGACAGATCAGCGAAGACAAAATCTACACATGCGAAAAGCATTTCTACCCCAAAGATATTGAAATATGTATGCATAGTTTGATAAATTTTGACATTTATGTCGAGGCTACTTAACATGGCTTATGTATGTAAGCAAACATTGCAAGCGAAAACAGCTCTGTATTTTTCGTAAGGAGTCAGATTTCAAAAATGATGATTTCTTTTTCTCTCTATTGCAGTCCATTCTGAGAAAATGACCAAGAAAAAACTTCGATTTGGAGCAATAACAACGCGTAACATGCCAAGGAAAAGTCACCGAAGGGAACCAATCCAAAGTAGAACTCAACGACCTGATCGCCCCGTTATACAAGAAGTTACTCCTTCAGCGTCATTTTACAAGACATTTCATGAGTGTAGCAACAGAGCGCATGGACTTAAAACCCTTGTTGACTGGGTCTCCAAGTTTTCCGTTGACAAAGCTGTGTTCAAAAAGATGGTTGAGCCTTTTATGCTACCACACCTTGAAATTGTTGTAGATGACAGTCTAGGCGTTTACTGTTAAAGTGTATGGATGTTATTTCGTAGATACTCATCCCTTATATTGATAAACTGTTGATCTATATCTTGATCTTCCTCTAGAATAGCTAAAATAACATCAAAATCGTATCCCCACAAGAACATTCCCTCTGAGTCTTCCGCAATTTTGTTTTAATTGTGCACTTTCGCGATCAAGTGATAGGTACCTTCAAGTTCTGAGCCCGCTCTATTGTTAAAATCTTTGAAGTTCACCGCCTTTCATATCATCTCCCTCTATTAACTATGTACTGTACTAACTATCGTGGATTAAATATACTATATACCGACAACGACTGGATTGGACAAAATTAGCGCTGCAATAAGAGAAGTGTACAAAACGAGATATTGAACAAAAGATATCATGACGACATAGAATTCTCTAGTTATAGATCAGCCATAAAACTAACACTGGTCCCATGGTGCAATGGTTAGCACTCTGGACTCTGAATCCAGCGATCCGAGTTCAAATCTCGGTGGGGCCTTAATCGTTACTTGAACTTGTAATTTTGGGAACTTTTATTTACTCTTAGAAAATTTTTTTGGCTAAAATTAACTGGCTTCCTCAGCGAATACCTAGCTAACTAAGAAAAGTTACATGATTTAAAACTATTCAATTTTATGAGGATGACAAGAGTAATTTGCCGCAAAACGACAATCCAGAAATTCCTTGGCATTTGATAAAATTACCAGTGTATAGTTTAAAACCCCCACACACCTGTTATTTAGTGTAGTCACGTTAAAGCAACTTGCCTTCTGTGCTGTTTCTTCAGCTTTCATTAGAAATGTCTTAAATTTGCTTTTAGTTGTCAATGGATACCTAACGTTTGCCTGGAACAACCTCTTAAACAGTGCCTCTTTTTAAAGGATTTGCTCTTTAATTTAATTCACAGTACCAGATTTACAATCACCACACACTTGCTGTTTTCATATGGGCAAGCAAGTTAATCTATCAGCGTTGGGATTCTCTCTACCCTGTTGCATTCTGAATAACGAAATACCGACAAAAATACTATATTACAATGCTATCAGGGGTAACCCTGAAAAGAAATGATAAGTCATAAAGCGTTTCAAATATTATTACGGTTACGAAAAGGTCTGTGATATAACAAATCGTTAGTTCATAATAGAGCTGAATATATTTAAATCTATTAGTAACAGAAAGGTAAATATACGGGAGTTTGAACGCAAAATATCTCCACTCCGTAGAATAATATATTTAATTTCGTAAACAATGGCTAGAATGTGCGTGGTCCCATGGTGTAATGGTTAGCACTCTGGACTTTGAATCCAGCGATCCGAGTTCAAATCTCGGTGGGACCTGAAATCTTACACGACGCTTTAGTTTTGAGTGCTTAATCAAATTTTTCTCTGCCTTCACTAGTGAATACCCAATTTGAAATTCACATTTTTAAAACTGTTTGATTCTATCAGCCTCGATGACTGCAATTTACAATTGTCGTGACTACATGACACCAAAGTTGCTTGATACTCACTTCACAGTAGTAGTTAAAAACAATTACACACCTTTATGTCAAGAACGTTACGACGGTTAAATCAAGTTTTCCTTTTGCGCTGTTTCTTTTTTATCTAAACTTGAGAATAGTTTGGTAGAATGAACTTTGGCTTTTCCAATAAGATCTTAACGAGGTAATAATTGAAATTATTGAAATTGTGAATTTGCCCAAGGAATGGCATTCTTTATTTACTTCCAAGAACTAGTTAATTGAATAACAAAGCCGCATGCTTCTTAATTTAATCAGATAAAGCAGCATTTTCTTGCGTACTGTTTTCTTACAAACACTTATGAAGTTGATGGACTTTAGCCATATTCTCTCTATTCAACCAGTCCTACCAATTGCTACTTACAATAATGATGATACTGAGGTAACGCTGAAACAGACTGACTATTATACTGCTTCAGCCTATGTCTCTACTGACATAACTATCGTTTAATATAAAATATACTATATACCGACAACGACTGGATTGGACAAAATTAGCGCTGCAATAAGAGGGTTTCAGTGAGAAGTGTACGAAACGAGATATTGAACAAAAGATATCATCACGACATAGAATTCTCTAGTTATAGATCAGCCATAAAACTAACACTGGTCCCATGGTGTAATGGTTAGCACTCTGGACTCTGAATCCAGCGATCCGAGTTCAAATCTCGGTGGGACCTTCATCGTTACTTGAACTTGTAATTTTGGGAGCTTGTACCTATTCTTAGAATATTTTTTTGCTAAAATTGACTGGCTTCCTCAGCGAATACCTAGCTAACTAAGAAAAGTTACATGATTTAAAACTATTCAATTTTAGGAGGATGACAAGCGTAATTTGCCACAAAACGACAATCCAGAAATTCCTTGGCATTTGATAAAATTACCAATGTATAGTTTAAAACCCCCACACACCTGTTATTTAGTGTAGTCACGTTAAAGCAACTTGCCTTCTGTGCTGTTTCTAAAGTTTTCATGAGAAATGTCTTAAATTTGCTTTTAGTCGTCAATGGATACCTAACCTTTGCCTGGAACAACCTCTTAAGCAGTGCCTCTTTTTAAAGGATTTGCTCTTTAATTTACTTGACAGTACCAGATTTACAATCACCACACACTTGCTTTTTTCATATGGACAAGCAAGTTAATCTATCAGCGTTGGGATTCTCTCTACCCTGTTGCATTCTGACAAGAGAAAATGAGGTACCTCATTCTCTCTTGATTCTGAATGACGAAATACCGACAAAAATACTATATTACAGTGCTATCAGGGGTAACCCTAAAAAGAAATGATAAGTCATAAAGCGTTTCAAATATTATTACGGTTACGAAAAGGTCTGTTAGATAACAAATCGTTAGTTCATAATAGAGCTGAATATATTTATTTAAAATCTATTAGTAACAGAAAAGTAAATATACGGGAGTCTGAATGCAAAATATCTCCACTCCATAGAATAATATAATTAATTTCGTAAACAATGGCTAGAATGTGCGTGGTCCCATGGTGTAATGGTTAGCACTCTGTACTTTGAATCCATCGATCCGAGTTCAAATAATGCTCTCTAAAAGTGAGACACAACCCTTTTTACTTACTCACTGGGAGATTACGCCTGGAAAAAAGGAGAGACAGTTTGATCAATCTTAATTTTTCCTTTAGCACCACTCCACTGGCAAATTTGTTAGACTGATATAGTAACCTGTAAGACGTTCAGTTTAGTTTTCACGGTGTGCATTGCGAAGATAACTTACAAATTGTCATCGCATTCACTGCTTAGACGCTGATGGATAAATTGTGATACTCAAATGTATCGGCAATGGTTTCTCGTTTACTGCTAGGCTAAAAATAAAACTTATTGAGAGTTGAAATTAAATTAAAATAAAGTTAAAAAAGAAAATATAGGACTCTACCATTTCCAAACGTATACTTCCAAACGTTATCGATCAGCAGAATGAGAATAGACAGTTCATAACGAACAGCAAAAGAGAAATTTTCAATGTGCTTCAATTTCGTCAAGTTTTCATTACCAGAATTCCAAGACATTTTACTCCCGCGTTTAAATCGGTCAGTGGTTTCGGTATGTAGTACTGTGGACTCTGATTTCATGTTTACGTTTACATGTGAAACATGGCCTGGCGGAGTCGTAGAGCTTACTCTTTCGACCGCAGATTTAGGAGAAAGCATGGATACATGAAGTACCTACCACAGAAATGCTCGGCTGCTAAGCTGAAGTAAACATGGCAGCATTTTTTGTGAAGGGAAGCAATGGAAAGGGTTTATTCTGTGCGTCCTACATTTGATCCGTGAGCCCAAATGAAGGCTATCCATTCGTGAAAAATACCTTTTTTCTTAGTTGATTGGCGGCCTCCTATTTAATCAGGAAAGGCTTTACTTTACATGTTAAAAAAGATCGTAAACTGAGGAAATTTTAGAGAGGTCGGCACCTATGGAAGCATGATCGACGCCGGCAGCTTAAAGCTCGGAAGTCAGGGTAAGTGAAGGAAATTTGGTGAAAATATATACGGAGTGTAAAAAATAATCGTGGTTTGTGAAGCTCTGTTTGGCGGCCAAAGGAAGAAACGAAACTGTAGAAAAACGTTTGCTTCGTAGTTCAGTTACATATAATTTATCAATAAGAGGTCGGCACGCAGAATTTGATTTATTTGAACTGGCAAAAAATAAGATTTTGTTGTAGCGTCCATACATTTCTTTGTAACATCGGAGAGCCATTTTAAAGTGCCGTTTTGATTGACGTGCGGTATTCGTGACGCAATATGACTCGGATTTCTGGTAATGTTCTTAGAACTAAGCTGTGCAAAACCTGTCGACTAGCCAACACAAGAATCCCAAGTTACCTAAATAAGATAAAACAAACATTATTGGTACTACGATGCCTCTACATATTACCTCACCACTCCTCGAATTCATTTAAGATACAGAGTCACGTTTTTCGGTCTGCAAAAGGAAATCAATTTGAATTTGAATTTGAAGCTGCTCAACTGTACAGTCACGTTTGTGTGAACTGTCACACTGCCTAAAGAAATTGATTTTTTTTTATATTCCGTTTTGAGAATGTTGCCCCCCAAAGAACGTCTTCCGACCGTGGTAAAAGGACAAAATTTGCAAAGGAAAATGCCGCCTCAACAACCAAGCGTTAATAAAATGTTGACGGGCCTTCGCGAGTCCCGCTGTTCGTCAGTAATGTGTGTCTCGAGAGTTAAGCTCTGACCAGGATATCTTTTAGGGATTTTCCTTTGCGATATGAGTCTCCTTAAATATTTCTCAAAGTTATGGTTGGTTTTGAATAGCCCATTTCCGAGTTGCTACATGCCTCAGTTTCATAGCGAGTCCAGGTGCAAGACCATTCAAATGGAAATGAGTTTAATTTGCATAAGAATACTCTATCATTTCCATTTGAATGGTCTTGCACCTGGACTCGCTATGAAACTGAGGCATGTAGCAACTCGGAAATGGGCTATTAAATGCCCTTTCCCCATAAGTACATTTTTAAGTGATGGGTGGTATTGTGTGACAAAAGAGAGTACTTCGTGCTTCTTTGTTTTCGTTTTTCATGACCTTACTCGCTTGGTGAAATTCACATCAGAGAGGTGTCTTTCCAGCGTGTTCTCTGGATATCTTTTGTTCTTAAGCCGGGCGTAGTTTGAGGTTTTTAATATTTTCATCAAAAGCGATGTGAGAAGAATTCATTCGCCGAAGTCGTAGTGCTACTCCTTCAGTATGAATCCTTTGTCTCTTTGTAGTGTGCCGTGTGAGTGTGTTTGCACGTCACGGATAGACTCCTTGTGAAATCTGTCGTCTTTGTACACTTTTGTGTCCAAGAATGTATTTCAGCCGTAAATTGGTCTTGCTGTGAGAGTTATCTGACTTTGTAATAAAGTCCTCTATTGTGTCTCTGGTTTTATTCCACAAGGAGAATACAATCGGTTTCGTGCATGGGGCTCTGTCGTGAGGATCTAGCTCTCTATTTTGGTCATCTTAGTACCAATTACTGTGCCATGGATTTGTAAATAATTTTTTCAACAGAACTGGAAAGAATTCTCTTGAATTACAAGACAGAACATTTCCCTCAAGAATTTTGTTTAGATTAGTGAGTCGTTTTGGCAGACGTGCTCGTATGCTTGTGGTGAGAGACGTTAACTCACAATCTAAACCCGACAACTACCGTTTCAGATCCCTGTACCACGTTTCAAGCCTCTGCTGTCCATCGTCTTTGGCAGAAGACCGTCGCTCGGCGGAACTTAAGGTTTTCTTCTGGAAGAGTTTCTTTCGCATGACGTCGTTGACATTGGAGCTTGAAGCATTTGCCATCCCGCTCATCGCCACCGCATTCGGCACTTGGGCTCCAAAGTCACGTGATCTAGCATTTTTTTACAGTGGTCATCGGGACGAGCCGATACATCTAAAGAACGTTTCATTATCGATACTTTTCGTAGGAACTGCATGGGAAATTGGCGGCGATAAATCACTACAACGAGCCAGTCATAAACATAATCGAATTTTGCTTCTCCCCACGGCATTGAGAGAAATGCAATGTCCTACTATGTACCCACCCTTCATGTTTGGTAAGGTTATTCAATAAGGTTCCTTTATTGACACCCAGATCCCATCGGCCGTAAGATTAGTAAACGGGGTTCACGGCAAAGGAAAACATTGGAAGGACGGAATACAGTTTTCCCCCTTCGTCCGCCATTTCTTTTATGTTATATACCTAGACTTTCACTCAACAAAACGAGCACTGTGATTGGTTGATTCTTAGTCACGTGTCCCCGATCAAATTTTTAAAATGTATACCGACCGGCATACAATTGCGCAGTTGTTACCCGCGCGCCAATTGTGCCGTCTTTGTTTGTTTGTTTTAGCTATATTTTGTTTAAGGGAAAGTCGAAATATATAATGTATATATATGTAATGTAATGTATGGTCCCTCGGGAAACTTGTTAGTCTTAGGACTCTCGGGAAAACAAAACTAACTGTTTCCCTCGGGACCATACATTAGTGTATAATAGTTGTTACATACAAGCTTCGACGCAAACATGATACTTTTCGCGGGAGAAAGTCGTTCTAAAAATAAATCTACTCGGAAAAGGGTTGACTCAAGGAATTCATGGAGATAGAGGCTCCTCTTGATGGGCTCCTGAGAATACTAGTTCGTGCTACAATGATTAGCTCCTTAGCAGTTCTGCAGGGTTTACTAAGTGTTCACCCAGATCTATAAATTGCGGTTATGTAGTAACAAAGTCGTTTATACCAAAGGAAACTCTTATTATCCTCTGTATTTTGTATCATGTATAAGTTAGCTACCATTGTGTATATAAGAACCTTGCAATTACAACATTTATATTGAAAATGTCAATTACTAACAGCATAAGCAGAGTTTCTCTACCAATCAGCATTTCTCAACAAAAAATTCCCATGCGTTTGTTAAGGCTTGCTAATTGGCAAAAACTGATAATGTATAGGTAAAGGTGTCAAGTCTTAAAATAGTGCAAAAAACATGATAGAGATCCCGGGCTGCCAATAAAAATGCAAGTAAATTTTAGTATGTGACACAAAACTGCAAGTGCTTTTTTAAAGTGATTCCACTAAATTAAATATATAAAGTAAAGGGTAAGATTTCCGCACAGGTCCCTACTTCATTATGCATGCTGCAGATATACTATTTCGTTCCTCCAAAATATGTAAAGTTTGCTCGTGCAATGCCCAGGACAATACAGCTACAGCACGGATAATGAAGTAGGGACCTGTGCGGAAATCTTACCAAATAAAGCACAAGGTTTCGAGGGGGAGAAAGATATAGAGTTCACAATAAAATGCTAAACTGCACCTCTTGGGTAAGGTCTCCACCCTATGTTACCTTCCCTTTCCGTTCTTGTAAACAAACCGGATGAGCTCATCAATAATACGACCACTTATATACGTGGCAAACCAACCCCGGACTTTGCTCAGCTCTGCAAGTGTCTCGGGCCGTGCCGATTCGTCGCAATAGCCAGGAATACAGAATTCACCAACATCTTTGACAACGACGTCGACAAAACCCGCTTCTTCCATGCACTTTTTCAGTTCCTCGCATGAACAAATATTTTCCATCGGCATGTTCCAGAAGTAAGCACAAAGGTCATGTCATATTACTGTCTATTTATCCTTGTTGAAAATTTTACTTTGAACAGCAACATAAATTAATTTGTATACTTATTTAACAATGTTAAAATTAAATGAGATACTCTACTATACTCGTCGATACTGTTCGAAAAGTCAGTTATGACTTTTACTGGAGTATCAATTTTTGTACTGAAAACATCAACTATTTGTGAAAGTATTAAGGTTTTCTACCGTATGAAACGACGTCAGTCAACAATCCGTTGTTGTAAACAGACCAGATGAGCTCATCAATAATACGACCACTTATATACGTGGCAAACCAACCCCGGACTTTGCTCAGCTCTGCAAGTGTCTCGGGCCGTGCCGATTCGTCGCAATAGCCAGGAATACAGAATTCACCAACATCTTTGACAACGACGTCGACAAAACCCGCTTCTTCCATGCACTTTTTCAGTTCCTCGCATGAACAAATATTTTCCATCGGCATGTTCCAGAAGTAAGCACAAAGGTCATGTCATATTACTGTCTATTTATCCTTGTTGAAAATTTTACTTTGAACAGCAACATAAATTAATTTGTATACTTATTTAACAATGTTAAAATTAAATGAGATACTCTACTATACTCGTCGATACTGTTCGAAAAGTCAGTTATGACTTTTTCTGGAGTATCAATTTTTGTACTGAAAACATCAACTATTTGTGAAAGTATTAAGGTTTTCTACCGTATGAAACGACGTCAGTCAACAATCCGTTGTTGTAAACAGACCAGATGAGCTCATCAATAATACGACCACTTATATACGTGGCAAACCAACCCCGGACTTTGCTCAGCTCTGCAAGTGTCTCGGGCCGTGCCGATTCGTCGCAATAGCCAGGAATACAGAATTCACCAACATCTTTGACAACGACGTCGACAAAACCCGCTTCTTCCATGCACTTTTTCAGTTCCTCGCATGAACAAATATTTTCCATCGGCATGTTCCAGAAGTAAGCACAAAGGTCATGTCATATTACTGTCTATTTATCCTTGTTGAAAATTTTACTTTGAACAACAACATAAATTAATTTGTATACTTATTTAACAATGTTTAAAATGAGATGTTCTACTATACTCGTCGATACTGTTCGAAAAGTCATGACTTTTACTGGAGTATCAATTTTTATACTGAAAACATTAACTGTTTGTGAAAATATTAAGGTTTTCTACCGTATGCAATGACTTCAGTCAACATTCCGTTGTTGTAAACAAACCGAACGAGCTCATCAATAATACGACCACTTATATACGTGGCAAACCAACCCCGGACTTTGCTCAGCTCTGCTAGTGTCTCAGGCCGTGCCGATTCGTCGCAATAGCCAGGAATACAGAATTCACCAACATCTTTGACAACGACGTCGACAAATCCCTCTTCTTCCATGCACTTTTTCAGTTCCTCGCATGAACAAATATTTTCCATCGGCATGTTCCAGAAGTAGGCACAAAGATCAGACAATTTTCTCTCAATCCAATTCGCAGGTAATCTTGGATTGGCAAAATCAACCAAGGATAACCAACCATTTGGCTGAAGCACTCGGCACGCTTCCCTTAAGAAGTCACATCGCGTCCTGTAGTGGACCCCACCCTCTACAGAAAATACGTGTGTAAACGAGGCATCTGAGAAGGGAAGATCAGTAGCACTCCCATAGTGCGCAGTGAGCCGATTTTCTAGACCACATTCTTCTATACGTTTTTTACACATCAAATGATGGCTAAGTGTCACGTCAATCATATCGATGTGATTCGGTTTGTACTTATTGAAGAAAAATATATCTTGTGCACCCGTACCATTAGCAACATCTAACAAGCGACTGTTTTCGTTGAGACGAACGGGATCCGCGACTTGAGACAGTAGGGCTTCGCTTGCTTTAATGTAAGTGTCGTTTTTATCAGCCCAGTAGCCAAAATTCAGGTAGCCACCATGGAATTCGTGGCTCCCGGTCAAGCCTGTCTCGTAAAATCTCTCAACGTAGTATTCATGTTGATTGTTGTTCCACTTCGTACCCTCTCCAGCAAAATCTTTCTTTTCTCGTTTTTTGAACGCGTCACGTTTTTGTTTTCTCTGCAATGCAGCAAATACGGTCACAAATATGACCGTACCACAAAGGCTGGCGACTATGATGGAGAGAAGAGACAACATTGCACTCGCGTGAAGTGAGCAGTTGATCTTGTACGGACTAATATCATTAAGTGGTATCGTACGATATATACTCGTTATTATGCTAATATCTTGCAAATTCACAATTGCTGATAAATGCGGTTAAGCTTGCATACTCATCGTTATTATTTATGTAAGACGCTTATAATTTGCAAGAATAATTTGAATACTTAAGCTTTTAACTACAAACGCTAGTATTTAAAGTCCAGCAGTGCCACACAAAATGACGTCGAGTCCACATTGAGGAAATGAATGTCGGTCGTTTCGCCTGCAGGATGATTCGCCTACAAGTCGATTCGCCTACACGTTCTGAGACGTTTCGCCTACACTGAAGTCGATTCGCCTACAACCCAATACCCTAGAAAAGTAAATTAGTGTAGGAGGATTATCACTTTTAGCGACTACAGTTTTACTCGCCTCATAGTTTGTTCGTGTATCTGAATGCAAATTCCGATCTTTGTATATTACATGTGATGTGTTTTCGTCGTCAAGGAAACCCATTTGAGCGCAGTTTCGAAACACGATACAAGAAACAGTAAACTCGATGCGAGAAATCGTCCTGTCGAGTAAGGGAACTTATCGAAAATTTCTCGCATCGAGTTTAGAATGTATGGGACGGGTGAAGTAGTTTTGCAATAAAGCTTACTTTTTTTTCAGTACTCATTAAACCTATAAACCTACTTATTGACAACAGTTCTGATCTTTGCACTTAAGAAAATACAACTTTTTTTTCAGTACTCATTAAACCTATAAACCTACTTATTGACAACAGTTCTGATTTTTGCACTTAAGAAAATACAACTTTTAGTTCCGTTACAATTCTAAACTTGTTGCGAGTCCCTACTCCCTGCGCTGAGCGAATGCTTTGCATGGTCCATTAAGATGAGCGCATTGCCTAAGTAGTTGGTCTGCATTTTTTCTCTGATTAGAGAAATCATCCCAAAGTTCAAAGATTTTAGCTTGGATGCGACCTGTACTAATGGCTCGTTGGATCCTTTTCAGCTTCATTTCTGAAACTAAACGGATCCGCAATTCTGTCAGCCGGGCTTCTTGATGGAGAAGGTTTATCAGCAGGTAGAATGGCACTGATATTCCGACCATTTCCCTGAAGCACGACGGTGTAATCAGTATGCCAGCCTTCGATGTCGTTGGTTCTGATGGCCATCATATACACGCTCTAATTTGTAGATTAGCTCTTATTGTCAAGATGGTCACAAGTATAAACAATAGAAGACTAAAAATACGGAAAAAAATTCACATTTTATACCTTACCCGAACCATAGTCTTCGCGCTGTTTTCTTGTCCGCTTCGGAGAAAATTAATCCGATAACACACATATACCATTGAGTTAAAGTAAACTTTATTCTTCTGTTCTATTTTAAAAGTAAGCTTCGATGTAGGTGAAACACCTCAGATCGTGTAGGCGAATCGACTTCAGTGTAGGCGAAACGTCTCAGAACGTGTAGGCGAATCGACTCAAGTGTAGGCGATTCGACTCAAGTGTAGGCGAATCGACCCAAGTGTAGGCGAATCGACTTGTAGGCGAATCATTCTGTAGTAAATGTAAAGTGTGTCAAAGTATCTAGTCCAAAAAGCGCTCGAAGCTCAAGAGCAGAGTCTGTTTATGCGCATGTGCGGTCACGCATAACGTCCTTACAGTCACGCATAACATAATAACGTGACATCTCCTCTTCTTAAGACAGTTATCAGGAAAGTAAGCAATATATAAGCTTGTGTTCACTACAAACAGTTCTCTTTGACTTTAACTAATATCCGGCTTGAAAATGTCTAAACAGTTTCAATAAGGCGCTCTGGTGCTCGTCGAATCCGGTGGCTCTTTCTGACAAGTTGGTCTGCTTGTGGAACAGCGGGCTTCGGGATATCGGCCTGTGGTTCTGCTACCTGTGTTTCGATACCCATGTCCGTGTTTGATGACGTAACGGGGATGGACGCATCGCTGGCTGGTTCCCATGCTTGGTTTGTGATAGGAGGTGCTTCCTCCTTAGCCGGCAGTAGATGGATACGATTTCGACGGATCTGGGTCCCATTCGGAGTTGCCACTATGTACGAACGGGGTGCCTGGTGTTGCTTGACAACCACCGCAGGTGTCCATTCCCGCCCCCGCCTCATTCTCACCGGTTCGCCTTCATGCAGTGTGGAAAGTGGTCGGGTCTCACGATCATAGAATGCTTTCTGACTTTGTTGGCGCGACAACAATTTGTGACGAACCTGAGATGTAGACCTAGCCTGGGGTTCCAGGAGGCTCTTGAAGGTTGGTAACCTTGTTCGCAGCTTTCTGCTCATAAGTAATTCTGCTGGGGAGTCTTCCATGCCACTGATAGGGGTATTTCGGAACTCCAGCAAAGCGAGGAATGCGTCCTGCTTGGACTCATCAGCTTTCCTTAACAACTGCTTAACAGTCTGCACATTTCTTTCCACAAGTCCATTAGACTTCGGGTAGTGTGGACTCGAAGTGACCACTTCGATCTCCCAATCACTGGCAAAGTTTTTAAATTTCAAGCTGTTGAAAGGCATGTTGTCTGAAATTAACCTCTCCGGGATACCATGGCGGGCAAACATGTCTTTCATGGCCAAGATGACTGCTTCGCTATTCTTGCTGGTGAGGCGAGCTACTTCAGGATACTTTGAAAAATAGTCAACAACAAGCAGGTAATCTCTCCCTTTATAATAGAAAATATCTGCTGCGACGGTAGCCCCGGGTCTCTCAGGGACATGTTGTGGAATCAAAGGCTCTCTCTGGTTGCTGCGCTGATACTGCTGACAAGTACTGCACTGAAATATCAACTCATCAATAGCACCGTTGATACCCGGGCAAAACACAGCACTTCTGGCTCGTGCTCTGCACTTCTCTATTCCCAAATGAGCTGCATGAATGCGTTGTAGGATTTCGGGTCGCAGGCTTTGGGGAATAATTATGCGATCACCTTTAAACATCAACCCCTCATAACAGCTTATCTCATCTCTGTAATTCCAGTAAGGCCTAGTCTCCATGGGTGTTCGTTCTTTGGTTTGTGGCCAGCCATTCATGACAACTTTGTGCAGCTGCTGGAGTTCTGGGTCCCTCTTGATCTCAGCTGTCAATTTGTGAAACATGGTCTCAGACAACTCTCCAGAGTCCAGGAAATAAATTTCGAACTCATCAGATTGGCCAGTATTTTCAATAGGTAAGTAAGCTCTGGAAAGTGCATCGGCTAGGACCAGATACTTGCCAGGTAGGTACTTGACCTTGACTGCATAAGGCTTTATCCTGAGAATCATCTTTTGCAGACGGAGGGGTGCTCGATGAATGGGTTTCTTCAAGATTGCTTCTAATGGTTTGTGGTCACTTTCAACTGTTATTTCACGTTGGCCGTACAAATAATCGTGAAAGCGTTCACAGCCAAAAACAATAGCCAACATCTCTTTTTCGATCTGTGCGTAGTTCTGCTGGCTCAGAGTTAGGGCTTTTGAGGCATAAGCCACTGGGCGCTCGTTTTGCAGAATGACATCACCCACACCTTTTGAACTTGCATCAACAGATAAATTCACTGGTTCTTCCGGGTCGAAGAACTTAAGGACTGGAGCGGATGAGATTGCTGTCTTAAGGCTTGTAAATGCGTCGTCTCCTGCTTGTCCCCAGGACCATTCAACATCCTTCTGGAGCAGCTGGCGCAGTGGAGCGCTTTTCTGAGACATATTCGGAATGAACTTGGACAGGTAGGTTACAACACCCAAAAACCTCTGTGATTCTTCTCGATTGACTGGGACTGGCATTCCGTTGATTGCTTCAACTTTCTGGGGGTCTGGTTTGACACCATCTGCACTCAACACGTGGCCCACATAACGAACTTCAGATACACGAAAATGGCATTTTTCTCTGTTTAACTTGAGGTTGCGCTCATGACAGCGGTCCAACACCTGCCTAAGCCTCGCATCATGCTGCTCGACATCCTCTCCCCACACAACCAAATCATCCACAATAACTTCAACGCCTTCAATGTCCTGGAACAAATGGGACATAACATTCTGAAACACTTCCGGGGCTGACGCGATTCCAAAGGGCAAACGCGTGTAGCTATATCGGCCAAATGGTGTATTGAGGGTAGCTAGCTTGCTACTGTCCTTGGCTAGTTTGACCTGCCAAAAACCATGATTAGCATCAAGGACACTGAATACTTTTGCATTGGGCATTCTGCTAATGACATCTTCCACGGTCTGCATAGGCAAATGTTCGCGCATGACAGCACGATTGAGATCGCTGGGATCCATGCATACTCTGAGCTTGTTGTTCTTCTTCTTTGCAACCACCAGACTGTGTACCCAGGCAGTGGGCTCCGTACATTTTTTAATTACTCCCAGGTTTTCCATTCTATTAAGTTCCTCTTTAAGCAGCTTACGAAGGGCAACTGGAACCCTACGGGGAGGGTGAACAACAGGAGTGGCATGAGGATCAATTTGAATTTCATGCTGGACGCCTTTAATTTCACCAAGGCCTTCAAAGACATCTGCATACTCGGTTTCCAGGCTCTCTTCTTCAAGGTTGTAAATTCTCTTTATCAGACCTAAATCAAGACAGGACTTCAATCCAAGAATGGATGGTAGGTCTTGCTCAACGAGTATGAAGTCCATCACTGTAAACTTTCCTTTGTACTCGCAAGCTAGGCTGACTTTGCCTCTAGGATTAATTCTGCGTCCGTCATACACTTTCAGCTTCGCTTTACACTGGCGGGACTGTTTGTTTTCCACTGGAAGTCGATCAAACAACGACTGGGAAATGACATTGCAATCAGCCCCCGAGTCTATTTTGAAATTCACATTGGTATCAGCAATCTTAAGCGAGACGTGCCAATCATCTTGAGAAGGGTATTTACTGCTTGACTCCACTGAAAATGCAAGCAAATCGGCTTCATTATCACTGCCCTCCGATTCAGCCACGGCGTGCACAGTTTTCCCGCCAAAGTCCCGCATTCTCTTTCGGCAAACACTCGAGAAATGACCTTTTTTCTGGCAATAATCACACGTTTTTCCGAAAGCTGGGCAAGATCCCCACGAGTGAGAAGAATCACAAAAGGCGCACTTGACCTTTTTCGAGCCTGCTCCTGGTCTCGGTCGACGCGATGGATTTTGCTTTTGTTTGTCACCACCCGTTGTACCGCCAGCTCGAATTTCATTCACGGACGGATTTTCATCATTTTGCTCCTTTGTGCCCATCGCTTTGACCTGCTCCTTCGAAGCTTCGGATGCTCTTGCCATAGAAATCGCTTTTTCCAATGTAAGCTTATCCTCTCTCAATAGTCGTTCCTTCACTGATAGATCTCTTGTGCTGAACACGAACTTATCTCTCACCATGTCGTCCACTGCCGTGTACTCGCATGATTTCACCTTGTTTTTCAATCGTGTGACGAACTGGTCTACCGTTTCAGAGTCTTTCTGCGTTATCTGCCAAAATTGATATCTTTCGAAGACTACGTTCTTCCTGGGGTTGCAGTACCGCTCAAACTGCTCAAGAACCTTATTCAGTTTCTTCTCATCGCCTTCGGGAAACTGAAATGTGTTAAACACCTCAATGGCGTCCTCGCCGGCGAAGTTGAGTAAGATGGCTATCTTGACCGTATCATCTTTCTTTTCTCTTCCCGAAGCAGTTAAGTATATATCGTACTGTTGTTTAAATCGCCTCCAATTTTCGGAGTTGTTGCCGTCGAAACTCAACGCGCTTGGTTTGTGGAAACTATCCATGTTTGACTCCTGACACCATGTCAAAGTATCTAGTCCAAAAAGCGCTCGAAGCTCAAGAGCAGAGTCTGTTTATGCGCATGTGCGGTCACGCATAACGTCCTTACAGTCACGCATAACATAATAACGTGACAAAGTGATAACTTGGCGATTGCCAGGGAGTTTCGGTGTTGCAGAGAAATTGCCCAAGCCTCTCGCATTTTGATGATTGATGGCAGCATCGAAAGGATTTCCTGTCTTACAGAGCACACAGATTATTTTGCCATGAGCAACTGGGAAGTTTTGAAGCAAGTCGCCCCGTTGCTACGTGATAAGAGTGAAAGAAAGTACCGTCGCCTTGGCAACCAAACCGAGAACGAGTAAGTTTTCTCAGACTCTTTTTCACACAAAGCCATTGCTTTGTTGCCACATTTTTCATGACTAAGCTTGCTTCTACTAATATTGTTCTTTGTTTTCAAGGTTACTTCGAGCTGTAGCCTATGGGTGGTTGGTGCGCTGGATGTGTGGTTTCCTCGGCTGGGACAATAGCAGACCACTCTCAGTCTGTATCTACCAGGACATCAGGACAAGATTCCCCTATTCTCGCTTCCAGTGATATGCTTCTGCCCCAGATAGAAGATGATGTACATGCTCACACAGGACTGAAAGGAAATTGTGAGCCTTGATGTAATGTGTGAGAATTCCAGTACAAGGATCTTGGAGACAACAGAAATTCCATTGATTCATGATACGTGTAGTTGGCAATCAAGCTACAAAGGGCTATTTCCTTTCACAACTTAGTATCATTTTTTGACTTTGTAATTAACTGAAACCTGGATTTTACAGTGATAAAGGCACTCAACCTTGTTTTCTTTATGGTATATTTTCTAGAATGTGAAAATAACTGGAAAAATTTTGGAGATGAGATTAACAATTAAACAAGAGCATGTACATATATGTACACAAGTAACACTTCTGTCCTCGAGGATCAAGCTTACTAACAATGTTGACTGGGGTGACTGGGGTTCTAGACTCTTGAGGGTCCCCCAGAGGGGGGGGGGGGTCCTTGTTCCCTTGTTCCCTTCCAAAATTGCCCTATGTTCCCATGTTCCCACACATTTTCAGAATGTGTTCCCACACATTTTCAGAATGTTTTCGTACTGTAATTTTTCGAATTTTGTTCCCCTGTTCCCAAAACTAGACCAATGTTCCCTTGTTCCCTTCGATATTTTGCCAATGTTCACTTGTTCCCCAAAACTCCTGGGAGACCCTCACTCTTCACCGGTTAGCAGGAGAACAGTAGCACTCGAGGTCTCTGACATGACTGCTGTGATGTCACCAGGGTCGTCATTTTCCTGATGTAAAACAATCAATGGCATCTCTGTTTCCACATTTGTCGAGGAACAAGGCTTAATCTCATGGCTTCCATATCCTTGATAATATTTCGAACAATCTATGGATTTGGGTCAAAGCAAATGAAAGAGAGAGCAAGATATTTATGAGATCCTAAGAGAAAACAGTTTTAGGGTTACGTCCAGAGCAATTTCTATTATTTATATCTTAGACAACTGGACCCAGTTACTAAAATTAATTCTTAAATTTTGAGTAAAGCTACACTTTAAGTAATGGTCCGCGTAAGAACTAGGCAAAAGAACAATAGGCTAGTGCAATAGCTCTAACTTTTGATTGGCGCATAGAACAATGCTAATATTTGACCGTGAGGTAGACAGGAGGGACCAAGGGAAAATTAAGGAGAAAAATGTTGTTTATGTCGGGTTTTTCATTGGTTTTTCGGCGATTTTTGGCCGTCCGCCAATCAGATTCGTCGATTTAATTGATATTAACAATTAAAAGTTCACACTTTTGAATCGATTTTGCGTTTGACCTGCCTAGTTCTTACGCGGATCATTACTTAATGAAGAATAAATTATAAGCATTGGGAATGTACATAAATATTGACCTTGCTTATTTTCATTCATTTCACATTACATTTTTTACACAAACTTTAAATTATGCAGCCATTTGTAACAACTTGACCCACTGTTGAGCTCCAATAAAGTTATTCATTCAAGTTATCCTTTCATGCATCCCGTATTCTTCATTGGTTCAAAATTAAGAGACTGTCCGCGTAAGAATGGAGAAGGCAATTTTCGGACCTTTTCCGATTTGGCTGATTTTTTCAGTGAAAGTCAGCCATTATGTCCCATGTACAAATATCACATTTGTTTGGATCAATTCGATTTATTTCATTTTTTGCGAGGCGGTTTCTGAGACAACCTCAGTGTTGCCCGATTTGCCTTCCGACACTCTCAGAATTAGCCCTATACTTAGGGAGCTGCCAAACTAGAACTTTTTCACGAAACAAGCTGAAGTTTTCACATATTCAAGTTTAATCTCTCCTTAATACTTGACATGTAATACAGAAAAACATGGAACAAGTTTGACCGAACAAAAAGGCTTTGAAAATAACCTCTGTCACAATACAAAATAAGCGAAACATGACATACCTTCAGTTGAGTAGTATTTTCTCCAATGTGGCACCTAAGTTAAGGTAAACTGAATCATGACACGAAAGTACTAGGGCCAGACTAGTGATTTACAGAATAAAATATGTGGGCACTCTACGCCCTGCGTTGTAGGAAATTGCGCTAAATTCCCAAATCTGCGCCATTTTGCTGTACGCTTACATTCCGGCGGTACGACCGATAGACTAATTGTCCAACTAAAAACGCTTTGGAACCTAAGTTAACATCAACAGTCCGCCTCATTAGTTGCAAATAAACATTTTTGGTTGTTTTTGCCGTTGTTTACAACCGATGCAAATGTCCGTAACACAGAGATGCCAACACCAAAAATTTGAAAAGCGGGAGATTTATGTATCAAAGCGGGAGAGTTGGAATCTCTGGTTCCGTCTCATGTATTCTCATCGTTCATTGGCATAAAAGCTGCTCCAATAGGAAGATTGTTTATATCATTATGCAGATAGCGCGTTCGATCTTATCTAGTGGGAGTGTGACACAAAAAGACAAGGTGGAAGTCTGTTTTATTTTTTACTAAGTAGTCAATATTTATAGTGGACGTAAAAGCGGGAGATTTATGTATCAAAGCGGGAGAGCCGGAGACGAGGCAAAAAAGCGTAAGTCTCCCGCCAAAAGCGGGAGTGTTTGCATCTCTGGTAACAGTGCTATATGAAACCAAGGACTGATATCCGATCCGCGTCACAAATATGCAAATTGACTGAAAACCCGATGTGTTTGTTCCTCATTTCCAGGAAATTGAATTGATTTTTACCAGAAAAAAATTGCTTTAAGATCCTACGTGAACGTTCTTTGAAAAATTTCCCCTTTCTGCCCAATGCACTGCATTTTGTTTTTCTGCTCAATCCTGTCAATTTCATTTTGCATTCCAACTCAATTACAACATTCCCGCAACGCGGTCTTCAAAGGCAAATCGGGCAACACTGAGGTTGTCTCAGAAGCCGCCTCGCAAAAAATGAAATAAATCGAATTGATCCAAACAAATGTGATATTTGAACATGGGACATAATGGCTGACTGTTTCACTGAAAAAATCAGCCAAATCGGAAAAGGTCCGAAAATTGCCTTCTCCATTCTTACGCGGACGCCTCTTAAAACACATGAAAAGATAATAACTTCTTGCGAGCAATTAATAGCCATTGAAAACGTGCCCGTGTGCTTTGGAGGTATGAAAAAGAAATATTCACCTGGCTTTAAGTTAGAGCATATAATCTACATTTCTCGACTAAGATAGTTAACTAACTTTACATTCTTGAGATATAAATTCCGACACCGTATTTATCAACATCAACGATGTATTACAAGATATCACACGGTCCTGAATATAAATCAAACTAGTCGCAATGATGCTTATTACTTGTACTCTTATGTTTACTTTACGGTCAGTGTAAAACGCAGACTGCAGACTGCAGACCGGGGGTAAAATGAAGACCAGGGGTAAAATGCAGACTGCACACCAGGGGTAAAATGCAGACTGAGGGTAAAGGTTTACTTTACCTGTCTCCGCTCCATTTCACTACTATGTTCGTGTTCCTGTAAAGGAGTCGGTAGAACCAAATCGATCTAAGGCACAACATCTTTCTTTAGGCATCTCCTTCGCTGCACATCTTCAAAGTTAATGACACGTTCGTAGCAACTTTTTTCAAATAAACGGAACATAGCACGGACACGTCTGTTGCTTTAAAGTTAGGCCGGTATCTTCGCACAAATCGCTCCCATTGTGCCCTTCTGGCTACGTCTTTCGGAAATAAATGCATGGAAATGCCTTCAGTGTATGCTGTGTTCTTGCAACTAACCAAACCAGGCCCTCCGGCAACGCAAAAATTTCCGCTCTTTCGTATCTTCTTCTCAGTGGCCATTATGACTAGAAAGTTTACGGTAGCCGGTCGTTTCGCCTACAGGATGATTCGCCTACAAGTCGATTCGCCTACACTTGAGTCAATTCGCCTACACTGTAGTCGCTAAAAGTGATTATTCTCCTATACTAATTTACTTTTCTAGGGTATTGGGACAGGGTTGTAGGCGAATCGACTTCAGTGTAGGCGAAAAACGTCTCAGAACGTGACAGGCGAATCGACTCAAGTGTAGGCGAAACGACTGACATCCGCCGCCACACAAACACCTAAAAAAATACCATGAAGACATGTTTCCAGTCATACTAATGCGAAAGCGAACATGGACAAGTTGTTTGCAACAAATTCTGTTATAACCATAGCGACATGAAGATCGAGCGATTCGCGATGGAAGCGAACGATCGTGCGAGTGAGGTCATCACGAGATGACGAGCGTGTGAACAAAATTATATTTTAAATGCGATGCATGCTGCGGCAACCCAACGACAACTGGCGTTGGATTAAAAAATTAATTATGTATTCTGCCTTCCGAGCCAAAAGAGTGGAAAAATGTACGAAGCAACTAGAACATGGGTCTGGTTGAAACTTGATATTTGCTACAAGCCCGGGGGGGGGGGGGGTGGGTAGGGGGGGTGGTACTCCCATATATGGGCTATATATGTCTTGTCTTGTCTTGTCTTGTCTATAGGTATGTGCCGCGGGATAGGATATGGGTTTTCAGGTTCTCGATCCTTAAATAGGGTATCATTTTTGCACATGTTGGCATAGTGTTCCCGGTGGGATCCTTAGATAAGATACCTAAATTGTATCAGGCAGTCTACTATATTATGCTTGATGCTAACTTCCAGTTATCTTACAGAAACGAAATAAAGTTGACCCGTTCAAGCTATTTTAGTTTTTGTTTTTCCCTTGCATAGGGTGTCGTTTTTCGTGTTTGGGCCTTAAATAGGGTATCAATTTTCGTATGCTTCATCCTTAGTTGGGTCAGGGTTTACTGGCCCTTCGCGGCACACAGCTATCCGAAATTTATGGAGTACCCCCCCCCCCCCTCCGGGGGCTACAAGCTCATATGTGAGATTCGTAAACCGCGATCGGAGTGGTTTAACTTGACAACGCGAAAGGCGGTTTCGCCATTTGCTCACATTGAAGACATGGCAGTTAAATACCTTACCAATTACTGACTGTTACCTTGTTTTCAAATCGGGATTCTAGGGTTGCAAAGCGTATGGCATCCACGTCGTCCTCGTCTTCTTCCTCAATGTAGTCTCCTCCTTGTACGTCGGCAATAGGCTCGTCTCGGTATGGCTGAACTATTGAATTAAATGAGCCCTCTGCTTCTCCCATTGACTCCAGCGACTCAACATCAGAAGAAGATGTGCTAGCATATAATTCATCATTTGAAGACATTTTTCCCGTAATAAAATCGCCAAGAAAACAGCTCAAAGAGTAGCAATCTTGTAGTAAATACACTGAACCGAAATGTCGCGTCGAAAATTACACACCTTATGACGTCACTATTCCCCGGAAAACGACAATTGCGTTTTTGGCAACTTTTGCGACATAAAAAAAATAACTTTTACGCACAGGACTAGACCTTAAATTGGAAAATTATGAATCAGTACAATATAGACTTCCATTTTCTGGAATAAAAAAGGGGTCAAAAATTTCATTTCATAGGCACTTTAAGAGATACATTGACTCTGGGTTATGGATACCAAATGCACAGGATGCCCAGGCGCAATTGCAAGCTGAAGGACAGGGAGAGTCTGGACCTGAAGATGAGAAAGACCCAGTGTACGAGTCTCTAAAAGAGGGGACTGAGGCAGAGAAATGAACTGTGTGCTGTGGATGGATGACCTATGAACTCAGCTTGTTTATGGCGCTTAGCTTTTTACGGTTTTAATACACTGCTGAAAAGGTTACGTTCGCATAAAAGTGCTGCATGATATAACCCTGTTGAACGAGGAGTTCGCGCGTTCCCGTTCATCAGGAGAAACAGTTTACTGCTCTGAACCCGTCAAAGGTGATGGAGAGAAGAGCGAAACTCTAGTTCCCATTGTTCTCAGCCTTTTTGTGTTCCTTTAGTGAGCATCTTACCCGTTTATGTCGAAAAAGTTTAATGATAATGATAATGATAATGAATTTATATAGCGCACTTTTTCATATGAATATGTTCAAAGGCGCTTTACACGTCTATTGGGTGAGATCGGACGTCAGCATGTAAAGGCGCCTCTGGCTGCCTCTATCAGTCCATATATGATCTCACCCACCCACCCAACCCATGCAAGAATTGTCAGATGATACCAGACGTAGAGATAGACCACCACACCGGGAACTACGTCCCCTACTCTTTTCGAACAGTGTGTGGGTTCTTTAACGTCCCACAGATTATTAGGAACAAAGGTTGTGAGACGGGTCCTACAGTTTATCGTCCTTATCCGACAAGACTAGAAAGTCTAACCATTTACAGATGTCATTACAAAGGCAGCACTTTCTCCTCAGTTAATTTTAAGACCCTGAGTGTTGGTCCAAGGCTCAAGACGTAAAGCTAGTTACGTAATCGATCTTAGGTATTGTTGAATAGGGAAACGCTTTATTTCTACACCCTTTTCGGTATAAATTGAATCGACTTGTACAGGACAAGCGGTGCTTAACCCTTTAGTCAAATGGTACAAAATAAATACAAGAAAATTCAGAAATTCAGGTAATGTCAAACAATACTACAAGTACCAAGCAAACAGGTTGACAGTAACTGTACCAATAACCAAATTTACCAATAAATATTAACTTGTTTTAGCTGGCTGTTTTTTTTTCCCTTTGTTTTCAAAACAACATCTGTGACTGATTGTATATGCTGTGGAATCGAAGTTTCTTCAAAAAGGACTAGGTCAATACAAATGTCGCGTAGGACTCTTCAGCAAGGAATAAAGAGACTAATGTTGACAAGCAAATTAAAATCCATTTTATTGAAGGCATGTGTAGTTGTATTCTTGCTACAATTTGATTATTATGTTACAATAGCTACAGCATTTAAAACCTTCCCGATGTAAATTCTCGTCGTTGTCACTTTAAAGCTACTTTCATAAAAAAAAATCAGATCAACGTTCGACATAACATGCCAAAACTTTGTTACACGACACGTAGTAACTTGTAGAAGTAGCAAGTTAAGTTTTATGTCAACCGAAACCGATGTAAGGATTTGGTATTAACTCGGGAACATGTCCATTAATCCGTGCATTACGCCACAATGCTTAGGATAAAACAGTCTGTACCAGATAGCTTACAATATGAAGCATCGGGATAACACGATCTTTGGGTTATCAAGTGATAATCTCTGGGTAAGTCAGTCAATTTGCTAACCATTTTAGGGATCTGTTCATGCACGCGGCATGTGTTAATTGCTGTTACTTCATGAGACAAAAATACCATGTAGGCTTTCTGTGGCAAGCACTTGGGTTTTTCAAGTACGCCAGCCAAGTTCAATTTGAAAAATAAGTTGACAAATATCTAGATATTTCATTTTGCTCCTTTGTAAGTGAACTGACAGAATTAATCTTATATTAATGATATGACCCAAGCTGCAGGGAAAATAAAACGGCCATCCCTTTACCACGGGAAATGACGTTGCTTCTATTTTTTGCTCGCGCGGAAAAGCCAAGGCTGAACAGAGATGCGTACTCACTGAATCTACGTGTTGGTTCAAGACTGAACAAAACGGTGTTCAAATTAAAATGAGCCGTGAGGACAAAAAGTAGGGGTGGCAAATGGTAAATTTGAGACTTTGCGAGACTGTAACACCAGCGTTTTTTTTTTTTGCGAGCCCGAGACATTTTGACTTTTAGATTGCGAGGCCGAGACTTCAAAGTGTTTTGAGTGCGAGACTCAAAATTCGTAGAAAAGTCGAGATTGCGAGACGCACTTAACCGCTAAAAAACGAGACTGCGAGACCCGTGAAATTCGACTAAAAATTTGCCAGACCCAGAGTTTTTAAAGGATCATTCGCCACCCCTAAAAGTGAGACACAACCCTTTTTACTTATTCACTGGGGGCGCTTACCAAAATTCAGAACTGACCAGCCGGGCAGGTCAAATTGAAAGTGAAGTAGGCTTCCTTTGAGAGTTTTCGTTAAAAACCTGTCATCGCTATACATGTTATGTAGAAATAAACTTATCTGGCTGGACAGTTCTGATTAATAGTGGAATTCTCTTTACAAATGGACTGGTCTGACCGGCCAGTTCTGGCTAATGGCAAGCGTCCTGGGAGATTACGCCTGAAATAAAGGAGAGACTGTTTGATCGATCTTAATTTTTCCTTCAGCACCACTCCACTAGCAAATTTGTGACTAATAAAGTAACCTGTAAGCCGTTCAGTTTAGTTTTCACGGTGTGCTTTGCGAAGATAACTTACAAATTGTCATCGCATTCACTGCTTAGACGCTGATGGATAAACAGTGATACTCAAATGTATTGGTAATGGTTTCTCGTTTACTGCTAGGCTAAAAATAAAACCCATCGAGAGTTTTAAATTAAAATAAAGTTAAAAAGAAAACATAGGACGCCATCGATCAGCAGAATGAGAATAGAAAGAAAATAGGAAAAGAGAAATTTTCTATGTACTTAAATTTCGACAAGTTTTTCTTTGAACTAAACTGTGCAAAATCTATCGACTTTCCAACGCAAGAATCCGAAGTTACCTAAATAAGATAAAACAAACATTATTGGTTCTACGATGCCTCTACATATTACCTCACCACTCCTCGAATTCATTTAAGATACAGATTCACCGTTTCGGTCTGCAAAAGGAATTTGAATTTGAAGCTGCTTAACAGTACAGTCACGTTTGTGTGAACTGACACACTGCCTAAAGAAATTGATTATTTTTTTTATATTCAGTTTTGTACTTTGTCATTGGCCGGCGTGGCATTGTTTAATTCATTAAGCGCTTCTGACAGATTTGCTGCCCCACCCGAGAAAACACAATAGTAATGATTGCGAAAAATCTCCGTCAAGGAGAAATGCGATTGGTGGCCTTTCTGTATCTCACTGGATTGATTACAAATTGAACACTTCATTCCAGCTGAACGCGGTGTCCACCAACCAGGTCTGATCGGCAGTTCTCATGGACTGCTCACACTGGTTCACTGCTCACACGGTTGTGATGAAGCCTGTACGAAGTAGTCATTAAAACAAGTCGCTTAATACGAAAGTGTGGTTGACGCAATGCAATTTTAAATGCACAATAGAAATTCATGACAATACATGTACCACATAGCTGTATAATAATTGCCAAAACACGTAAATAAAAAATCCTCAACAGAACACACTACCGTGCTCCATCCTGTAAATAGCAAAAGAGTAAAAAAATATGCGCTCGCAACTTTTCAAGACACTTGAAATGCTTGTTCTGACAATATGATCAAAATTGTTGCTTAAGCAAAAATGTGCACTTCCATTTAACAATTAAATTATTAGCTCGAGATTTGTACGGAGTGATAGTTGATAAAGCCGAAGGCATATTTTTGCGTATTCTTGCATATTTTCGCATGTTTTCGCTTAATTTTTGCTCTTTTGCTATTTACAGCGAGGGGCACAGTAGTGCGTTCTGTTTTATGTAGCGGCCTGGTAACTAGTTTTGCTGCTCCCGCCAAAAGTAGGTCACGTGACTGTTTTTTTTTTCTAGTCGTTTCGTTTCCAGCGAGTCCGCTGCTGGTTGTTGCTGGATTTACCTTTCGTTTTAGCTTCTCAACGAAGTTACGACCGTGTACAAGCCGTTTTAAGGATCGTTATACGTCTGTTGTGAGACGCTGTTATCCTGTCGGGCACTTCGACAGCTGTTCAAGGGAACGGCTAGTCGCCAGAATAAAAGCGGTTTGTGGTTCGTCAACTAGTGTGAATTTGTTGTGGTAAAACGAAGGTGAAAGAGTCCTTACATATGTGGTACATGTATTATCATGTCCTTCTATTGTGTTTTCAAAATTGCATTGCGTCAACCATACTTTCGTTCTAAGCGACTTGATAGAAAAAGTCATGTGTCATTGAAACAACTACCAATACTAAATCTTTCTGCAAAACTTCGCTAAAGCGCGAGGACGTCGCCATTTTGAAAACATTCTTCAACCAAGTGCTGCACTCTAATGACTGATAGTGCGCAGTAGCTCAGCCAATCAGATTGCAGCATTTGCATTTATAGTATACTAGTAGATTTTTACTAATACCAAATATTTAAGGAACGTTGTGGAATCGTAACGTTAACAGAATATCAAAGTCATCTTACTCTTGGAAAACTATCGCAGCTAATAATTACAGGTATTACTCCTTAATACAAAAAAACCTCTGACAATAAAACAACGTACAATAAGAACTACACAACACAATACAATGATACGAGGCAACAACAAAGCACAACTGACACAACATATTACAATACTCGCAGTAAACAAAAGTATTCTCCATTTCATGTAGCGTTATTTAAATGAATACGGCGACACTATGTGCATGCATCGATGTGTTTAAACATTTCTTTATCAATGCTATTACGTTTTTGGATTTTAAAATATTTAGTTATCATTTCATTAGCAATGAATGCGGCGACACTTTATTTGCATGCATCGATGTGTTTAAATATTTCTTTACCAATGCTATTACTTATTTTGGACTTTAAAATACTTAGTTATCATTTCATAGGCAATTCAACTTTTTTTTGCAATAGCGCTTGAATTTAACTCAATCAGCGACCAAGCGCATCCTTGAAACCCTTAGCAGTGTGTTCTAGTTATTTAAATCTGTTCAGTAACTGTTCAGTTTATGGCAAGACCATTTATTTTAAAATCTTATTACTCGTACTACGGTTAATCCTGAAGAAACACGTGTTGGTTTACGTCACTTAACTGATTGTTGATGATGTTCTCCTCTTGTACTTTACTAAATGTAAGACAAACATGGAGAACACATCAAGTAGATGAACTTTATTTATGAATTTTCAGTTTAAGTGAATTCGCTTCATATAACATCAGGAGGTTTAGTTAAAACATTCACGTTTTGTTACCAGAGTAATTCCTCTCTACTTTTTTCCCTCATTTCGTCTATTTTAATCATTTATTTTATTTTTTTTTTATTTTTATCTTTAATTTTTCTTCTTTAGTTTAAAAGAACAGATTGGAGTTAATAGCTTTGAAAACCTTCAGGAAATTATAAATAAAGAGACATCATTTTCTCAAGTTAACCTTAGAATACTTTAAGTTAATTTTTTTAAGGAAAGTTTAAGTTTAAGGAATTCAACCAGCTGTTACTGGAGTACCGACCAGTTTAGCGATATTTTTTCAAAAAGCTACTTTTAAATCTCTTAATCAATATAGATCATGGAATACCGATCAGTTTTGTTAAGTTCAAAACCAAAAATGACGGCCTTTTTTCTGTTTACATTTAACTTCTTACGTTAGGAAACTGGCAACGACTCACATCTAACTAATAAATAATATTAATAATTATTAACTAATATTTCCCAAGCGAAGTAAGCAAGTGAGAGTTCATGAAATTTTAGTTTTTTTTTTCATCCTGTATTCTGCACGACCCAAAAGCAATTACTTTAATAACAGTAACCTTCTTTAGATAAAGGACATAAAAATCATGATGAATATTATGAATCCATGGGACTTTCTGATTGGTCGGGAGCGAGTCCATAAATTGGCTTTGACAAGCAGCCCGTCTTATTCCGTGACAAGCAATGTTTAGTACCTGCATGTAGTGATGGGCCCTTTATAATATATTATATGAAGACGAACATGACCGTACAGTTAGCACAAACCTTTTGCAGCTATCATGGCGTCAAACAGTTTGTCCTCTTCTTGTTCCCTAGGGAGAGACATGAGTGAAATATTTTGTAAATATGGTGCCTCTATGAAAGAAGGCGAAGTGAAAATGATAATGCCAAACCTTTTTCTGTCCTCTTCCAAAAGTTCAACTAAAGCATTTCGCTGTTCAACGATGTCCACAAGCTGCTTAGTTTTCTGTTGAATAATTCTTTGATCTTCTTTCCTGGGTTCTAAAATTACAACACAAAAATGTCCACAAGAACGGAATACCTACCATGTTAATTAGCAATCCTAACCATACATAAAGGGACCATATTGAACAGTGAATTTAGAGAAATAGACAACAATAATAACAATTAAAATAATAATTACAATGATAATAATATTCATGATAACAATGACAATAAAAATGGGTAACAATAGCCACAATGATGATAACAATAACAATGATGAAAACAATAACAATGATAACAATAACAATAATAAAAATAACAGCAATGACGATAAATTTACAACAATGTTGATAACAATAACAATAATGACAACAATACTACAACAATAACAACAATAATAACAATAATAATAACAACAATGATAATAACAATGACAACAATAGCAACAATGAGGATCACAATAACATAACATTATTATTATTATTGTTATTATTATTATTATTATTATTATTATTATTATTATTACAATACACACTTACAATAATGGGAACCAAAAAATATTGTATTTGAGGGGCCCGTTTCTCCAAAGACCTGGTAACTTAACGGGTCCGAAGCTCCATTTTTAAGTCGCCGTCAACCCAACGTTTTTGCAGTTCGTAGCTTACTTACCAGCTTAACGTGCAAGTTGACTGAGAACTGTACTTCCTGACGGTGAAGTTGTTAACATTACGATCGTCAAATAGCGTTTAGGGGCCGGTAAGGTACCGAACCTTTGGAGAAACGGAACCCAGGACTTCTTGTAAAAACTAAATTCAGACGAAAGCATTTAAATTATTTTCTGTTGTTTTCAAGTTGATTAAAATGGATTACAACCCAAAAACTTTTCAATGCTGCTCGTCACGTCTTTCTTCGAAAAAGACACGGATATCTTCTTTTTAAGTTCCAAATGAAGTTAGTGCAAGAACAAAAACAGTGAAAGAGCCTCTTAGATTGTCTGTCTTCTCATTGTACTGAAAGTCTCTGTGTTTGGGGGGTTGAACTAATAAAGTTGCTTACAATTCTGGGAAAAGCACCACGGCCCCGAAGTAAAACTAAGCAAACTCAACACAGGAGAATGTGGGAATATTAAGGCGGGGCACGGGTGCTGTCACCAAGGCAGCAGCATAGCTACCATTGGTCACTCATTAACCTTTTTCAGAGGTAATAAACACACAAGATTGCATACCATCTTTCATAAGCAGTTCTCTGATTTCCTGCTCCAGTCTTCCTTGTTGATCTTCCAACTGAATGGAGTTGGCGCTGCGAAGAAAACAAACCAAGTTTTGTCTCAGAAAACAAATGAGAAAAACGCAGATGTACAAACCCAAAGCGTAAGACCTCCAAGTATTTACCTATTCATAGTTTCGTAAATGTGGCGCAGGTACAAACATAACAACAAGGGGAGCACACGTACATTTCATTCTACTAATATATTTACAGTACACCAGCAATCGTCGCAACAAAATCAATAACATATAAAAAAAAACCGTCAGCAATTCACACGCACACTGGAGGACCGACTTCATATCAGTTCGATTTCTTGCATCATCATTACTATTAAGCTGATGGTCGCATCGCTGTTCTTTGACTACAGCACCACTTTGCCGCTTTAGTCGCAGTGTCACAGTAAAACACGCAGATGACCATTGGCCATGGCTGCCACTCTAAAAAAACGCTATTTTTATTTTTATTTATTTATTATCATTTTGCCATACACACAAAATATACATGTAAAGTCAAAAAAAAAAAAGATGAGGCAAGGAAGCCCAAGAAAGCAATTACGGCTTATCAATAGGACCACGTTTTAAGATTATGTTATCTAATTAATAATTACAAAAATAATTAAAAATAATTACAATCTAATTAATAATTACTAAAGAAACTCTAGGCTTTTTTCCAAGGAATCGCCGCTCTTAGATGAGTACTACAATAGATTATACTTCAAAATTCGCCACAGAGCAGGTTAAAACCGAACGCTGCCCACCGGCACTAATTGCATGAGAAGGATAATGGTTTCAGAATACACCAAATCCCAAGAATAAGAATACAAATTACAATTTAATCCAAAGTTCAAAAGTTCCGGACCGTCACGCAATGCACAATGATTAACCGCGCAGTAATGGTACTAAGAGATGGATGTCAAACACTATCCTCCGTTTAGGCAGCCAATCAGAACGATGTATAGGGTGCGATAGTCGTTTAACATGGCAACCTCATGTTGATAACAAGCTAATGCTGCACCCATACCAACAAGTTTTGTTTAACTAGGCTTATGAAAGCTCCAGCTCCAAGTTAGCTTGATAGCTCAGTTGGTCATAGCATTACGCCGGTATAGCAAGGTAACGGTTTCGAATCCCATTCAGGCCGGAATTTTTATAATTTTTTTTTTCCAGGTCTTATTTTTGCAAATGCTTAAGTTGTTTACATAAATGTGGTGATCTTTCATTCATTGAGGCTCATGGAAATTTAACAGACAACCCCAGTCTGTAATAGCTGCATCTCCATGTAGAGTGGCGAAGGTCGTATAGAATTCACAATGAGGCAGCTCAATGAAAACGAGTTGGTTTGCAGACTAAGCCACTAAACTGTTGCAGCTTTTAAACATACCTCAACTCGTGTAGACATGTGCACACTTCAAACACTGGCAGCTGAAACTGATGCTACACTGGCAGATCACGATCCGACTTTTCAGGACCCATGTCCCCCGTCTTCTTCATGGATTATTCGTTTTCGCTGTGACGAGTGGCAATAAAAGGGTTCGTCACAGCTTTTCGAGCTCAATCAAGAAGACATGAGACCGGGGTATCGAAACGCGGCGTTGCAACTTGTGATCTTTTAAGTTACATTTATTTATTGAACTCAATGTAGAACTAAACTACAGTAAACGCCTGATGTTTGAGTTTGAGAGTTAACGTGGCACCAGTAACTTTTTTTAAACGCAGTTCAGGAAACCTGTTAAACAAGATTATTTGGACAGAAAGGCGCACACCACACCATTAAGCAGACAAAGGCTCTACTCACTGAATAACCAGTTCAGACTCGTAACGGATCAAAGCGTTCTTCCTGTTGACCAACTGGAACCACTGAAGCATCAACTGTTGTTCTTCGGATCCACTCACTGCGAATACAAACAAGCATTACATGGCGTGCAACGTTATACACTTAATGTATGATTCCGAGGGAAACAGTTTCATTGTCCCGAAAGTCCTGATGTTTCCCGAGACTGAGTCGAGTGAAACATCAGTACTCGAGGGAAAACAAAACTAACTAGTTTCCCGAGGGACAATATATTAAGTGCTTTGTTATATATTTAGAAGACCACTTCATTTCATGCACTGATCACGAGCTGTTGCATTTGGCGCGCGGGCAACAACTGTGCAATTGTATCCCAGTCGGGATACATTTGAATTTGATCAAGGGCATGGGACCTAGAATAAGCCAATCACAGTGCTCGTTTTGTAGAGTGAAAGTCTAGGTATACAACAAAATGTTGAAACTATATGTGAAAATTCCAACATGTTGATTGGCTAAGGGCATACCAGTCTGTTCCTATTTATTTCAAGCTGCACTTGAAATCACTTCATCACCTATACTTATCATATTGTAACCTAAGCATGGTAAAGTGAACACGACTTCTGTATGACCATCCTACATGGTAGGTGTAGTGGTTCAAAGTGTCCAGTGTTCCTCTCCTTTAAGACGTCCAGTTTTAATAACGGCAATAACCCGATAAGCGCATGCACCTATTCTCAAAGTGGAAATGATTCAAACTGAACATTAGCTAGGTTCTAATTTCCAGCATTCTTGAATTAACAGGCGCCATTCTAAAAAGAATGAAAGCAATATGGTTTGCCTGGAATATCCTTCGATCTCTTCGTTTCGTTTATCACTATCAATATTGCTGTCACAGAACACATGCTTTATTAAAGAGCTTGGGTCAAAATCAATTCAAGACACTTACCATTGGAGTGTCTAAGCGCTTTCTCGACCATCACTCCTTCTCGTTCGAGGTCCGCTTGTTTGACGCCCACCTCCTCCAGTTCTCGCTGAATCGCTTGTGCCATGCGCAGTCTTTTCTGCTCGCGCTGTTTCATGGCGTAACGAATCTTCGCCTGTTCGCGTCGTTTCAGCTTGTCAGCAGAAACCTCGCTGGCACGCCTTCCCTAAAGACACCACGAAAATGAATTCAGAGGGACAAAAATACTAAACTTGGATTGTAAACCCAGATTTTTATAAATTCGCAACGGACTTTTTCATCAGAGGTCGCCTTAAACTGATTTGGGAATGTTTGTACAGCAACAGCGCGAGTCACGATGCGGAAAGCTATTGCGGGGAACAAAAATCAAAGATTTAAACAAATCAGTAACCCACCAAAGCATGGCGGGATTCTGGCAAGTAGATCACAAGGCAGTGCCACGTATGAATCACGTGTGAATAACACATGCACAGTCCTTCTCGCCTCAGATAAGTATCAGTTGAGGCGCAGTTTTGAATCTCAATTCAGGCGCGGCCAGGTTTCTCAAAATAACCGAAAACGCTTCGGACCTGAAAGCCAATTGCAAGCGTATACAGCGCCTCACCCTCTAAACTCTTCTTTTATGGACCGTTCATTTTTTACTATGGAGGAGGGGGGGGGGGGGGTGGTGTGATTCAGGAAGCACCATTTGAAAATTGCATGACCGCACTTGAAGCATAATAACACAGAGAGCTGTTTATCAGAGAGCACAAATCAAAAGAAAGAAATTCAATTTCGGATTAAAACATTATGACATAAAAGTATTACTAAAATATTTCTTTGAAGAAATTCATGATGGAGTTCTCTGCGAAGCAGCAGAAAGTTTTGAAGCTGAGAATAATAAAACAAATAAAGAAAGAAGAAGAAGCGAAAACAGTCGAGAAGTTGCTATTCAATGGCGTCGGTTTGTCGATCTGTGTGCTTTGTTGTTTCTACTCGAGGCGTGTAAAATCTATATCATAAAGCGTATTATTCTTACCTTTCCAAATCGCCTGGCATTGGATCGTTGAAGCTGCGGACTGTTATCGTCAATGAAATCTTCTTCACTCGACCCCGACATAACACTTCGATCTTCATACCCTTGTGCCATCATCGCTTCTACACAAAACATTGAAGTAACGATCGCAAGGACTATAAATTGAAAATTAAGTTTAACATTTAACGGATTTCTTAGGAACTTACCTTTCTCCGGTGTCGGGATTCCGTCTGAGGAATCAAGAACAACAAAACCCATATCTTCTGCCATCTTGTTATCTTCTACTTCCCTCTGATCGAGATCTACATCTCTCTGAACTTTGCCCAAATTTACTTTCGGCTTCCCTGTTGGTTTACGCTTGATCTTTGTTGTCTCCTTTGTGGAGTGGAAGGGCTCTTCCCTGGATGGAAGCCTGGGTAATGAACGCCGTTGAGCACTGGGGCTACCTGTGGAGGCGGCCTCCAGTTCACTTCCATCAGGCGCAGGCTTCTTCCTTTCTTGTCTTTCCGCCCACTTGTCTTTAACCGTTGGCGGCCTGAAGTCGTTTGCTATTAAATTCGTCAATCTGGCTGCACGCGAGGCAACAAGGGAACCTCCAGCAGACTTCCTTGGTTGAGTGTTCGCCGAGCTCGTAGGCGATGTTGGTGATGTCGGACCATTTGTGATTCTCTTTGAAATTGTCTCTATGGGTTTGGCCGTTGTCTTCTTACTGTTGTCAGGCGTGACGGAATCGTCTTCAAGTGAAATATCCACTACCTTTAGTGGCATACCAGAAAGTCGGAAGTCAGCTTCCATTGGAAGTTCCTTGCCATTCATGAGTTTCTCATCCTGTAAGTCTTTGTCTTCAGGGTTAAACAACATTGATAATGGAGGATACATGGCTCTCCTTTCTTTTCTTTTCTTTCTCTCAAAAGTACCTAGTTTTGTAACGTTCTCGTCCTTTGCATTTTGCGTCTTTGCCCAAGCTTTACCAGCAGCTGCAGTCTTCACAGCATTCAGGACCTTTTGCCGCTCTTCGTCTTGCTTTTTCCCTAGTCCACCAAACGGCCTTTCCACCATGCCGATATCAACAACGGACAGTTCCTTGGAAATTTCCTTCAGCCCGGAAAGAGTGGAAGGACGAGGATCGTTTAGCTCCATCTTTGCCATTTCGTCTCGAGAAGGCATCTTTAGCGGCTGTAGACTGATCTTTCTGGACTGATCCTTCTCCAGCAGTCCATCATCGAATGTGTATCCACTGCCTTTTTCTCGAACGGTAGCGTCTGATTTTCGTACAGACGAGATACTTGATCTCCGTAAAGGTCGCGCCTCCAGCCGCCGTAACTTTCCAAACGAGTTCGTTCTGTCACGCTTGCCTCGACGACGACTGTTACTTTCTTCCTCAGTCTTTTCCTGTTCTTCGGAAAATCCATTCATGTCAGCGGTTTCCTCAGGAGGGGGGTGCCTATGGGCATTCTCAGTAGCCGCTTTCTCGGGATCAGAAATCATGATTTCCAACTCCGCCTTCTTGAACACTGAACTGTCGGGCGCAGCTGATTTAGATTTCTGAAATTTTGGACGGGCGATAGATGAGTCTTCCTTGACGTCACCTAAAAGATGACAGCAAAGAGTGTTATTAGTCCTTATTAGGTCACTAAATCCCCATCCCAAGTATTCAAACCAGATCGTTCTCCACTCGTTGTCGTGATTGGAAATCTACGTCAAAGAGGTTTTTTTAGACTATAGACTCGTTCTCTGATCAAAGTCTTGCCGTCTTATGAGCAACGTGAGCAAAGAACGTTTCAAAAAAGGAGCAACATTAAATGAGTTGTTGTTATGGAAAACATTGTTTTTCAACGTGGTAACTTTAATGATAATATAAATTAGTTTTATGGTCTCACGACGGAGTCACTTGGGTGGTGGTCGCGATGTTTCGACTGCTTACTGCTAGTCGTCTTTAGAAGAGAAGAAGGGAACAGTCGACCCCATCGCCTGAAGAAGACCAGCAGTAAGCAGTCGAAACGTCGCGACCACGACCCAAGTGACTCCGTCGTGAGACACAGAACCAATCATTATCATGAAATGAGTTCTTGGGCAAGGGACTCCGCCTGCATAGGCAAGGAGTGTTTGTGCGCCTAAACAGAACTGCTGCCGTCAAGGTATTGAGTAAAGGTTAATATTCTTGTATGTCTGGTTAGAAATTACTAATGAATGGCTAGATGTAAAAAAATACAAGCAAAGAAGTGGATGATTATGATATCTTGCATAACACTGACAAGCATTAAAAAGAAACGCACGATATACAGAGTCTGTGATCTACCTACCAATTGGTTCTTCTTGCATCTTGTACAATAACTGATCATAATGGAGATGACAGAGAAAATGGCCTTTGTCTTGGTCAGAGGTGGCTGCTATGTAGGAGTAGGAACCTAATCTTAGGGTACAGCCGCACTTCTCGCAGAGGAAGCATTCACGGTGGAAGAAATGGCCCTCGGCTGATAAGCGTTCCATCAAGTACACACGGCGATTGCAGAAAAAGCAATGTTCACTGAAGTCTCTTAGTGACGGAATGTTGGCCTGAAAATAAGAAAAATATATACTGCTTATAACGTTATTCTTAAGCCATCTCACAGTACGCATTGATAACTGCCAGTAAACCCGTTTTCATGTTTGGGTTTTCTTAAGCAATTGATAAACCATTCAATACCACGACAAGCAATATCGCAAAAGGAAAGTCTCTAGGGTCACTTAAGTAAGTAAAAAAAAAAGATGGCCAACCAAAAAAAAAAAGACGCTGATCGGTTTAAAAGACATTACAGCACTAAGCATCTTTCAGGGAATGTAGAATACTTTCTAAAAAAACTGATGCTGCGTCGGTGGGGAATTGAAACACAAGAAATTGGGATAATCAAACTAATAATATACATGCAAAAATTTCAGCATGCTCATTGGCTGAGAGCACGTCAATTAATCCCAAACAGTGCAGAAAATTGAAATTGAGTGCAAAAAGTTGAAATTGAGTGCAGAAAGTTGAAATTAAATTTTTGCATGTATATTATTAACAAGTAATCACATGATTTGTCTCGTGCAATTTGGGATAAATCAGCACTCGTAAATTTTTCAAAGACTACAAATTGAACTCGCCCTACGGGCTCGTGCAATTTGGTTAGCCTTTGAAAAATTTACTCGTGCTGATTTATCCCAAATTGCACGAGACAAATCGTGTGATTACCTATACAAATTGATAAAGTAAGTTATACCTCCGTGAGGTAAAAGGGAGGTGCTGACGTTTCGAGCGTTGGCCCTTCGTCATTCGATCTGACGAACGGCTAACGCTCGAAACGTCAGCACCTCCCTTTTACCTTACGGTGGTATAACTTACTTCATCAATTTGTTTGATTATCCCAATTTCTTGTGTTTCCAAAGAATGGTCACACTATGTGGTTCAACAATGAGTGCCAAACTGAGTAAGATACACTGTATTAGGGAATAGTTTAACAAAAACACAGATCAGTACTGTTCAGTGACTTTCTGCAGAACTGTTCCACAACACCGTTTCAGTTACCTACCGTTAAAAGAAGTTAGAATCACACTGTAAAGAAAGACAGACTGTACAACACCATAGTACCCTACTGCTTCGTAGCTTTCCGGAGAATGGTCAGACTACATGGTTTTAACCAAGAATGAAAAAGTCAGGGTCACAGTGCTGTATGACACACCATTCAAGCAGTACCACAATTTCGCACCGTACAGAATGATAAAAAAAAAGTTAGAACCACATTAACTGGTGGTAGAATAATAGAATGTGTGACTCACTTGCTTCTTTCCGTCTGAAGGTCCAAACACCTGCTCCGCCAGGGCACTGATTCGATTGCTTGCTTTGCCTGTAGTAACAGCAGGAGGGGCGTAGGACGAGTTCACCTCTTGAGGGGTAATGTCCATAGGAACTTCATTCTCCTAATAGAAAAACGCATTAGTTCTAAGTTTTTCAACACAATGCACACTAGTCATGAATCATTTTAATGCCAAATTCTTAGTCAGGTTCTTGGATAGCCTCAGAACACTTGTTTCAATTGGGTGGTCAAGTTTTAACACTTACCATAAATTTTCAAATCTTAATAAGTTGAAGTTATTAAAATTGAAAATTAATTCAAAAGCCAGGAACAAGGAAATCGCCATTAAGACAAGGCCACATGCAGCTAAGGTTTATGAAATAGCGTTCCCGCTTCGTGAAAGCTAATGTACATGTAGTTCTCTGCATAAAAACGCCATTGTTAGGATGATGAAATGTTCTTAAGCCAAAGCAAGCTTTCGAGTCACGTGGGCTAAAATTTGCAGTTAGTCCTATCATTTGAAACTCTGGGGCCTGACGGTGCAAGTTACCAGTCTTGAGGAAAGATACACAGGGAAACTACCAGTTAAACTGAACACGCTGGAATCATTCCAGGAATTACCAAGCTGCAGTAGACCATTTATACCCACTCAACAGGGCACTGAGCAAGGCTGAGGTACTGCATAATACAATTGCCACAAATAACAAACCTTGGTTGCGGATGGTCTCCTCCTCTTTGTAGCCAAGTCAAACGTTTCGTCACTTCTTCTCTTTTCCTGGAAAAACAAACGAACCAATAAGACCACTTAAATTGAACCGTTAGCAAAAAGTACGAGCGCATTCACAAGGCGGCTTTGTTATGATAGCAGTATTAATTTTTCCTAGGCGCCCTCTTGTTTCAGCCAGTTTGCCAGAGATGGATTTGCCAGAGATTGATAGAGACGTACAGTAACCAAGAGGTCTAAAGCATGATACAGACAACAAGAGAGACTGGCGTACTGAAATGTACATTAGCACAAAAACGCAAATAACAAAAACCAAAAAACAATTTGTGCCAGGAAAAAGACGAGCTGTTTTCTTTTTTTGGATGTTTCAGAAGCTACTGTTTGATAACATTAATATTGTGTTATGCTGTGAGCATTGTTCAAAGGATTCCAAAAATTACTTTATTTTAGCTGGTGTAATTTTGTGATCGCCCAAAATCAGGGAACGTCTGTAACAGGGAGGGAAACGTCAAGGAGGAACACTTGTTTTAGTCAGTTAGAAATACATGTAAAGATGCAGTCAATGGATAATGGAAATCTTCTGACCTTCTTGGTCCGGCGTGATACTCTTGTGAGTACGGACAGCTTCGACAGCGGAGACTTTGCTCTGAATTCACGTTGTTCTGGTGCTTTTAATCCTGGAGTGGCAGCTGTCAATAAAAGGAAGATCATTGTAGTAACTACTTAAATAAGCAATGATAATACATCAGGGCCAAGAGAAAATGAGGTAAGAGAACATATCGTCCATACTGGCTTCTCTTACTATGATGAGTGGACAGAATCAAGAGAAAATGAGGTAAGAGAATGCATCTTCCATAGTGGGTTCTCTTCCTATGTTAAGCGAACAGAATCAAGAGAAAATGAGGTAAGGACGCATCTTCCATACTGGGTTCTCTTACTATCATAAGGAGACAGAATCAAGAGAAAATGAGGTAAGAGAACGCATCTTCCATACTGGGTTCTCTTACTATGATGAGTGGACAGAATCAAGAAAAAATGAGGTAAGAGAACGCATCTTCCAGACTGGGTTCTCTTACTATGATAAGGGGACAGAATCTATTTTTAGATCTGGAAACTATTTTAACTGACCAATGGCTGATGTCCTTCTCATCACGTGGTTGTAATTTCAACGCGCCATGGGGATCTTGTTTCGTTTGACCTCGACTTTACACTTGCGGTATTAGAAAACCGCGCAGCCATGGAACGAGATATAAATAGATTTAGCGCTAAAAATAGATTCTGTCCCCTTATCATACCAGACAGGGTTGTGTTCTCTATCCTCTTGTCAGGGCTTCTTCAATCAACTACGTCGTTCACAAGAGACTTGACAATAAAGAGCAGCTAAGAAGTTTAAACTGAGGTGATAGCTTGTGATGAGCTATAGGATGTGGAGCCCATTCAGCAAACTTCAAAAAGAGGCAAGCATTGCATGCATGTTACTTCGGCATTTATTAAGTTTATTCGGACCTTTTTGCCGTACCTATCGCGCGAACTGTATTGTGCATTGTGATTGACTAAATACTAGGTACGTGCTGATTGGCTCCTTCATTCACTCAATCACTCGTGTTTCCTTTGGCATATTGGCTCTCGCATTATTTCATATGCAGCAGCCAAAAAAATGTAATAGCCCTTTACAAAAATGACAGTCTAGTCTGTTAGTACTTCGTAAGTGGTTCATCATCGCAAAAAACCGAGGTGACGAGTAAGAGGGGCACAAAACCTCTTTTCTGTTTCACTTTCGCGCTTCTCTGTACCCCAGCAACACACCACAATAGAGCTTGACGGACATAATTTGCAAATTGAAATTTAAACGACCGGAGTAATACAACACGATGGTGACAGCTTGCAAAAGTGTGATACAAGATAAGGATACATACAAATTTGATTACTTTACTTACCTGGCGTCTCACTTTTAAACACTTCATAATACTGTGACACGTAACTGACAATCATCAGCCGGTCAGGTACCTCCCTTATCGCCATCTCACTGGCAGAGATTTGAGGTGGAATACCAAGCTGATCCTCAGCAACATTAAATGCCTAAAAACACAACACACGTCAAACACAACACAAGTCAAACGCAATACAAGTCAAACACAACACAAGTCAAACACAACACAAGTCAAACACAACGCAAGTCAAACCCACGGCACAATTGGCCTTGGTGTATTCCCTGTGGCATGTAAATATGTGTTATTGACCAAGTATGAGGTCAAGATGGCTGTATATTAGCATATTTGAAAAAAGAACGAGGTCAACATCCAGCCATCTTGGCTGATCAAGCTTGATCAATTAAAGATCTATTATAATACGTCCCTTTGTTTCGCAGGACAAAGCGGTAAGTCCCGACCGGCAAGATATGTCCATCTTGTCCGCTGTGAAAGCCAACCATAACTCGGGATTCGCCTTATCTGACACGCTCACGGAACCAGCCAAAACAAATCAATATCTATAGAATAATACCACAATGAGATAAACTCTTACCAGTTGATTGTTCGCCAGAAATTCTTTTGGAGAAAGAGAATCATAGTCTCTGCAAGGCAAAAGAGCCTGAATGAATTTACATGAATAAGTGAAAATGAAAAATCTGGTCATGTATAAGAAAACTAAACTGGGAGACAACTGGTCGACTATAAGCGCGAACACTAGCGTGCAGTAATTCATAGGTTAAACCAGACATCAAACATTTTCAGCTGTGAGGAAACAACGAAGTACAGAAGGTATTGTCTGTTAAGCAAACGATTTGCTAAAAATCACTTGAAAAGTTTAATGGAGGGCTTCTATCCCGATGGAAATTCTCTGCAATATTAAAGTAATGCACAGCTCTAATATAGTGGCCCACATTTAGGAAATAGAAAACATGTACCGTGTTTCTATCGAGTTTTATTATAAATCTGCTAGCGTTCTATCACAAATGCCGTGCTCTGATTGGCTACGCTACCCACTATCTATTCTGTGATAGATAGTGAGTAGCGTAGCAGTGTGCCCTTGCTAACAAAATGGCGGCCGCTTCTTCACGTTTTCGAAGTGTCCGTGAAGAAGATTTAGACAGTTTACTGGTCGAGGCTGTTCCAGAAAAGACAACGTTTTGAACGACTAGTAGATTTATACTAAAACAATTAGATTATTCGCTCTGCTCGGCTGCGCCCTCGTCAACTATCACGCGATAGAAATCTCGAGCTCATAATCTAATTGTTTAATAGAAACACGAGTGGAAGTTTGGGAGAACGAGAAAATTAATGTTGTGGCAACACGAGCCACAGGCGAGTGTTTCCACAGCTTTGTCAATGTTTATGAATGTCTTACATCAGATCAGGCCTGTAGCGATGTATAATGGCACAGAATCCCAGGCCGCTTCTCCATGATGTGGACATGTCATTGATCTTCACATTCTTGTACTTCTTAGTCTGTTCTTGGCACCACTTCAGTAGCATACGTGCATTAACTGGAAGTAGACAAATCCAGACTAAAAACCAGGAAAGGCACAGAAGGAATCTAATCAAGTCAAACAGGAATGTTACATGGAGCAACAAAATAAATCTTTTTTTCCAGTGAAAAGGGTGATTTTATAATACAATTTTCATATGGTGTGTCAAGTGTACACTGTAGAACACAATTATTACCAGCAATTCCAATTCCAATTCTTTTTTTCTTCAACCCTCTCTTAGTTTTGGTATATACCATAATATGTAATAAGTAATATAAATTAATATTAATTATCTGTGTCTGACCCGCCTCGATTAGTGTTGCGGCTAATTTGCGGGTCAGCACTATTGTTCAAATATGTATGTTACGTAAATAAAGACTGTTGTTGTTGTTGTTGTTGATTGAATGGCTCTACAATAGCTCATACTGGTTTTAATGGCCATGAGAAGGTAAATAGCTTAAGGTTACGGAACAGGTTCGCAGGTCAAATTTTTACAAAATTGAGATTTTTGGCATACATAAACTATGTGGTCTAGGCTTTCTTTAGCAGAAAAAATAAATTCGAAATCTCTTTTCGCTCCAGAGATATCGCAAATTTCCTTTTTTGCGTGACTCATTACGTCACAGTTGACTAAACCTTCTACGCCGTATTTCTCGGCTAATTTTTTTTTTGAATTTGCCATCTTTGAGCTGATACTTTGCATGCAGGAATTTATCGTAGAATCATGAAATTTCGCCCAACGGTGCACGAAACCCTCATCTTCAAAAGTGTGTCGGGCTTTTGCCGATTTCTTTTTCGTTTAGAAGATATAAGTCCTAATGCTGTCTCCATCCAAGAAGAGCTCGACAGCCAACTTTAAATTATAATAACTTTGTTTTGAAAGCTGATCTAAAAAATCCCCGACACACTTTTTAAGACAAACATCTGCTGAGTATCATGCAGTCATTGTTTTCTTGATAAGGTCAAAATCCGACGCGAGTTTGCCGCATTTATAAGCATCGGTCGATTTGCACTTGACTGATCGCAGCTCGTTTAATATTGAATTTCGCAATTTAAAAACATTTTATCACCGTTCTAGGTTCTATAAGCTTTAAAATGATGTATAGGTTTAGGCAGTTTCCTAAAATTACGCGCCCGTGAGGATGGTTTTGCGCAACGCACCCGCGAACCTGTTCCGTAACCTTAATAGACCACTATTAAAATAATTTTATTTGGGGTAAGAGTTAAGAGTATGAGTTTGCTTGTCTTATCCCATAGGCCCTTACAATTTAACACTACAGTAATTAAAAATGGTGAACACTTTAAGTTTTATGTGGTACATGTAGCATATCTATGCACTAACTCTTCTACTACAGACCCCATTCTCTGATATCTCTTACTGTTCTACACATTGTCCAAGAGCTAAGCCTTTTTTCTAGGCAAAGTAAAAATATTTTTCTTTCTCCTTTCTCAACTTTTACACTACTTAATCACTTGTACCTCCTTCTTCAACCTTCATAAGATCCTTGGAAGTGTCCATTGGCTCTTCTTGTCCATCTGGCTGATCAATGGGCCCATCTTTATTGTCGAACAGATGTTTTATTCTGTTCTGTGACACACATGCCTTGTCCAAGTTGGGGTACCGAGTGACTGGATTAATGCTGTATTCATCAAAGTTTTTGGAAATGTTCTCTGGAGTGGTCTGGGCCAAGAGACGGTAGATGCTGTCTCTTTCAGCCAGAAGCTCCAGAGGTTCCCGCCCCAGTCCCCAGCCTCTCATCATCCAAGCAGCATCAAAACTTCCCAAGAAACCTCTAGCACAGCCTGATCCTGTTGGCCAAAAGGGCTATTCAAATGGAAACAAAATTTATGGTAACCATTGTATATGACATTCTGCTATAAGTCAATAATTTGTGGAGGTACATGTATCATGGTTGTGGACTATTGGTTTTCATATAGGGCTTCAGGTCAGAAGTCAAATCTATGCTGTTAATAATTATCCTATGGCAAATGAAAATAACTCTTAAAAGTCAAAGTATACTATACAGAATAAAAATTTTAATTTTCTTATTATTTACGTTGTATCTTTTTATTATCTTTTTAATCTTAATTTCAAAAAATAGGTCTGCAATGCATACATGTGTGACTTACTAGACCACGTGACAGGTGCTTGGCTGTCATGGACAAATAAATAAATAAATCTGATTGTGCCACACTGTGGCTACACATTTCGTGTAAAAAATAATTAAAGATAAAAGTGTTACTTAGGAACAGGTCTAAATACTAAAAACTAGGAAGAGTGCTCAGTATTGAACAGGTGCGACATTTTACCTCTAAAAGGCTGTCTCCAACTACTGTGGCCAGAAGTCGTCTTCCTCTTCTTTCATAAATTTTAGCAGCATTTTCTGCATGATACAGTGATGTAAAGTCAAACATTGCCACATCCTCTTTGTTAACATGATTAAGAGCAAAGTCTAACTTTGGAAGCTGACTGTTTGTAGCAAAGTTTGCTGCTTCTCGTGCATATGACAGCAGTTTATCATGATTCACATTGGCTGCTTGAAGGAGATCATAAGCATCTTGAAAATCCTAGATGTAAGAGAATTCAATCAAATTTTGAGTCAACAATATAATTGTTATTTTATTTTTAAACCTTCTTGATTCACAGTACTTTGCTTTAAATTCCCCTGAGAATTTGCCCAATGTTTAAACCTATTTAGAAAACAGTCCTAAGAAAATACGCGCGCTGATTGGTTAGAATTCGTGTTTCTATAACTCGATAGAAACACAGAACTAGCACGAGCTGTTGACGTAATGATGACGCGAGCAAAGAGAATTTACATTTTGATAATCAAAGTTAACAAGTTGTTTTTCTTTTTTTTGTCGTGGTGTTTTCTAAAAGAAATAGAAAACATGTTCTTCGTGTTTCTATCGAGTTATAGAAACACTCGTGAAAGTTTGGGAGAACTCGAAAAAGCTGTGGAAACACTCGCCTGCGGCTCGTGTTCCCACAGCATTTCTCGTTCTCCCAAACTTTCACTCGTGTTTCTATAACTCGATAGAAACACGGTACATGTTTTCTATTTCTTAAATATTACACCCGGGTTTTTATTAGCTGTGGTCACACAAGAGACTTTTACCTAGGGAAACTTGACATGTTGACAGTTTATCTAGGAAAACCTGAAATTTTCCAATGGTCATTTTTATACTAGGGAACACATTATCCGTCTTGACAAACTTGGGCAAACATTCATAGTTCATCTGGTTATGCATCTCTAGTATAAAGATGAGTACAAGATATAACCCTTCAAGATGAACTACGCTTTGTAATACGACTTGAATGATGCATTACTAAAGGTTGCTCATCTGGATGCATAATGAGACCTTACGCAACAGGACGGCTGGAAGACTCAGGATGGCATGACATGAAAATGTCGCATAAGAATGGGAATGCACAGTCTCATGCGCCCTTTTTTCGTCATTCTGCCATCCTGAGTCTTCCAGCCATCCTGTTGTTAACTTAACCAAAGAAGGGACTCACTTCTTCTAGGCTGAATCACTTTATGACCTACTAGATACAGAAAGACTAAGGGCCCATGGAATTACAGTATGCCTTGAATGCTGCCAAAACCATTGAGAATTCTTAAAGATGACTACATGACTGTACAGTGCATACCTTTTTTATGACTCCCTTTTCAAGCAAGCTTTTTTTCTTAGCACACATAACAAAATAGTGTGTCTCATCTTTGTAATAAACAATGTTCTCTAGGTCTATACCAGTGCTGTCCTTCAAGTCTTGAAAAAATTGTTGGTTGAAAATGAAAGCAACACCACTTATCTCTTCCACTCTGGCCTCTTCCTTGGTATTTCTGTTAGCAAAATTAACTGTTATCCCAATGGCAAGCTTTCCACGGAATTCCTTTCCCTTGAATTTCAGGGCGGCTCTTTTACCATCGGCACCAACAACAATATCAAACTCAAACTTGTTTAAAGGGTGAGATGAAGGGTCTAGGCCTGCTTTCCAGCCATGAACTATAACAGAGAAAGAATTATAAAAATTCATGTTGCACTGTGTAACAAAAAACAATTAATGTGTTACATCAGAGCAAAGTGCTTCCAAAAAGCTAGAGATTGACATGTTACTTTATACTCTCTACTCACTTTTCTATCACAGCTGGAATAGATGGTGAGTACCATAGCCAGTGAGAGGACAGCATTTGTGATAGAATGGTCCAAGTAGATTTACATGAATGCTAACAATAATCATTATTATATCAAATTAACTAGGAAACTGGGTGGTAGCAAATCAATAAGAATGATATTGCACATGTGTGAACATAAATGATATCAAAATACGTATGGCATCACGGGGGAATAGCCCTTTTATTGCTCTGCTACAACGTACTGGTACACAGTATACCACCAAATTTCACATACCGTATTTACTCGTGTATAAGTCGACCTTTTATGACCAAAAAATCATCCCAAAAAATCGCCCTCGACTTATACACGAGTCATACACAAAGACCTGACCAAGCAATCCAAGAAATTAGCATAACAATTGCCCGAAGTCCGTTACGAAAACCGAGTTTACAAAACCAGTTCTAATTGTGCTCGAGTTTTGCCAGTTTTCAGCACATTTTTCGTCAACAAAAAAGTGTGAAACTCTAAATGTTAAGTGGTTTAAACGTAGACCTACTGGAGATGATTAATATTTTCTGTTGTGTCTTTTGATCTGTAGAGCAGACATTTTTCTTAAAGCTTTGCTGGTGTTTACGGTACTGAACTTTCGTTTTCATCGAACGATTGGCAAATGCTGGCAAACACCGCCATCTTTTCCAAGATGGCGGTGTTTTCATCAAGCGATCCTTCGAAGTTCTTCGGCAATCCTCTGGTCTTCTAAATCTCCTTTCAAACTCAACACTCAGATAAAGGCTAGTTAAATGCAATGCAATTTACAGGTACTTCCAAATGTTGTCAAAGAATTCTCTAGAAAATCGAAGTGCCCGAGTGTGCTTAAATCGTGATGATATAAACTAAAGTCCTAATAAACTTCAAAGCACATGATTACATTTTGCTCTGCCTTTTTTAATTTACCATATTTTCAGTACATACTTAGGAAGAAAAGATTAACTTTCTTGGGAAATTTCTATTGGACTGAATTTCACTACTTTAACCAGAAATGATGAAAAATCCGATTTTTGACCTTGAAAATGGGGGGTCGACTTATACTGTACACGAGTTCGACTTATACACGAGTAAATATGGTAATAAAAAGGACATTATAATCATGGTCACTTGGAGATACAAAGTTTCTCTTCTCATGTGGTAAAAAAATTCACTTGCTCGCTGTCCTCAATTATGATATAATTATTTTGCATCTCAATTCCAGCAGGCCTGCAATATCCTCTATTTACTTCACATTATCTATGGTTCTGGAAAAAAATGAATTAAGACATCATGATACAGTACCATCAGTTGGCTCTATCAGCTTTACAAAAGAGCACTTAGTGTAAACCTGCACCCCAAAAAGGAGAGAGACCTTAAGGAGGATAAGCTGCAGTCGACGAATACCTACAAGACAAACATAAAAAAGACTCCATTTGGTTATGAAGTAAATGCATTGGTTATGAAAAGAAAGGAGAGGCCTAAATATTAAAGAAAATTTCTCCATAATGACATAAAGCTTTTGAAGCACTCCATTGCAAAATAAAACAACATTCTGAATAAAAAATGCACTGAGAGTAATAAGTAACAAGAGCTAAAAGGATGGTCAATTGATCTTATCTTCATGTTTTAATATGTCACAAAGTAAGACGGAAAAGGTGAATCTAATTACCACCTTCCCCTGCCCTCCCCACCCTTCCTTTAATATTGCTCTACATGTATGTTGCTTGGCACAAAAATATCATGGTAGCTGACTTTTGTGCCTAAGAAAACCACTTGATACCAGTCTGCATCAATGGTTCCCAACTCAAGGTAGTTTAACTGCTGATGGCCAAAGTTGCTTAGAGTATTCTATTAAATTACATATGAACTATTCCTTTCCCAACAACAACAACCCCTTCCACAATATTCCTTTCCCTTTTACAATACACCATCAATACTTCCCAAACAAGTGGCTGTATTTCATTAATATTCTTTACTTTGTTTTTTCAAAAACAAACTTAACAGCAGGAAAAAAAGTACAGAGCAAATTGCTAATAGTATAAACTATAAACAACTCTCAACCAATGTTTTGCTGCTGTGGTTCAGTTGCCATTTTTTCAGAGTTCTTGGATCAGCGCTGTCTCGTAAAAAAGGTTCACAGAGCTATATTTAGTCATCAAATATGGGCTTAACAAAAGAGACATGAAGCTTTAGTGTTTCTTTCACTACCAAGATCTTATTCTATCTTATCCTAGTTGAGAGAGATATATTTTCCTCAATGTCTGTTTGGAGAATTTGAAGTCCAGTTCAATCTTGATTGAGTTTGCATATTGATATTCTGGCTGACAACTTCAGGTAAGTAAAAGTTTTAGTGAAGTAATTGGTATGGCGTTCCATCGGGGCCAAAATTCAAGGTTCGCATTCGATATCGTAGTTTTGGTATTCTTGTATATTTTCACAATTGGAGTTTCAACTTTTTATATTTTACACTACTTTTGACAATTCAACTTTTGTGTTTTGAGTATTGAACATTGTACTTTAGCGTTGCAACATTGTAGTTTTGACGCAATGCAACATTCAAGTTCACGATATCCAACCGCAATCCAATGGATTGCGGGCTCACATGAAAGGACAGTTTGCCCTACCCCCTAACAACAAACGGTATGCTCATCCAAACGTTTCTGTTATGAAATAATCGACGTCGAGGTTTACCACAATCCGCTGGAGGTAATCAAATTTATCGAAATCCATTTGATTATTTGATTCATTTATTAATCTGTCTATGTTACTTATAATGTCGTGAACAGATTGAAGCAAAAAAGACATGTCGTCCGTCATGGCTCAATGGATCCAATAAGGCTACCCTTCGGGAGGGGGTAGGGCAAACTGTCGTTTCATGTGAGCCCGCAATCCATTGGATTGCGGTTGGATATCGTGAACTTGAATGTTGCATTGCGTCAAAACTACAATGTTGCAACGCTAAAGTACAATGTTCAATACTCAAAACACAAAAGTTGAATTGTCAAAAGTAGTGTAAAATATAAAAAGTTGAAACTCCAATTGTGAAAATATACAAGAATACCAAAACTACGATATCGAATGCGAACCTTGAATTTTGGCCCCGATGGAACGCCATAAATTGGAAATATCTATCAGGATAAACAAGGCTAATTAGTCAGTTGACAACATTATTGATACATATTTATCTCCAGTCCTATTAACGATTCTTTCTAAAAAACTTAGGTTGAAAGATAAAATTCGATTTTCACAGAGGTGGCGAGGATTTCGAGCTTGTCTTTTGCTTTAAAATCTGCAGCTATCTATGGCTAATTGTGCAATTAAAATAATGAACAACAAAATTTATGCACAGTGGATGGCTCGCTATCACAATGAAGACGAACACCCGTTGATATTTAATCCTCAAATTAAAAATATATTTTACGACTTAAGAAAATGTGTTGCTACGGCTACATTCGCTCCGATCTTTTCGTAAACAATCGAAAAAGACATTCTCAAAATGTAAATACAGCCACAAAATGTAAACTATTCCCATGCTATTATTCAATTTTTGAACTAAATGTGTACGTAGGCTCGTATTGAAACAAAAAATGAATACATCTTGCTGATGGTTCATTGCTGGTTGCATAACAAAACGATATAGTGGTCCACACTCTAACACAAGCCGTTCAAGGGCTAAATTCTTAAGTGAAAGCTTAAAACATTAATGGAATGCGCGTTTTAGCTTTTCTTAGGATCAAACCTCCTGATTAACTTTAAAAAATATTCTTGATACTGACATTCAATACCATCCACTACTAGATACTTTGAGTACGCTACGTGTACCATTTCTCTTGCCATTAGCAACGGTACCTGTACCAATTAATACAGTTAAAGTAGACGCTATAGCCTCCACAGCAATTGAAATCTGCTTCAAGCAAGATTCGCTTCAGCAGGAACGTGAGGGAAATCAACTTTTCAAGGAAAACTGTTAAGCTACTAATGGGCGTTCTTCTCGAATCATGTTACGTCTACCATCAACTGTTTGAGCTCATCATTTTCCGGAAGTTCGAGAGGCATTTAGTAGAGAGATGTACTTACTAATGTGGTCGATGGCTCCAGCACAGAATTGTCCAAAGAACTGCTTTGCTCCCAACTTTTTTAGATCCACAATAAGGAAAGGCCATAGATGGAGAACATTATTACGTGAGAAACGATCCCGCTTTTCAATCACAACAACATATGCTCCTAACAAAGCCGATTCAATAGCAGTTCTCAAGCCACAGGGTCCAGCGCCAATAATGAGTACTTTATTCTTCGCACATGGCTTGTTCTTGTAATCCTTATGCTCTATTCGTTTGTCCAGTTTTGCCCAGAGCGATTTGCACTTCCATGAAGTTAATCGTAACTTAAGAGATGCGTACAAGGTCTTGTGATTTCGAGGGTTCACATCAATGCTTAAGCAAAGCTTCCGAAATACACTGAGCGTATCATTGAGATCCGTGCACTGAAGAAAAGCATCGAACAGTTCTTCTGGCGTCAATGTACTTATTTCGTTAGTAAAATATCCATCCTCTTCATCCATGGCGCTTCTTTAATAGCAAGTGTGACTTCCGTATGTAAACAGGTAGCTGGTAAAAGTCTCTTGCAGAGATAATTTACGAAGAGCCATCATGCCCAAGTTTTACAGAGGAATCGCAATCATTCCGAAACAGTTCCTTTACATCTGCTCCTTAACCGTCCTGACACCATAATCGGTAGTTAGCAAGAAACGCGAATTTAAACCTAACTTCTAACTACAGTATGATCAAACAAACTCGACTGTCTGACATCCAAACAGATCAGTAGAGATACAGAGCCGGCGAGTCGGTCAGCGGATACAACATGCACTTCATGTTTCATGCTTACATTCCAGCGAACAATGAATCACAGTAAAAGGTCTCTTGAATTGTTGATCCTTTGTGCTCCCTCACACACAAAAAATTGCGATGTAGGGTTTTTAAAATGACACAGCAATTATGTACATTTTTTTAAGCTAACTGCTACTCCAAATACAGCCCACATTTGTCTTTGCATCACTCATAAATCTCTCATTACTAAATAAAATTTATTGGTTAAATTAATCAAGTACTATTTCCATTATTTTTTTTGTCAAAGAGCGACAGGGAGGCGTCTAATTAATTACACCGCAATCCACTGATCTATGAGCTCTGCTGTTGTATCAGCGGTTTTACTCCGGCTATGTCAGTGGGTTATTACTTAATCATTGATTAAAATGGCTAATTGATTGATTTAAAACATAGTTGTGACTATGATTATTTTACACTAAATTATTCGCCGAAGACGAAGTGATTATCGGTGAACATTTACCGATAATCACTGAGCCTGAGGCGAATAATTGTTTTAGTATAAATACACAAGTGATTATTTCAGATAAAAGAAGAGAAAAAGCATTGAACAACACGAAAAAAGTTTATTTCATCAAAAGCGCGCCATTTTGGCAGCCATTTTGTTCGTCGAGGTGATTATCGGCTGGTAATCTGAGATAGCGAACCAATGAGAGCGCGCGATTTTATATAATCACCTGAGTATTTATACTAATGACTGTTAGTGGACGTGTGTAATTAAAAGCCGTCACATTCTAACAAGTGGTTCAATTTGAATAAGGACTTAACGGTCTAATAAAGCATATCTCTACCGAATAAAACAAAATGTAAGACGTAAGCTAGGAACTTCTATCCAAATGTCAACCGACCCTGAACGTACAACTGTGAAAACAACTAAATAAATATAACAAAGACGTCGGAAACAGAGAAACTGACAAATTTGACTCACGTAGCCAAAGCAAGACATCCAATCCACCCGAGCCAACATTCTCCATGTAAACAGTTTGTCCATTCCTCCCGGGACACTCGTCGAAATCGAAGAATGCTAGCGCTCAGCAGTTGAAATGTGAGTCACGGTCTAAGAAAACATATCCAAAAACTATCCTACCGCCATCTCCAAAGCCTCATATAAACTGACGGTAAAGTTGTCCCGGATGGAAGGAACAACATTTCAACCCGGACTCCTACAAACAGGGCCATTTTTAAGTCTAAGCAGTTTACATGTTCACTTCTACCAAAAGAGCAACGATCAAAATAAGACCTTGTTTCTTACTTTATCCTATCCCTTGACCAGTCAATCCTTTACTTTTCACACGCCTCCTATTATCTTTTATTTATGGGCCCTTACACATGTCGAAGGTATAAAAGAACATGCTCCACTAAAAGTCCATTTACCCTCTTAATTTTCAGAGCTTCTCCGATATCTGTCTGTTTTTGAACGACTAAATAAAGCAATTGTAAGCAGGGTTAAAAAAAGTGAATTTTCCAAAGACGTTTAAAACATTAGTTCCTCCACCTTCAATAAAACTTCGTTATCAAACATTGCATGCCGTGCAAAAATAATGGAAAGCACACCATACATATGCCTTCTACTACATACCTTATTCCTGCGAGTTGTTGGTTTATCACATAAGGGCAAACGCAACGCTCATTGTCCGACTTTGTTTAATCCTTTCAAACTTCTAAGCAATAATGAAAAAGTAATATTCGGAAACCCTGCGAGCAGGATTCGAACCTGCGCGGGGAAACCCCATTGGATTTCGAGTCCAACGCCTTAACCACTCGGCCATCGCAGCTCTTTACACAGGGCAAATTAATACATTTATGAACTTTTAAGAAAAAATTAAATGGCACTTAAACTTGATGAGAATGTTTAATTTAAGCCGTAAAGCTTCTTAAAGTTCTTAAAGGGCAAGAAAATCTTTAAGATGTCTTTAATGACATTTAAGTTTTATTAAATGTATTTGTCAACAAACATGAATTTACTGCCTTTAATTGGGTCTTGGAAAGGTAACTTAAATTGAAATGTGCCTTTAACTAACTTTAATTTTCCCATTAAAGGTTAAGTAAATGTAATACTGTATTTAAGTGGTAACACTTAAATCTTCGTAAAGACAACAGTTAAAAATCACGTTTATAAATCTTTAGGAAAGATTTATATGGCACTTAAACCTGATGAGAATGTTTAATTTAAGCCATAAAGCTTCTTAAAGCTTCTTAAAGGGTAAGGAACGCTTTAAGATGTCTTTAATGACATTTAAGTTTTATTAAATGTACTTGTCAACAAACATGAATTTACTGCCTTTAATGAGGTCTCAGAAAAAAAGTTAAATTGAAATATGCCTTTAACTAAGAAAATGGGGATCATGTACCTTATGGGGGCCTCGACCAATACATCCGTCGACACATCGATCAAGATATCGATCGATGTCTCGATCGGTACTCGACCGATACATGGTAGATATGACGACCGAGTATCGGTCGAGTATATCGGTCGAGACATTGACCGATCTCAAACGATGGGTCGACCGATGTATCGGTCAAGGCACCCCCATAAGATACATGATCCAGTAAATGTACTACAGTATTTAAGCGGTAACACTCAAATTTTCGTAAAGACAACAGTTAAAAGCAAACCAACAAAAATAAAGAAAAACAAACTGACATGCTACATGTATTAAAGAACAGTGCAGCTCAAGTGTACCAGTACAATTTACAAAACCAATTTATCAAAGTTGCTGAGAAAAAACCATGAGCTCTCTACCCCACAAGGCAATACAAAAGGAACCAATGATTTAAATAAAATGCTCTGAGCTTATACTCCAAAAATATTATATCAAATTACATAATTAAACAAATTACTCAGTCCCTTACTCAGTATGCGGCAATGAACATTAACTTCATGTGCTCCATACGATTAAAACTCATTGCATACATCCCAACCCAACTACATCACACTCTTCTCTACAGTATCAGTATGATATTGGGTTTCCACATGGTTGAAACTGACCTCATTATCAGCTTTTGACTCATAACCAATGGAGAATATCAATTTACCAGTTATTGCAAAAAAGCCCTTTTTTCCATTCACCAATTTCGGGTGATGCTCCATATACCAAGTCAATACATGTATATACACTACTGTGTTGTTCTATTGTGTGAAGTATATTATGTTGTTTAAGGGTTGGGCCCATTGTTGTGTTCGTTATGACATAACTCAGGACTTGATTGACTTGCTAAATGGCATATGACCCCCAGTTTGTGTTTACATGATGAATAATGTGACTGATAGATCTCTACCATGAAAAAGACCTAAATTTGACAATGAAGACACAAAAGTGGTGAGTGAAAGTCAACCCACCAAAACAATACAGTTTATTACTTTTCCTTTTACATATCAGCAACTTCTTTCCTGAAACAAGACGCTTGAGGAGCGTTTACTCGGGCTTCTTGTTGAACGTTTTACTTGAATATTTACCACGCCTAAAATGTGTACGCAACTACATGCCGGATCCGTGTGGGCAATTTTCGTTACCGGTCACTCCAGTACCACTTTCTGACGATTATTTGTGCCACCAGTCAGTTCAATTACTCGAATGAAAATCATTATTTTATTGGCGTGTGTACAGCCGCTCACACAAATCACGAGCACAGTCATAATATACATACTATGATTGCAGAACGAGATCTGAATTGTAGTACTTTTATTGACATTGGAACATCATTATGTTCATGTACATTAGTCATACTGACAACGTTTTGTGGAAGATCACAGTCGTCAAGAGTATTCTTCATGTCTTTATTATATCAAGCACATGCAATTCCGGGAAAAAGAGCAAACCATCATTTACGATCGCTTTACAAGTATTGAGCCCAATAAAAACCAATAACAGAAACAGGATATTTAACGGAAGAACTAAGCTTAGATATTTAACCCTACTATTCAAGTTGTTTCTGTCAGTATCCTTGTCCAATTCGCTGCTGTTAGCGCCAGCTTCGAATTTGTGTTCTCCAACATTCCTAAATTTTTCAGCAAGTGATGTGTTCGTCTCAGTGTCATAGTTTGTTGTTCAATCGGCTATCACAGTTTTGGCAGCTTACATATGGCTCATTTGTTATCTCGTAGAACTAGTATGAACTCTGCACGTTGGTCTAGCCTTCAAGCTAGTATTCGTGGATCGACAGCCCATTTCGACAACGCTAGACATCATTTAGTGTGGGCCTATCACGGACGGCGTGTGCGTTTGTATTTTTGCAAAACGGTCTTCACAAAAACGGCCATTCGGTAAATCATGTTGTTTACGTAAAGCGAGCACATGAATTCGCCTTCTCATCCCCAGTTTCCACAGTCCACGCAAGGAACGCCTGGGACCATGGCCCCCCTTTTGGCGACCAAACCGCTAGCATTTTACGACTCGGGCTCTCCTACGGAAGCCCGAGTAATTAAAGGTGATGATTAAAGTCTAAGGTTTCCATAAACACTGCTCTCTCTAATATTCGAAACTAGAAACAATGGGATGTGGTACTTAAGTTCATTTATAACTGTAATGCTGGGAAATTTTTAAAAATTTAAATATTTTGTCTTTTAGAGGTCTCCTTGAGACCTCTCCTAAGAGGTCTCCTTGTGACAAGTAAAACCGTCTGGCATTAGACAGAGTAAAATCTATGAAGTCACTCTTAGTGGGTAAAGAGTTATTAATCTTGATTTGTTTGGTCCCTATGAAAGTGCAATGCATGAAGCAACATCTGCAGAATTAATCAAATTTGTTCATCTTGTAATCTGTACATACCTGTATGTAGGTATTTGCATCTCGGTTTCATAACAACCTCTTGAAACTACAGCTGTAGCATCACCAAAGAACTGACTGACAAGATGTGTCATCTTGTCACTTGCTAACATTTGATGAGTCATCAAGAAAGCGGCTCAGTACACTGGTGAGCTACGCCATCATACAGGAATGCAAATTTGTTACTAAATTTTACTACACCTGCTTATTTAGGTTCTTACTCCATCAATAAATGGGATCTTATACGTAAGTTTAATTTGAATGGGAATATTGTGATATTTTTGAACAATAAATAATTCATTTGTCTATTAAATCCATTATAAAATAAGCAAGGTCAGCAAAATAATGTAGCTTATTTCATCTTAAATATAATCTACACACATGAAACTAATTATGTACATGTATGTTACTTTCAGAAAAAAATCTCTGTTGAAATAATAAATGTATATTTAATATTCAGCAAATGTATTTATAAATAAACATGATGATAAATGTACTCATTTACTCTTGTTCTCACTCTATTGGCAAATCAACACAACATGAACTGATACTTAAATTTAATTATTACTGTAATATTTTAAAATTTAAACAATAAATAATTCATTTGTCCATTAAGCCCTCTTAATAATCTTGTCTGGTTTGATCCCCAAGAAACTGCTATGCATGGAGCCATGTCAGCAGAAAAATGAAAATTAATGGTTTTTTCTTATAATCTGTGCACACATCTATGAATGTCACTATTTGGGTAGGTTTCAGAAAACTCTGAAAGCTAGCATCACCAAAGAACTGACTGACAAGATGCGCCATCTCGCCACTTGCTAACATTTGATGAGCCATCAAGAAAGCGGCTCAGTACTCTGGTGAGCTACTCCATTATTCAAGAAATAATTCAAACTTGCAAGTACCAATACTTATTCGGATTCAGTCACTATCTAAATTGCATTTGAAAGCAGTTGCAATGGGATCTGATAATTAAAACAATGAAATATTTCCTTTAATTTTGTCAATGTGAATAATTTTTTCTTAGAATATAAATGTCATGCTAACAAACTCCTACCAACAATTTCCAGCAATCCACAACAATTATTCGGTAACAGCACCAAGCTGCTTAATGATGTCATTTAAATGCAGTCTTGTATTTGGATTGAAGCTAGTGCACTTGTTCCCTATACTTTTAAGGACAGTGCTTTCAACACTTTTGGCAATTACAGAAGCTATTCTACCAAAGGAGTAAATATCACTAGCAGCAGAAGGTTTACTTGCTCCAGATACTATTTCTGGAGCTATGTGAGCATGCTTCTTGTGGTATTCTTGTTGCTCTTCATGTGAGAGGTGTTTGACAGACCCAGCAGCTGTTGTTATGCACTTCCCAAAATCGATCAAGACTGCTCTGTACTTATTATTCCAAAATGAAACAAGAACATTGTCCAATTTAATGTCTTGGTGAATAAACCGCAGATATGAAATTGCTTGAGCCAGCTGCAGTGTTATGCTGCACCAAATTGCTTGTGAAAGATGCAGTGACTTGCTATGGAGGGCAGTGTACATTGTAAATGCTTTGTTGTTTATGTCATAATAACTCATGACTAATAATTTAGGAGTTGATTCTATTGAGATCCCTAAAGGAAAGGGAATATTTTGGTGTTGCAATGACATCATTATCATGGCTTCTCTTTTCACATCTTCTGAAGTAGCAGAGGAAAAGCTCTTGACAGCTACAGGTGTACCTCGGTAAAACATTTTCTGGCAGGAACCAAACATACCTGAACCAAGGTGGCTTCTCTCATCTTTATCGCTTGGAGTCTCTAATAGACTACGGTCAATCTCTGCAATATGTGCCTGAACAGGCTTCTCTTTAGACACCTGTAGTTGATGAAGATAAAATCAGCTACATGTACCTGATAAATTTACATAGTCCTTTATCTGATTCAAAATGGTGGTCATTTTGCAGGAAAGAGTTATTTGACCCGACTTCCCACGCTTATTGAAAAGTTAATAAACCCTTGCAAAATCGCTGCTCTTCCAAACACAGGAAAACTAGCGACTACAAAGAGAGGAATGAATCGATTGCAGCAAGCTTATTGTCCTAACATAAGCTTATACAGCAGCTCAACAACATTGATATCAACATTCAACAAGCAGGTCCTCATTATAAACACAGGACGATCGATTCTTACCTTTCGCTGTTCAGGCATGAATATTGTTTTCCGAATTTCACAATTCTCTTTTGTTTTAGGAAGAGAACGCCACCTATCGTAGTACTTTCTTGAAAGATAGGCGTAAATTTCCCGCTGGCGTTCCATATATACGCTTCGTTGTTTCCTTCAATTCGGCTACAAGTCGCGCCTCTGCTCGGTTCCTTCGTTCTAAAAGCCGCTGCCGTCGCTTTCTATTTTTTCGTTCTTTGAGCATTCGCTTTCTTTCCTCCATAGTATTATTCCTGCTACGTCTTTTCATGGCAAATTACTGTAAAGCAAGCTACAAGCTAGACCCACTCAACATGAGAAAATTTCCCGCGCCCGCCCGCAAGACAACCGCTGACACAATTAACTGCCGTCATTGGCCAACTTTCCCGACTCTCGGCCCGGGTCATCACTCTTTTCTGAAGTGGGCTATGTTTTGAACGCATGAGATAAAAATACTACCAGAAAAAATGATAGCAAAATTGAAGTGAATAAGAAATTTTTGCTTCAGGTACACAGCTTGCTTAAAGCTAAGATTGCCCTGATTTTATCATAACAGTGGTCACGATCTTTGCAGGCAATGATCAGGTGTGCGTGCGCATTATTTGACAGCTACATGTACGTGAGCCTGCGTGAGTCGCTGCGTGACTGATTCACTGGCTAGGGGTGGCTAGTCTGCAATACATACAATTTCTCCAATCTTACTCTGCTTTTGGAGGGAAAATTTATCGTAAACAAACACTTAAACATAAATAATTGCTTCACAGCTAATATTACCTGGTTACAATGAAAATGAACACGAAACAATTCTCAACTGCCATGAACACCTCTCCCTTACCTCCCGTACCCAAAGTTGCAATTAGTATTTGCGCGCCAAAATAGGTTGCATAAATTATTGCTAGCGCGCGTTTTCCAGAGCAGTTCCAGTTCAAAGGGTTGGAAAACTTTTAACCTTAGCTTAATTTACAAGAAACCAAGCACGAAATGGCGGGCATTACCGACGATCAAGCTGTTCTTCTGGAGAGAACACTTCAAACCAACAAGGAAGTTATAGCGGAGAACAAGAAACTCCAAGATGAGATAAAATCGAGGGACGAGAAGCACAATAAAGTTCTTCACGATGTGTTAAAGGAGCTTCAAGAATTAAAACAAAACCGAAATTTTGGAAACCAAGGGCAGTCACGGCTGTCGCGTAAGAAGGATAAAGTACAAGTTCCCCCTAGTTGTCGGGTAAGTGTTTCGCAGTAAAGCACTTTGAGAATAAGTGGCCGGGTATTGCAAACTCTAGGCTTCGTTATCTACGGTTAGTTCTACGCTGTTGACGCCAGTTTTTTTTTTATTCAAGCTGCAATTCTCGATCATATGCCCGATTTCTAAAGCTTGTGTCTGTAAGCTTAAATAAATTTCCATCTTGTTCTCGTTATCAACATGCTCTCTTTAAGTTCGCCTAATCATAAGAAAAATATATCAAAAAAATCATATAATGTCAACTTAAATTGTCTTGAGAGCGAAATAGACCAGGCATTAAATGCATCGTGGGTAATCGAGTTAACTGCCATGTGAAAAATATAAAGGTTTGTATTGCAAGTGGACAGGAAAAAGGAATCATTGCTAACCAGATACATGTACATGCATATGTTTACCTATCCAGTACATTTTGATTCTCTCTAATGTGTAGATTCGGCCATGGTAAAAAATACTATCCTATGCATTTATGCATCAGATTAGTGGTGTCACTATACATTGTAAATGAGACCAGTAGGTCACCTGCATGGTTGAAATATTTGTGTTGGAGACCAGTCTGAGTGTATCAATGTGCAGATAAGTGAAACTGTCCTAACTGTGCAAGTCAATCAAAGTGCTTGATTTTTACTGACTTTCTGCACTTACCAATACAATGAATAAGATAAATGATACACATTCTAATGACATTTATTTCTCTTTAAGCGTACCTTGCGAAAAGTGTACAGCACTCTATCTGAGAAAGAGGATTTCAGTGGTTTTCATCTTGAAGAGAGGTAAAGAAGCTCATGCCAAGTTTAATTTTTCATAAGCAAATCACTCATCAAGTTTGAGATACTTTTAATAACAACAGTCCATAAAGTCTGTGGTTGTTATCACCTTTGACAGTTCATGATTTTTAGGACTTTAGATGTAAACTTGCTATTGACCACAAGAGTTGTAACATTTTAGTAAAATTTGCAAGACACTAGCTATATCCCGATTGATAAAGGATCAGTCACTTTTGACGAATTTGTAAATGGCATGATGGACAGATGCAGGTATGCGTGGATGATTAGTCACTAATTTGTTGATGTACAGTGCTAAAACCTAATTAGTCTTATTTGTAAAGTATTTCTTCATTTCTTTCTTACTTTTTGATTCTTTTGTTAGTGTTAACTCAGCTGCAAATAGTGAGGTATTCAAAAGAGTCAAGGATGAAATCTATCACTATGTAGGCGGGCAAGATCGTTGTGCATGGTCAGATGCACAGATTGAGGGTAAGGTTAATTTCATTGCATTAATTATATATATATATATATACATACATAATTTTATATTATATTCTGATAAAAGTGTAACCTAGTGTGTAAGTGAATTTTGGTCTGAAAATTTGCATCAAAGCTTAACAATAATCATTTTGAGACACACAAGCATGGTCTGTGTTTGCATAGAGTTGAAGTAACATTTGTGCAAATTAAATTAAATAATTAGTCTTCACAAGACAAAGTGACTACAAGAGCTGTTCTTCAGGTCAAAACCCTGTAGTCCTAATAATGTTGATGTATTAGTATTGAAAACATTTAGTAACATGTCTGGGTTTTTGTGCACTTTCATCAAGATGTATATCTACATGTAGTTGGCAGGTTGATCCTGTACCATGAAGTACAGGAAACAAATACTGGTATTAATTACAATATTAATGATCATGAACATTAATTCATTTACTCAAAGACCCAAACCTTTAACCCCTTCAAATGATTTGTCTCAAAGAAGACATGCACTAACCAAAACAAAACAAAAACAAAAATTTCATTATCAATAAAGCTGAAAAGATGTACCCTAATAAAGGGACAGGTGAAAATAACAGAGATCAGTGTCTCTGAATTTAATTCTTCCAGTTGTAGAAGGTCATAGAAGTCAATGCATCAGTCAATTCCAAATGCAATCAATCCCCACTTCCCACCCTAGTCATACATAACCCTGGTATTTGACTCCAGTTCAGGTCCTCATACATGTTCTTTCTTTTTCTTTGATTACCATAGAGGCATTTAGACGGTACTTTCTTTCAACTTACGAAACTGTTAAGAAAAGAAGTAGTGGCAAATATGAAGACCACAAGCAAAAGTGCAGGCGGCAATCTAGAAAAAGAGAAGTGAGTTCATATTGAAATATTGTTTAAAATAATTTTTGTTAACAGCTATGTCTATCAAGAATCATCCCTTGCTTTTCATTGGTACAGCTTGACCAATAATTATTGTTCAAAAATAGCTGGGGTTTCCTTCCCTATTGTATGTGTGTGTGTGTGTGTGTGTGTGTGTGTGTGTGTGTGTGTGTGTGTGTATATAATATTACAAGTTGTTTTGTCTTTGGTTGTTGTTCTTGTCCTTGTTGTTGCTCTTCCTTGGCTTTGTTTGTTTTTTTTAGGACAACTTGGATCATATTAATGAAATTAATATTAATTTCATTGCAGAAACTTAGTAGAAGAACACTTGCCTTGGAAGTGATAAATTGGAGCAAAGAAAAGAAAGGGCAAGTGGCTGAAGTTTTAACGGAGGACTACATGTCCACAGAGGAGTCATCAAATGAAGATGATCAACTAACCTACATAGTTAGGACGATCACATGGGAAAGTGAAAGATTAACAAAAAGGAAAAAAGTCTTGGACAAAACACATGAAAAAAACCAGTCCAAGCGCTCAAGGCAGCGACTTATAAAAAGAGTTAGGCATGAAGGGATGATCTCTGTCCGTCCAAAACCGGATAACTGCCCAGAATGGGCATGTGCTTAGAATTGATTACTTTATTTTGAAACAATTTTCAGTTGTAGTATTATTTAACAATTATTCGCCTCAGGCTTAGTGATTCTCTGGGAATATTCACTGAGAATCATTGAGCCTGAGGTGAATAATTGTTTTAGTATAAGTACACAGGTGATTCTTTCAAAAAAGGAAAGAAAAAGCATTGTATAACGTGACAAACATTTATTTCATCAAAAGCACGCGAACGACTGTCAGCCATGTTGTTCATTGAGGTGATTATCGGCTGATAATCCGAGATAGCAAACCAATCAGAGCGCGTGATTTTGTATAATCACCTGAGTATTTATACTAAAAATAGAGATAATTAGCTGTATATGTGAATGAAATTTTATTATATACGTTAGTTAATCATTACCAGAAAAGTATAGAATTGCAGTTTGAACATTTTGCAGTAAATACAAGCAATGTTTAACTAATTACTTAGAAAGAACACATGCTCAGATTTTTTATAAGTTGTTACCTTGCTGAATAATGCATTTTCACTTACATTCTTGAATTGGTAAATTAACTATGAAAAGAAGGGGTTGATTAAGTGACACATTAGTCTTTATTTGAAAAAAAAATTTTTCAAAGAAATACAAATAGATATATATATATATACAAAACAAATGCAGTGAAACGTTATATTTCTTACTGAATCAGTACCAGAGAAGAATAGAAATATAGAAATTTAGTTCAATAATTGTTTCAGTTGGAAAGTTAATTGTACATGTGTCAAGAACAAAATGCTCAAATCTAATTGGTTCTTAACAGCCATAATATACATGTATTGCTTGATGTGGCTGTTGCAACTCCAGTACTGTCTTATATGAGTTGTGTGATTACAAGCGCTTGTATTAGGACAGGGCAAATCAGGCAGCAGATGTTATATCCAAAAATGTAAAAGGTGATGGTGAAGAGAAAGTTTGCAGGAAGTAATTTTACCTTGTCCACTTAATTAAATGTTATAAAAAAAATTAAATTCTCTTAGCATTTATTCCCTTTAGACTTTAAAGATACTAAAGAACAGTTTTTAATATACTCACCATAGAAATTATAGCTATTTAATCATTGAACACTTGTTTCCTTTTAAATTGTCATTAAAGATACATAAAGAATACTTTCCTTTACATTTAATAAACATTTACTATTTGAAAGCAAATGAAATGACTATTTCCTGACCTTTAATTACTCAGATGGATGTTCTTAAAGAAGTCATTTTATCAATTTACTTTCTATCCTTAAAGGTTAAGGAAACAAACATTTAAAATGTTTCGCCAAACTTAAAGGTACAGGAAATGATGCTTTACTGTATCTTTAAGATGTTCTTAAAGATACAGGAAACGATGGTTTATTGTATCTTTAAGATGTTTCTTTAAGATACAGGAAATGATGCTTTACTGTATTTTTAAGATGTTCTTAAAGGAGTCATTAATGACTCTTTAAGAACAGATCTTAAATAATGATTAAGTCGTTCATTAATCAGTTTACTTGCTATCCTTAAAGGTTAAGGAAACTAACACTTAAAATATTTAAGTCAAAAGTAAAGATACAGCAAATGCTTCTTTACTGTATCTTTAAGTTACCTTTAAGAAACATTAAATATGTCATTTCATCCTGTGTTACCGTCATGTTGCACATCTAAAACGCAATTATAAAACAAAGACAACTTATGTTTCCTTAGAGATACGAATATTGACAGTGTTTATGTCTTGTCCTCAAGTTTAGCTCACTACGTAAAAGTTTTGCGTCTTTTGACAAAGGAGGGACGCGCTGAGAACAGGATTCGAACCTGCGCGGGGAAACCCCATTGGATTTCAAGTCCAACGCCTTAACCACTCGGCCATCGCAGCCACAAACTAAACTCTTCACTACATGTTATAAAATAGATCTTATCCATTTAGTATTTGACAGTGACTATAAAATATAGAGTATTAGATTATTTTAACATTACGTTTTGATGGCTCATATAGTAGGTTAAACAGCAGCTTGCCCTTGGCATTTCAGTTGTTGTCCGGAATTTACGTAGCAATTCTCACTCATTGACAGGTACACACACACCATCTTTTATCAGATGTTCGTTTAGAGAATGTAGTGCTCAATCAATATCAGTATTCGTGAATGAATTTCCTCATTAGACTAAAGTTAACTGACAGTGAATAGAAACCAAAAAAGTGGGAGAAATCAGGATTAACGGAAATCAAAGAGCGGACAGCCTAAATTATTCTCTAAGTCTGGACTTTTTTCCTTTGTTAGGAAATAGTGGAGCAAAATTCGAAATTGATTTTAAAAGTTGTATATTAGTCGCCTATTAGATCTGGTATGTACCTATTAGTCACCTTGCTGGGGATCTCGAATATGGGAATGAGGGTTCCCCATATTCGATGGCATTTATTGATTGATCTTCCACTGGCCACCCTTATTTAGTCCCTATTTTTCACCTTTCTCGGTCCCTTTTGAATTGGGTGGGGGTGGTGGTGGTGAGCTTGGGGTGTCCCAATACTTAAAAGCAGGCTTTCAATATTTGGTTGCATTAGTGAGCTACCACTATACTACTAAGGTGTATTAAGCGGTGGCCAGAACGAAGCGACTCCATAGCGTACTCCCGAATGACGTGACATCACACAATCACGTCCCATCTAGAGAAACGCAACTCTTTGGATTTTGAGTACGTTCTGTTCTATATAGAAAGGTCATGGCAGACATCACTACCGAAGAGGAGTTTGAGGAGTTTCTCGAGCAACAACTCGCGGAGATGGAACCTTTAACGCCGCAGCGTATTGAACATCTGATTGCGGATTTCGCAGCGCCACCACTCTCTCTCTCCACTCTGAAGTCAGCAACGTTTTGGTGGGACGTATGTCCTTACGCGCAAAATAGCGGTTACCCAAGCTGCTGCAGCCCAAACCATTCCATCTAACAGGCCCACTAAGTTCCTATCTAAAGGGAAAGCGGGCAGCGTTCCTGAAGGAGTATTACTCCTTTTATCCACCAGAGAACGTGCGTCGCCAGTTGGATGAGATTCGAGTCCTGTACGACGTGGTTAGGTGTGATAGTACTAGTGGTGAGGAGGCTTTATACTACGGATCTATTCGGCCCCTCACGGCCCATTGTATGGAGAGGGTTCGTGAGAACGTCAATACAGCCTTTTACCTCAGACATATTTACACTGTCCAGTTGCGTGAAAGAAAGATGATTCGGTTTTGTTGTATTACACTCATAAGGGGTCACCTTGGTTGAACACCATGTTGGAGGCTGAGGGGTAATTGAGGGAACGGAAGGGGAACCCTTGGGCTCTGGAGGCAGTGGTGGTGGTGGGAAGGACTTAGATTGGGTGGAGGAGAGCGTTGGCGATGAGTCTGGGCATTTCTTTAGTGTTGATCAGAAAGTAATCCTAGACGGACAACCGCTGTTGGGTACAGGACCTTTCCCAGATTGGCTTAGGAAACCCTCACACACGAGTGCGGGGCCCACGGTAATGCTTGATAATCACAGCGATAATCTGTGTCTCACGCGTAGCATTGTTGTGCACCGAGGGGCCTGACCGGCTTGCGCTTTCCATGAAATGATCAAACGCGCATTACATGATTTCTATCTATATTAATTTAATACATGGTATCTAACTGATAATTATTTAAATTATACTGTGATAACATTTAAAATATACAACACATGTTAAGATACTAGTAATAATCGTGTTAAAAATGAATAAAAAGCCTTTTTAAAGAGGTGCGTTTTCAAATGGCACTTAAAAATCCCTAGATCTGCAATAGAACAAATCTCACGTGCTAATACATTCTAGAGTACCGGAGCTGCGACCTGGAATGATCTATCTCCCAATGTAACCCTACTTCTATAAGTTGGCATTGCAAGCAACAAATCATCCGAGGAGGATCTTAAATTATAATTTCCTAAACTTTTAATTGATACAAGTTCTCTTAAATACGTTGGCGCTAATCCATGGATGGCCTTAAAAGCAAATAATAGAATCTTAAGACTAATGCGTTGCCTAACTGGCAGCCAGTGCAGCTCGTACAGCAACGGCATTATGCGACAATTGCGTGACACTCGACAAACTAGTCTTGCTGCAGCATTTAAAACGCGCTGAACCTTATTCAACTGAGAAGCTGGAAAGCCATTTAAAAAGCTATTACAATAATCTATGCTATCAACTGTACCGTGCATTTTTTTGAAACCACCTAGTTCTGCTTTCAAAATTCCGTTTTGAACCATGTAATCGTACAATCGATTGTTGAGGATTGATGCTAAAAGGGGTTGTTGTCGGGAATCCAAGCCTCGTGTTTACGCAGTGCCGTCACCAGGTCGGTGTCTCCAAGAGAAGGTTTCATCGGATAGTAAAACCGCGTCTCTGCAAGCGCATCCTTGGCTATGACGCCAATGCTCTCTATCTGTCGACCATGCGCAGAGATATGCCCTGTGGGAAGGAAAGCGTTGTCCACTACAAAAAAAACAGACTGCTATAGCTCCGTCGCGGTTGGTACACAAACTAGAAAATGGGACTTGGTTCGGAATCGCCGAAGTTCATATAGAGATCCCAAGGCCTTTATGGCGGAAGTTCGAGGAGATGTGCCCGTTAACAAGACGGTGCCTGTCTAGAGGGCGAAACTGCGGGAACGGAAGAAAGCCGTTGTGTGCGCTTTTTCTGCAGAGAAGATGTTGGTTTTGCTCACATCGGTCTATCGCACGATCGACTGTCAAGCGACAAAGATCATCACCTGGTTTGAGGTTTTTGGGCAGTTTAAGAAGGACATTAACCACGCACTTGAAACATTCGATTCCCACTCGGCAATCTTGTAAATACGTTTTTTATAGTTATTTTAATTTTTTCATATGGTTGCAATTAAAATACTATTGTAATTACTGAAGACTTTTAACCGAGTTTAAATAAAGAACTACTACTACTACTACTACTACTACTACTACTGCTACTACTACTGTGGAGCAGGTCACGAATTCTCGCCAAACAGTGAGGTGTTCAAACTGGCGGGGAACAGCGCGTATGGGAAGTTCATTGAGGAGCTGGAGAGACAGACCAACCTGATATGCACCAAGGATGAGAAGGTCGTTGACAAAGCTTTGCGAAGCGCTTATTTTACTGATCTGGACAAGGTCGAGCAAGCCTACGAGCTGGAAAGCTGAAAGCCGCGGATCACGATCAGCTGCCCTTTCCAGATGGGTATCGCTGTGTATCAGCTGGCGAAGTTGAGGATGCTTGACGGTTCTATTACGACTTCCTCGACAGGTATATCTACAGAAGAGGTTTCCAGATGGACAGAGACCGCACTATATAGCGATCAGCGCAGAAATTTTGGAGGACATCGTCAAGCTGAGGGAAGGGTTCGAGGCACATAAGAAAGAGAGACTGGCTTGGAAAAAGTGGAGCGGCCACACCCCTGGGCTTTTTAAGCTCGAGTGTGAAGATGGCAGGATGATTGCACTCTGTTCAAAGTGTTCTATCATCGAGAAGTCCAGCGCAAAGGGCATGTAAAAGAGGCAGAAATGGATCTCGTGGCAGTGTTTTAAGGCAGCGTTGGAAGGCAGCAAGGACATGTCGACAAACAGGGATTTTCATATAGGATGTTCCTAGGGACGGTAACCAATCACGAACCGAGAAAGACAATAGGCTATTGTTTGGAGAACAATGGATGCTATTTTTCCAAACCCAAGATGGCGACTTTGAAATTTCAGCCAATTTAGGAGCCGAATTGAAAATTCAAGATGGCGGCGCCGACGAAAGTGAAATCAAGATGGCGGCTAGGGCCGGTGACCAATCAGAGCGCAGTGCATATCATTGAAAATTGCTCTCGACCAATCAGAAGGTCGGATCTCATCCAAGATGGCCGATATAATGATTCTACATCTCAGTAACTCGTTTCGACCAATCTTGAATTGGAATACAGATGTATAGCAAGCGATTATCTAGCTCGACAAGCTAGAATGTCATATCAGGTAGGTAAACTTTTTTTCTATGAAGATATTCATCTCGTCGAAACATTCAACATTAAAAAAAAGGATGGTATTACATTTAAACAGATTAATATTCCAAGACGTTCAGCAACTGGAATATTATGCCTATTTATTGACAAAAGCTATAAAGGAATGAGAAACTCTGAAACGTTTTTGAATCGTAATATTACTTCAGTGATTTTTTACATCGATGGAAGCCCAAGATCGATTATTAAAGGAATGATTCCAGCCGATTTTTGAAATAGTATTAAACAAAGGTTTGATGTTGGCAGTATCTGGGAGTTTGACTTTTATGATGATAAATTTGTTTTATGGATTTATCTGAGATCTCACTACGATAACAACATTCATGGATCGGGGTGGTCATTAAATGATACGCGCGACGGGGTTAGACTTGCAATCCGTAGAAATACTGCCGGGCAGGGCGAAATAACCTGCTATGTGTTTCTTCTAGCCGATGCGTTAATGGAAATTCGGGGTGAAACATTACAATCGATCATGTATTGACTAGTTGTTGGTTATTTGGTAATAATCTGTTGGTATTTTGCTAGGAATGTGTTGAAAAATCTACTAGGAGTTGCTAGGAGTTGCTTGTTTGCTAAGCGTTTGCTAGGAATTTTGGTAGTTGGTTAGCACAAAGTTAAACTAGAGTCGGAGCGAATCGCAATCTAGGGCGATCGGTGGATTTTGATCAGGATTTTGGTCGATTCTGCTCTGATTTTGATCGGAATTTTAATCTGCATAATTCAGCATGATATTTTGGATGTTGTTGATCGTTTTCAGACCTAATTGCTGCCGCTTTTTTCAGATTTTGATTTTGATTTTTTGTGGGATTTCGGATTTGATCGTTTTGGCACAATTGATTAAATCATTTTTTTAATTTACCTTGGTTTAAATCCAGTTGTCTTGAGATCGGCATTTCACTACTACTGTCAACGACGCTCAAGTCGAACTAAACACACCGCTCACATTCCCATCCAACGAGCAGCATCAAGACAAAACTAACAAGTAGTTCGTTGTGAAGGATAAGGATAATGTCTACAATTGGTACAACGCCTATTTCCGGGCCGACCACACGTTCGAGGTTCTTGCAAACGTAGCAAACATTGTTCCAAACCTCGGCGCCGACCCCCCACCTCCCCCAAGACTGCTCCAATCAACGGTGCTTTCTCTTTGATAAAAAAATGATTGTTAGATCTGCTGGTAAAACTGTTTGCCAAGCCAGCGGAATCCACAAAGTCATATTCAACAAAAAATTGCTGGACTCTTTAGACGATTACTCAAGGAGTGCGGCAAAGAGCCGGTTTTGGTATCTTGACGGGACTAACTCATCTGTAACACTCCACAACGGGACAAACCCTGGAATCAGGGTGCGCACCGTGCTGTCATTTAACTGTCGTACTGTCCAGACCATCATTCCTCTCAACAGGTATTCTTTCTTCGAGAAACTGCAAGTCATGCATTTACCTCCAATACAATGAAATGATCTGGTAGAACGATGGTACCGGTCTTATAATTATTGTCCGAAAGTTTGAATTGTGGGTCCCACGGGCGGCGTTGATACCTGAAGGGCAAAAGCTTTTCAATGAACATCTCTTGAAAGCAACCTAGTGGAGTAACGAGACGCTATACGACAGTTTAACCCGAGGGGTGGCGAGCGGTTCCTGCTTGATAACACTCGCCACTAAGAACCCCAAACATGTCTTTGTCTTCTTCCTGCAAACTCGAAGGAATAACGCCCTGAACCAAAACCCCTACTTCTTCGACACCTTTGAACTTGACGGGGACGGCTCGGCTCGGCTCGGGCTCGGCTCGGAAAAACTGTCCACTTGCTACCTAGAGTATAGTTGCAAACCTATCCCCGAGAAGGTGTACGCCGACGATTTCAAGTGGATCTTCAAAGACTTGGTAGACTACAGTTACAGAAAGAATGACTACAGCTCAGGCGTCCAGTTTCAAGTCCCCAACTTCTCCGCCCTTTACCCCATTATCTACTTTAACCTATAGCGGGCCAAAGGAAGCGTAACGGAGGACTAAAAGAAATGTATTTTCCGCTGGTATGCAGTTAGTTAGCAGCTTATGTTTCTCGCCTTTTTTTTTTTTTTTGGAGCACGCCGTTATGGCGTGTCTCCAGGAAGTTTGTGGTTGGTTGGGTTTAGTATTCAAGGCTTCGAAGAGTTGCTAGATTCCTCTCGCTCGCGTTCTCCTTCCTGACGTTTATTTCATTTCATTTCGATGGCTGAGAAGACTGCTACGAGCCTCACGGTAGAGAGTGGTTCGGCGCCTTCCATCGCCCAAGCCGACGTTAATTGTATTTCAAAACTCTTCTTCGAACTCAGAGTTGGTCGATGAGGTTTTTTCGCTCTTTAAAGGTTATCTGACCTCGCAGTTGGAAGAGAAAGGGAAACAGTTTGAACGAAGTGCTAAGTTCGATAAAGAAGCAGCGGACATTAAGTATAAAGGCAACCGTAAGCAGTTCGAGGTGAATTTGGGGTTGGACAATTTATTATCACAAATCGATGAGAGTTCTAGTAGTCCGGCTGGTATTCACAAGTTGGTTGCAGAAGGAAAGCTGATCATCAAGAAGCGTCAGAAGTTGATCAAAATTGCTGACAAGAACAGAGATGATTGGCTTGTTGTCCAAGAGTACGAGAGTGATGATCTCGCCTCAGACTCTGAAGATGAAAAGAAGATTCGCAAAGCCAAAGCTGCCGCTGAGAAGAAACGAAAAGAAGCAGAAAGTAACAGCGGTAACACTTCGAAAAAATTTAAGTCTTCTAATGATTTTCAGCTTTTCGCAGTAAGACCTCTATTTATTTGTACTTTGTGAAGTTCTCGGTTCCTGTTTGTTGGACTGCCTGAGCATCCAACCATCAATTTGTTGTATTTTAGTTATTCATGTGTTCAAGAGTAAAATAATTTACGTTCGTTTGAGCGTAGCGAATTAGAACGTAAGTTGGGTTTCCATTACCACCTAAGCGAAGCAGCCGATCTTAACTACACAATTTACGCCGCAGTTATGAGCGAAGAAGAGTTTATGAGAAAACAGATCGGCAACGAGTTAGTCGTCGTCTGAGCAAAAAAAAATTATCCTATACAACATACTTGGATACAGTGTGACGACAGCTTACCACCCGCTCAAGATTGCGCTGACAGATGGGCAAAAGGAAAGTTGCCGAAAGGATTTCATCACAAGATAAGTCGTAACGCTGCTCTTTAATTCGGATTTCACGGGTCCAACGCCTTAACCACTTGGCTGGCTACTTGTCAGTATATGACTATTTTATAATATTTATGTCTTGAATAATTCAATAAGGTATAAAACAGGCTTTTTAATTTAGTTTTTCATTTCGGCTTAAATGTATTTGACGGAACATGCAACTTGGCTGAGCAAGGCTTGAAATCGATTTCCTCCCAGGATTTGAGTTAATGACAATGGGGCGTTCATGTGAGTAGGCTTCGAAGACCTGCATTCCTTTGCTTTCCTTGCACTGTCTATATATACATGCGTCATATGTTATGCACGCAGAATAAGTAACTTCTTGTCCCTCAGTGGATAATGAGCAAGCATCCCTTGGCTCTCCAGAAACCTTTATTTGGGAATTGTTGCTATTGGTCTTCTTCATAACTTACTGAATTATGATTAATAGGAACAACATGATGAAAGAGCTATTAGTCAGTTCATGGTTAATGGTCAGTTTCAATGTTTGTACTCATTACATAGCTGGTAGCTCTCTAGTCCGATTCTTTGACTAAATTTGACAAAGTCACATTCTTCATTGATCTTCGGTGCCGTACATATAAAGGATAGTCATCTACTAAATCAGACCCATACACTTTGACAGCAAATTCCAGACTGTCATCCACAATTACGTCAAGCTCAGGCAGCAGATATGGTTCTCAGGACTTCACATCTCTTGGAAACAGCTGTAACACTTTTGATTTTCTCGCTCCGATCATAACTCACTTCAACAAGGATTTCCCACGATCCCCAGCACTATTCACTTCGTAGGAGGTTGATAATGTTGATTGATGAGATGGTGGGTCAATCAGATTGCCCAAAATGCCAAGATTGCTGAGTTGGTATGTACAAAAACTATCGGCAACAAACCTCTGTGACTTACTATTATCATATTAGAAAACAGTCCTAAGAAAGTACGCGCGCTGATTGGTTAGAAATCGTGTTTCTATAACTCGATAGAAACACAGAACTAGCACGAGCTGTTGACGTAAAGATGACGCGAGCAAAGAGAATTTACATTTTGATAATCAAAGCTAACAAGTTGCTTTTCTTTTTTTCGTCGCGGTGTTTTCTAAAAGAAATAGAAAACATGTTCTTCGTGTTTCTATTGAGTTTTAGTATAAATCTACTAGCGTTCTATCACAAATGCCGCGCTCTGATTGGCTACGCTACTCACTATCTATTCTGTGATAGATAGTGAGTAGCGTAATGGCGGCCGCTTCTTCACGTTTTCGAAGTGTCCGTGAAGAAGATTTAGACAGTTTACTGGTCGAGGCTGTTCCGGAAAAGACAAAGTTTTGAACGACTAGTAGATTTATACTAAAACAATTAGATTATTCGCTCTCGATTTCTATGCGTGATAGTTGACTCGGGCTGCGCCCTCGTCAACTATCACGCGATAGAAATCTCGAGCTCATAATCTAATTGTTTAATAGAAACACTCGTGAAAGTTTGGGAGAACTCGAAAAAGCTGTGGAAACACTCGCCTGCGGCTCGTGTTCCCACAGCATTTCTCGTTCTCCCAAACTTTCACTCGTGTTTCTATAACTCGATAGAAACACGGTACATGTTTTCTATTTCTTAATTGTAAGGTGATCTGTGGTTAGTAGGCGAGGCCGAGAGATAACGAAGGTATGCAATCTTAAGGGTTTCAATGTTTTCTCCAGTGTTTGCCTTTCCAGTTGGTGTGTACGCATATTGAAAGGTTTATGCCCAAAGTAAACCCCGTTTGAAATTCACAAATTTAAAGGGTTAACGCAATTATGAGATTATAATAAGACGTTACCAAATAATTTAGTAAGCCTTACATACAACTTTTTTCCCATCTGTTTTGATGATATCTTTCTTACGTTTCATTATTAATTGTTGTTGTTTTCTTGTTGGATGCATGCATGATTGGTGTGGCAACAGTAAAGGACGAGTTTAACGAGAATTATTTGTTAACTACAGCCTAGAAGTACCTCTGAGAAAGTTTAAGATGACTACTTTTTCTTCCTTCGCTTTTCAAGTATTTTCCTCACCTTGTGGTTTGCGGTAATCAAGTTATCAAGGTAAACCTTCGATCAAATGTTGGAACGCTAAAAACATTTATCATAATTATTGGCTTGGAAAATCTGATAACAAGTTTAAATGTCTCCACACAGGAGAAAAGTTACAAGCTGAGGCAAGCTCCTCCTGTGAATTTTTCCTTTTTTTTTTTGTAATTAAGTCGAAGTACACTCTTCTATTACAATAAAAATCAACGGGAAACTGGGGAAGAAGAAACCTCCCAGGTAAAATGACGCTGACGCCGCTCTTCAATCCCATGTCCCTTGCACTGGACGCATAATGAACGCACATCAGTACTAGATCAAACCATGAAAATTCAGTGTCACTGTTAAGAGCGTTAGGAATATTCTGTGGTAAGGACGTTTAACATCAAGCCTTGTAGCGAACAACAGATGACCTGTTCCGCGGAGGTCGAGAGTGCGACTCCCACTGAGCTTAAAAATTAAAATTCTCTTTCCCTCGTGAGGCTTTTCTTCATCCTAGTACCTGCGTAAGCGCTCAGTAGGAATTTCGGGAGTACCTTGTAATATTAATAAAGGTTTCAACTCGGGTTTAATTTCTGTTAATTATTTGAGTGAAATTTAAAGTACAACGCAGCACAAAATACATGGGCATGTAATGAAAATCTGGTTGCGACCCTTGGCAAGACATGGCAAATCTAGATATTGTTATCTTGAAACTGTAATTGCTTTATATGCTGAATTATCTGCTGCGGGGTTTCACCGGTCTCCTAGATTCCGTGGTTAAGTCTTAATTTGGATTTTGCGGGTGGGACGAATGAAAGCTCTTCCATTTATCCCACCAGTCATTATAGATTGATGTAAGAGATCATTTCATGGATGTCGCAGTCCAGGCTTTTCGTAAAATGTTTAGTGGTATTTTTGTATCCCGCCCTCAGTTTTCGTTAATTTAAGCCCTAAATTGTTTCAAAATTACGAAAAATGGAAAGTTCATCATAGATGCGTGCTAAACGTTCAAAACAGCTGATCAGATAGAGAAATGTTTGTAATTGACAAATGTGGTTTAACCCATTTATGCTTCCCCAAGTACTTTCACACAGTTAATCGATTTTCTTGTGTACCAACATCGAAATGTCGGTGGCAGGTCTGAAATCCATCTTGAGTATTCCATTTTGTTGCTTTCCTTGTTTTGGAAAGAGAATGAGGAATCGGCGCAGAAGCACTTCCGGATATTCTGTTCTAGAAGGCTTGTGTGGTTCTAACCCTCAGCATTGTCCATTGTCTCTCTTTGCTGGCTCCAAAGACACGTAAGTAAATATGCTCAAGAGCAAAAAACCTCTTTCTTACTAAAAACATTCAATGCTCCTTCCAAAATCAATTTTGAATCATGATGAAACTGCACCGTTCAGTTCACTTATGGTTTTCCTGTTTTACCACGTTGCTGAAGTCTGCAGACAAAAATCAGGTTATGGAAGCATTCCATTTCGATATTGCATGGCTTCCAGGGTGACACAAAAGTCCAATGTTCCTTTGCGTGTATATTGTTGTTGTTGTTTTTTTTTGCACCTCGGCTAAAAAAATAAATATTTTCCCTATGTAATAAGAGTACGATTGGAATTGTATTGCTTGCTACAGTGGCAACTCTTTATAACCCTTTATTTTAAGTCGTCTGGCGTTAAAATCACTCTTGGGACTTAAAAGGTAAAATGACACTGACTGACAGCATTACAGGCGGTCATGATCATACTTCCTAGGTGAAATCCGTGTTAAAGCATTCCTGTAACTGACTGCAAACGTTTTTAAGCTTATTCATACCCTTTAGTTTAATTGTACTCAAACTCCCCTGTGCAGCCGATGTCCAAAAGTGATATTTAATTGAATCAATCAACTTCACATGGCTGCTCGTCGTAGTGGTTTACAATGTATCAATATTTAGATTACAGTTCCATGTTTTAGTCTTAGTTTTGCGTCATACGCATTCAGTTACATTAAAAACATCACTTGCTTGTGTAAAGGAAATTACATTGTCTTAAGTACAATAGTGTAGCCAAAGGAAATACTTGAAAGAGACCATCTGTTATCAATTCGATTTCAGCGAGACTGAGCAGTCTGAAGTACGGAGCAAGGAAAAGGCTGCGCGAGATTAAGCAAGAGGTATGCAGCGATTTCACCGGTTACTGTAAATTCAATGCCAGATGGGCGTGTTAATTACGAGGCTGGTAAAAATGTTAATTTCCTTATTCCAGTTCATTTGCACTTAATCTCTTTCAAATCAAAATCCTGCCTTAATTTTTTTGACTAAATTCTTTTATAACGCCCGTCAATTTTTCAGTACCCCAGAATAGAGCCGTCTTTGAAATAACTGTTTCAAATGAAAAAATTCACTCCAGAATGCACCTAGTAACACGTACTACATCTATTTGGTATCACCCAACTGGTGGACTAATGCAAATGCCGCAATCTGATTGGCTACGCTACTAGAGGACTATTAGTAATAGTCCTCGAGTAGAGAAATTCGTGGCGCTTTCTTTTGTGTTATTCCCAAATAGATCTTTCTTCAACTTGCATTTGCTAACTTTATTATTGCTTTTTCTGTCCGACTATTTGGGTGATACTAAAGTACAATTAGACCCTTCGCCCTCAAGGGCTATAGTCCATGGGCCAGACCCCTAAAAATGGGGTGATCAGGCTCACTTGGAAGGACAAGCCCTATCATACATTTTTAGAAACCTTGAAACCTGTAGTTTACGAAAATGATTGATAGCAATCCCAAATGAGTAGCTTTATAAGCAATATCATGTGACAAAGTGACGTCATTGCTTGACATAAAATGTAAGACTACATATTAGAATACTGCGCCTTTCGAGAAATCGTTCTTGAAATCCTTCTTTAAACATAAATTCATCGATAAGATACTTCTGAATTATAAATTTAGTCTTGATAACATAGGAATCTCAAATCAAGTATTTTTAAGGTGGTTTCTATAGCAACTAGCCTAAAGTTGCGTGATTATTAATTGCAAAATTGGCAAATTTGAGTCATCTTCGGCCTTTATTCATCGCCAAATGTAATATTTCTATACATTTGAGCAGTTAAATTGACATAGCGCCACGGGATTTATTGATCAACGAAAAATAGAACTAACGAGCCATCCCAAAATGGCCGCCCTCTTGGATCCGCCATCTTGGATCCGCCATCTTGATTTCCATGTTGTCACTTTTTGATAATAACTTGACGGAAATGAGATTTTCATATCTGTGAGTCAAAAAAGGACACAAAAGACAATTAAGATCTCGAGCAGGTTTAACGTTCCTGTCCAATAGTGAGCGAAAACGTGAACAAATATCATCATCTCTCATAGTTTACCTGAATATATCATCAACTCACTAATCCTCTGCTTCCACATCTGAAGTTTCTTCTTGGTTATCAGCAGAATCTTGTTCCTCCTCTTCCTCATCCTCCGGTGGCCGGTTCTCGCAGTTAATGAGTCGGTGCACTTTAATCCGTTGGTGAAGCAAGTGCAGATGGGAGCGCTGCATGTCTTAGTGCAGGTACAAGACAAAAATTCTAGAAGGGCTGTTGGAGCTGGATCCCCTGTCATCCATTTGATTGACAAGCCACCTTTACTATCGAGAAGCCATCCGTGGTCCACTGGGGTGGGAACTTCAGGACAAGGCTGTAGGCTTCTCCTCCATATTGCGGCTTGGTAGTTAGCGCGTTGCGCATGCATGCAGCTTAAGGCAGTCTGCACACGGGGGGAGTTGATTCGCGTTGATCTTCCCCTGTCTTGCACAGAAAAGCCTATCCATGGTCTAAACCCTTTCCAAACCAGCCTCATCAACGCCTCATACATTAGCTTGTGGAACCGCACGCCACGGTTATATCTGCGACCATCCATTACTCCAGATAAAGATCCCCCGCTACTACGCCAAATTCAATTGCCATGTCTCTAAGACCAGCGTCTTGAAAGCGTTTTCTAATGATTGCGAGCAATGTGCAGCATGTGTGGAATACACCCATTCTTGGTACAATGTTGCTGAATTTGTCAGAATGCTTCCACTGTATCTTTATTGCCTTAGCATAAAGCGCTTGATCAAAAACAAGGACGATGGTCTTGAGCTTCAGAGTGTCCTTTATCTTCAGAGACCTTACCAGGATCTCGTGCACTGTTGGCATATCAGTGGCTGGGGCGTCAATTGTTGGGAGATATCCTATGATATCCTGTGATACATCGACCTCATCACGCACGAGAATGTTAAAGCCTGTCCAGCCACTTGCACGTTGCTTCTGTTTTGCGTGGAGGCGCACCAAGACCCAATGCAGATTTTTCTTCCGCGCTTCTTCAAGGATCACTGTGGACGTAACTTCGATGTATGCCCTTGAGGGAGGACCATGGTGTTCCCCGGCGTTGTAAGGCGTGACCTCTGTACGGGGATGATAATCTATACTCCTCCTTTTCGTTTTGCTTATCTTCATGTTTGCTTTGGGTTTGGGAAAGGGACCAAAAGGTCGTTCCTGCACGGCTATCCCGTTCACTCTGTGTGACGTTCCAGCCCCAGACAACGTCTCCTCCAAACGATCAATATTGTCCCATGCGAGAGTGGTGTTTATGTGAGGCTGAATAGATTCTGGCAGTGGGACGTCATTATCAGGGGTCTGAGCCAATTTTTCCATGCAGAGTGCCCTGTTAATTTCCTCAATTTGCGAGTATGCAATGCCATGTCCGCATCGGTTGAGCAGTTGGATCAGTTCAACGTTGTTTGTCAGAGTCTTTACTGCATATGGCATTAATACTTGTTTAGGGGGTTTTTGCTTTCCTGCAGTTACGGCATGTAGGATGTCTTGACCGAAAGAATTTACTAGGCGTTGAATTCGCAATGGGTATTCTACTGGTGGTTGCGGGTTTCCAGTTAATAAGATGTAGAGGAAAGTCTTAAGTTTCTCAGGAAGGCTTACTGCATTTTCACAGAGGTCGCTTGCTTTTGGGGGCCAATGACTCTATTTTGTGGTTTCTAACCGCTTCACTGATACTTAGGCCGGCTTCTTTGATCTTCACATCGCTAGAACTACTCTTCTTTTCCAATTGCTTAGTTAACGCAAGACACGCTTTTGCGAGATGCACTTTCGACAAAGATAAGTTTGTTGTTATCCAATAGATCTTCAAATTGGAGGACCTCTCCAAATTCTGCCTTGAGCTTTCGTTTAAAGTTTTTGGCGGGTGCCTCACTGGAAATACCCATTGCGCGCAAAAAAGAAAGTAGCATTTCTTTTAACTCGACCATCGAGATTAACCGCGGATTTTTGAGCAAGTCTGACCGGATATATGCAAATAACTCCTCGAATGCTTCGTTCTTTAAATCTTCGGTTTCTTCTTCAGAGGCGGCACCGGTCGTATGTACTGTACTTGTTTCGTTTGGGGGCCTGGTATACTCACGGTAGCAAGACCTGTGGTACTATGCTTCGGCAGCTACCAACTCCCGTGACACTACCGCGAGTAACCTAGTATCATGCTTCGTAATGGCGGCTTCTCTTATTGACTGATCAGCTCGCAGATCCCGGCATCGGGTGAGATTCTCTCTATTTCTTGATCCTTTTTGTATTTATCCTTTCGGCAGAAAATGCATACTTTTTCATATACCCTACTTTTTGTGCCGGAGCTTTGCCGAACCGATTTTTCAGTTCCGTCGATTTGGTTGTCTTGCTGGGGTTGTTCTATCGACGAAAGTTTATCTAGATCACGCTTCATGGTAAAAACACTTCGGCATTGCCGATGGTGGCTTATCGGAGGGATTTCCCCTTCGTCATAAGAATTCTCTAAATCCAATAATGGCTTAAATTGGCGGATTTTTGCTGCGTTAAGAAGGGATTTCCAAGATGCTTCATCCTTGGGCGAGCAGAGTTTCTGATCAAACTGATCACAACAATTGATTATGCAAGTGTCAAGTCGGGGGCGCTTTTCCTCCAAAACTGTATTTTTTTAAAAGAAATATTTGAAAAAAAGTTCAGCATTAAGTAAAAAAGCAGGGAGAAATAGGTGGAATATCTCTATAGGCGGTGAAAATTGGAGTTGACTCTCTCGAACGTTTTGCAAATGTGTTGCCGATCGTTACATACCTGTAAGTCGGCTGAAACTATTTTGGTAAAAATCGATCAAATATTAAGGATTTTACCTTATTTTAGTTCTACATTAAAGAATAATTATAACCCTTTCTGGATGAATTTCTTTGCTTATTAGTCGGGCAACCGACTATAGGTTTACCCTCGAGTTTCATCGCAAATCGCAGTCACGTGCAATGGGGAATACCGCAGACACGTAATACGGGCGCAACCTTTCCACGATGTCGAAGTCGATGGCGAATATGTCGGAAACAAATGGTGTCACCTTTTCTACGCTCAAACATACAGACCCACACACCGTTCGCGGTAGATCCACTCTAACACATGGCGTGTGTAATGAGCGTATACTTCGAAACGGGTCGTTCTGCGAACTGAAAATAGAGAATGTCTCCCTGTTGCCCGACTTACGATCTTAGATCGTCTTGTTTACTTAAAAAAAGACTCAAATCACCATTTCTATACGACAATGCCGAAGTACTCACCATGTATAACAGCCGCCATCTTGGATTTTACCCATGATGCATTTCGCAATGTCAATATTAATTTTCCTTGAAATTTGAATGCTTTAAAGCGTATATTCGAAGATTTCTCGATTGTATTATAAAGTTTATATCTTTATTAGTTATAAATGTTCGACACACACAGGTTTGAATTATAGAAAGCACGTTTGAATTAATTTGTAAATTAGAGCCTTCTTTCAATGTAAGAGCACGTTTTATTAAATTTTCAATTGGCAAAAAAAACATTAAAGCTACTCATTTGGGATTGCTATCAAGTGAATTTGGTAACTCCTGTGAATGATCTTTCATGTTATATCACTCAGCCTTTGTCCCTCTAAGTGAGCCTGAGCACCCCCTCTGGCCCATGTTCTGAAGTTTCTCTCGACTTGTAATTTCTATGGATATCAAGGATGGGCTTATTTTTTTAATCTACCCCCATCTATTAAAAGATAATTTTACAAAGAAATGTTTCCCTTAGCATGAATTTTCTGTTTTCCAATGGATGTGATTATTTTACGTTTGAGCGCGTTGCGTGCCTGTTTGCTATGACCGAGTTACTCTGGGAACAAATGGAACATGCGCAATGTAAGTTATTCCCGGCGTCCCCTTCGTTACTTTTGGCGCTCGATTCGTAAAACGGTATGCAACGGTTTAGAAGGTCGCCCTTCATCATTGGAGTGATTTTTACTCTATGTTTTTCATCTCACAAGGCGCATTTGACAGTTCAAACAGCTACATGAAACCTTTATACATCGGATGCTTCAAGCATTGTTGACAAAGGTAAGCTCATGTCCATTTGCACCGTGATTCCTGCATTGCCTTTCAAGGTAGGCAGCAGCTGCCAAAGGAAGATTTTGCAACATGCTAGTTTTGAAAAACGTTTATCAATGCTTGGCTTAAATTAAATCCTTAATTTAGCTTAATATATTTCGTTTCACTGTAACAATATTTTCTGCTCGTAACTACATGCCTTTCGTACTGGCAAGGAACTGTATGTACATGTATAAATTTGAACCAGGCAGTACCAGGATACTTCTAAGGGAAAACAGTTTTACTGATCATGTGCCCTGTGTAAATAATAAATTCTCAGGGCTAGCTTATTGTACAGTAGTATTATCATTAGGGAAATGCACATCTTATGATCCACATGTTTATGTCTGGTTTATCTGCTATGACATTGCAATTATATACATGTACAGTTGTATACAGGTAATCGTTAATAATATTAAGCATAAATTTATATATTTTGGCTGGTGCAGTGCTGCTTTATGGTGCGATGAAGGTATACAGTATGCCAGGTTGCCATGCTTGGTTTATGCGAGGAAAGTTATACTGTTCAGTGCAATAATAATTATATTCTGAGCCCTTTCTCTTTTGCGCAGTACTGCTTAAAATGTATGGTGTGATTTAGGTATATGCCAGGTTGGAGTGAGGCTTTTATTGCTGAGGTATCCTGTCCTGTTAGGCATTGATAAATCTCACTGAACTGCATCACACTGCACAGTAGCTATGAGGTGCCCTTAATGCATGTACATAAAAATATATTCTTAGCTTTTTACCTTTGGTGCAGTACTGCTTTAAATGTATGGTGTGATTTAGGTATATGCCAGGTTGGAGTGAGGCTTTAAACTGAGGTATCCTGTCCTTTTAGGCATTGATAAAACTCACTGAACTACACTAACACTGCACAGTAGCTTTGTGTAACAGCCACATATACAACTGTACATGTATTTTGTAAATGACTGTTACAGCGTCAACTGATCAATATGCAGTGCAGGTTAATTTACAGAGCAAAGTGTTTAATATATAAAAAAAAACATCTTTGCACATGTGTTTAAATATTAAAAAAATACATTCAATATGGCATGTACTGGACATAGTCAAATAGCCTTAGACAAAAACCTGTTTTTGTGATGATTACTGTACTCTCTCTGTCTAACTTTACATGTATTTTTTCATTAATTAATTTTGTACATTGAAATACTTGGTAATGGAATGCAAAATGATGTAATTGCTTGTTATTTTCAGATGAAAGAGTTGGATGGTCAAATGTACCCAGTAAGTAGAAACCAATATTTTGTTTCTTACACTGAAAAGCAATCTGCATGCAACATTTTCTGTCTGGTGGTTTTTTATTTTTATTTTTCTTTAGCTAACTGTTCAATTTTGCACAAAATAAAACTAATTTTGTTATACAATGTTTATTAAAATAAATAAATTGTTCACAAAATTGATTTATAACTACTACTACAGGTTCTCAATAATGGCTTTTAGGCAACAGTTTTTATTCTGATGTGAAGTATATGAAATAGTTCAAATGTAAATTGCAGAAGTCAGTTTCAAATCCTGATGAAGCCCTGAATTTTTACCTGTAGGCTTTTTAAATCCAGTTTACTTCAATTGGAAAGTTTGCTGCAATAATTTCATTCTGATCCTTTTGGTGATTAGTGTTGTTTTTTGTGTGATTTACAGCGGATTCAGGTTGAGGCTTAACAGCCTCAGTTGTCGCGTTCATTATTACGGTTGAATTGATTGCGTTGCGAGGCAAAATGACAGATGTTGCTCTAGAGGCAGGAATGATGATGTTCTGTCAGGAAAAAGCATGTTGTAGTTTTCCCAGGCAGAACGTTGGCATTCCCGCCTAGCAACGTCTGTCATTTTGCCTCGCAACACAATCAATTCAACCGTGACAACGAATGCGACAACTGAGACCGTTAAACACTCAACCTGAATCCGCTGTATGTAGATGGTTTCATGTATGGGCTTTATTAGCTATGCTTAGGTAACCAACATTGAAAATCATGCCATGGCATCGACAGCAATATGCCTTCATGATTGCACCTCATTTTGTTTTTTTGCTAGCTTGCCTTTTTCCAAAAATTAACTGCACACCAGCAATGCCCTTATTCCTCAACACATAACATGTAACTGCACTGTGCAAATTGTTGCACTGCAGCTAGTTAACAATTATCTTGTGAAATTATGCGGAATATCGCCTGATACTTAGCCGATGAGGTCGTAGGCCGAGTTGGCTAAAATCAGACAATATTCCGCAAGATTGAGCAGGATTATTATTCATCAAATTATTATTCAACAAATTGTCAACAAAATGCTTTTTGCAGTGAGAAAAACTTTGGTTGTACAGCACTTTGCAAGATTTCACTCAAATCTTGGCCAGCTACGTATATCGCAGGATATCTGTTATGACTGTACGGATAACAATGATTTTCTGACCATATATAGGCATTGCGCGAATTTGTTGAATAATAATGTATATTATCTCATCCATGTGCATGTATTGTTTTTTGGGGGGGCTAAGAAATACAGTAGACAGTGCAGCTTAATTTGCACTATAAACACATACAACATGTATTAGCATCAAAATGCACTGTGGTGTACACATGTACACTGTAGTTGCTTGGCAAGCCTCAAAAATAGCCTTACAATGTGCATGTACATGTACATGATTGTAGTAATGTTCATTCTACTCTCTACATTGTGTTGCTGAAATAAAAAGTAATTGCTTTGACAGGCAAAACATGTCTAAGTTAATTACTTCATTTTTTTCTATGTTGTCTTAAACCATGAGAGCTATCATGACAACATGCTTGAATACAAAACCTAGTGACAGTAAATCAAGCATAAACTTGCGAACATGCATGTATACAGCTAGGCTAATATTATTGATCAGATTACTTTTTCAGTGGATAGAGTAACATCCTGTAGTAAACAAACTGTCTACTTGTAACCACCATATGAGGCTTAGCAAACTTGTTTTGTACAGACTTTTTGTTGTTGTCCACTCAGCTGCCATCAGTAACAAATTCCCTTTTCTTTGAAGGCTTTTTTATCTGTATACTTAGCTTCCAGTGCTAGCTTCTATCCTCGTGCTATTACTATTTTACTATGCACAGTGTAGTAGGGTGACTCATCCTTTGCTTTTGTTTTTAAATAGAAATTCTTCAGTTGATGATGACCTTGCCATTTTTGTACAACCACAAATTGCAGCCATTGGAGAAGGTTTTTTGTTGTGCAGTTTATTCCAAATCAGAGAAATGTGTGATTCAGTATACTTACAAAATTGCAGTTTTTATTAAGACATGTATGGCATACGGTGAATTTGCCAGGAAATTTGTGTTTATGCTTTAATGCTTAATAGGAGAATAAAATATTTTTAAGTGTTCACAAAATGTGTGTCTCCTGTGTATAATATACTGTCATCACTGCCTGTTGTGGTTTTTAATTTATATGAAGGTAGTTTTGTGTATTGACTGAAATGGGGCCATTTTTATGCATGCCAATAACCATTTTAGTCCTTGTAATAGGGCTATTTTAAATACTTATGGCCCAAAACAGCCCTTACGCAGAATGTCGTTTTAGACGTGATGATGCTAATTTAGTCATTTAAAGTACTTTTGTTTTGGATATAAATTGGGCTAAATTGGCCACGAAATGGGGGGCAATTTCCTCTCTTTCTGAAAGCATGAAACGGCTCAAGAAGGGCTAATTTGGCCATGCAAATGTACCATTTCAACCCTTTAAAAAAACAAAACTACCCCCCATTTTTCCAAAACAGCCCTTCTGTGTGTTCGTTTCGACCACCTGTTACAGGGCTCTTTCTACCCTGCTCATTGGGGCCAAAACGATCCCGTTCCAAAAGAGCTAAATTAGCCCCAAAAATAGTACTGTATTTTACTCACCGAAACGGCCCCATTTTTGAGTCTAAAACAGATCTTTTCGATTTACAGTGTATGCAATTAGAGTGCTGCACCAGTATCAGTCAATGTACCTGCAAAGATCTTCTTTGCATTTAAAATAATAGCAATCTCAACATGTCGTCTACACTTGTGTGTAATATGCAATGTTGCCAGCTCAAACAGTTTTGGCAGGAAACAGATCTATTGTTACTGTCATAAAACCTCAAAATAACAGTGAATTGTGCTCTGTAAAGGACAACAGTCCATCTATACAACAATGATACTTATACTATGTATTGTCCACTAATTAACTGATGGATATACACATATGTACATTACATTCTGACATGCATGCCTTTTTTCTCTTTCAGATTTCTCATACCTTTGCATCAATAACCGCCTTGTTTTTCCTTAATGCGAAAAAGCTTAGTGATGTCACTGTCACGAATGTTAAAAAGGCCCTTACACAATTGGGTGTGACTGTCCCTAAAGGACAGTCATATGGCAAAGAATCATTAGTGATACTCCTAGGTAAAGAACTTTTTCGCAAGGGTAAAGTCAGGAGAAAGGATGAAACCAAAGTGGTTTCCAAAGATAACCTAGTACTTGCCGAGTAATCCATTTCTTAGGAAGTGATAAATTATAGTTATACTTTGTACGTGATTTTTTCGAAGAATTAAGTTGACTTTTAGGAGGAAACATGAAAAAGAATCGAGGACTCACTGTACACACATATGTAGAGTGATTGTACTAAACCCGTGAAACAGTATCAAACAAAAAGTGCCAAATGAGTGTAGTGAACAGATAAGTTTAATGGAATTATAGTTTTGCAGTGTGTAGTAATCTGTCTGTTTCACAGGTTATGTAAAATCGCTCTAAAGGTTGCAAAATAACATAATATATCAAAATTAATACTATCAGTTTCTATGAGCATATTATTGGAGTAGGTTTATTATTCGCTATTACTAAACTTAACTGTAACTTAACGCTTAAACAGGCAGCTGTAGCAACAGTTGAGATTCTATTGAAAGGACATGTAATATACACATTATTTTTACATAGAGTTATATTTGCAATAAAATTATATACATTTCCTGATATATGAACTCCTTGGTCATTTTACTAACATTTTATGCAAAGTTTTATTTACTTTTTATAGAGATTTTATCAATATTTTACACTGTCCATTTTTTACGCTTCCCATTTTACGTGCTTTATTTACAGAGAAAACATTAACATTTTGCTCAGATTTTGTGCAATAAAACATTTACATTTTACAAACATTTCATGTACTTTACCTAACGATTTTGTGGAGTTCTTTTGGTATACATTTTACAGACATTTCATGCACTTTTCTTTCGCTCACTTTTTACAGAGATAACATGGAGATTTAATACTTACGGGTTTAGACATTTTTTCTCCTGTAATTTTTACAGAGAAAGTAAAGAGATTTTACAGACATTTGTTGTTTTTGGCGTAAAATCACTGTAAATTTTAAAACAAATTTACAGATATTTTAGTAAGATTATATACACATTTCATGCAATCATAGTGAAGAAAATGTGTTAAATTTACAGACTTTTTACGGACTTACAAAATCTCTGTGAATGCGCGCATTTACAGAGTTCGTAATTTACAAAGGAAATCTAGACATTTTACAGAGATTTCACCAACTTTTGTGAAGTCTGTAAACAGTTCAAGTTTTCCAGTGAGAGCTCAAAATTATTTACATGCACACCTCTCAGAAATATTTAGCCATTATGTAAGAAAGCACAGGAAACTTAATTCGTCGTCATTAGCTCATCCATAGTACGTGGTTAGTATCAATCTGCTCTAAGTTCTTGTGCAAAGCTCCTGTATTTCGGAGGTCAACGGCAAACGTCTAACCTCTGATATCAGGCTGAGGCTCCATTAAATCAGAAACTTATTAGGCTGCGTTAACCTGTACATCACTGTACAGGTACAGCTAGAGTGGATCCATCCAGGTACAGTTTGGATCCGTGCAAGTCTCACACCTGTTCACACCAGGCCTGTACAACTTGAGACAGTTACGCATTCAAAACTGTACCTGTTCCTGAAGTAGCTTTAAGCTACAAAACGTGCATGGTTTGGCGGTGTAACACCTGTCCGGATAACACCTACAGTGTGAACGGAAGGCCTTTCCGCGTTAACTTTGTACCAAACAAGGTGGATCGGCTGTAGTCTGAGAGTAGCCTTATGCCCCAGTGACATACATAGAGACGATTGTATTTAGTAAGAAAGGACAAGCAAAAAGAGACACATAGGGATTGGAATGATGACGTAACTCAGGAACCTACGATTAGTATTTACATTCAACGCAAAATCATAAAAAATATTCCGGCATTTTTGCTGATCAATGGTATGCCCTCAGATGCTACAATACCTTTTCTGTACGTTTTGATTGGCACTCACACTTACAATCATGAATTAAAACTTTTTATTCGTAAGCCCCTCGTGTGCTATTACTATTTTATCAAATAAGGAGTATCAAGAAATAGATATAATCACATTGTTATTGGTGGGTATAGAGTAAGGTAGGTTGGAATAAAAATTAAAGAGAAGCAGCGTTCTTGAAGACAGCGGAAGCTGTTAAGCGAAAGGAATTGCTTACGGTCTCTTAAGCTAAGGTAGACAGTTTTTCCCATTCCCGGCTTTACAGACCCATAAAAATATTTCGGAGCTATCGGCGAGAGTCACCAAATACTTGGAAAGATAAACAAAAAAAGGTCTTTACATTGTGAAACATCCACTCCATTGGTTAATATTTGACTTAGAGAACTTTTATATGCGTTATAGTATGTTCAAGGCAGAATAAGCGGTTTATCTCAGCTCAGTGGAAAACGTTCTTTAGATCAAGTTTTTTGTTGTCGGTATATGCAGTTTACTTGACGTTTCTCTGATTATGATATGTCCTTGGCACTATTTACACCACACCGTCGTTGAGCTTCACGCAGACCCTGACCGGGTTACGTATCACCAAGAGAGCATAAGGAACAGAGAGTGGGACACTACCAGTCCAGACCTTGGGGTATGAAAACTTAACAAAAATTATTTTTTGGAAATGGAAGTCTGTTTTTCGAAAGGTCCCGATGCCTCATTGTGATGCTGGCTCATGGATGATCATGGCCTACCTAGTAGGACTCTTGTTTGTAAATTCCGCCTGAATAATCCATAAGAGATAAGATATCTATAAGAATCCATGAGAGAAACTCTTACATATTCAAGAGCGGCGAGCGGCCATTAATTGCAACTGGGTTACAATGGAGACATACGGACCTCTTGGATAACGTACTTCCGTTTCTATGAATGACGTTTCTGAAGTTTTCATATCCCAGCCGACACACCGAGCGGCCTTCTCTGTTCCTTATGTTCTCTTGGTGTCACGCGATTTGGAACACTCTATCCGCTTATAAAAGAATAGCCGTCTTGATATAACTTCGTGTACTTATCCTCGATTTCCGTCTGTGGTCTTAGTATTTCTCCAGTTTCCATAGAAACGTTGGAACGATGGATATGCCGCATAAGTATTCGTGTTGGATGCATAAGCTCTGGCCTGAGCGTACTGCTGGTACTGGTTATTATATCTGTTATCATAACCAACAGCAGAGTTATAATTCTGGAATCCATAGGGTGCCGCTGGATGTGGTGCCGAATAGTATTGCGGTCTCACAAAACTCAGGGCTGAAGTCTTTGCAATGCAGCATCGAACATTACACAGCGGTGCACAGGTACCAGGACAGGAGCCTGGACAGGCTGGAACATGAAGTGGAGGGGGAGGGGGTGGGTAATAGACAGGTGGTGGGGGAGGGGGAGGTTGAGGACTGCAGCATGTTGGAGAGCATGTCGGGAGGCACGTACTTGGACAGCTTCCCGGACAGGCAGGAGGTGGAGGTGGAGGGGGAGGGTGTGGGGGAGGTGGCGGCGTGCAGCAGTTTATGTTGCATTTAGGCCAGCACTTGTATGGCTTGTGACAAGGCAGTGGACAAACCTGAATACGAAAGCAGTCAAACAAGTCATTTGCATTATGCAAAGATTGTGGTAGGGGGTCAAGATATTTTATGCAAGATCTTCAAAACTAACATTTTCATAAGTTTAGCTATATATCCTCAAGAAATGTGAGACGACAAAGAAATTCTCACCATTAGAACAAATAAACCGTGATGAATGTTTCCCAGGCATAACCAACGTGTATTCATTTGAAACAGTATCATCTATTACTCTGTTGAATACTTAGATTACAGAAATCCTCCACCCTTCCATACAATTTATTTCATTACTTTTCCCTTTTTAATCAGCTTAAATCTGGAAAAAGCAATCCTTCCATGCGTTTCCTCTCAGAAATAGGTCCTAGTAGCTAGTACCCAACCCAAGGTACAGGTTTGTAACTGGTTTTGTCTTAAATGAACTTGTGAATTGACCATATAAACATAAACCGAAAAAATCATCACGTGCATGAATAAAGTGCACAACAAATGTACTGCGTTTTCCTTTCAAAGAACCATGGTGTTGCAAAATATTGTTCAGCATTAACGAAAATTAATCAATCTTACCGGCGAAACCTTTGGATGCTGCAAGCAGCGGTACACAACTCTGACATATTTGTACAAATTGGGACAAATAATTGAGTTTTTCTTTCCCAAGAAAGCATTTGTAGCCGCGACGAAACACTTGTTTTCTCCCTGGCACAAGTCGAACAACTTCTTATTCACTCGCTGTTCTTGCGCCACACAGTATCCCTCGGAAGGAAGCACTTTATGTTGGCAAGTTTTGTTCTCGTCTCGGCCGTAGAATGTGCTGTATAGAGCAATGCGGTCATACCTAAAAGGGGTGAAATATATCTCTAAGCAATTATTCCTTTTCACCGTCCTCGAAGTAAATGTAAGGTGTCAATTAATGGCTCTGGAATGAAAGTTGAAGGAATTTTGCCAGGTATTTTTGGGTACTGTTTTTAAAGCGCGAAATACATCATTTGACTAAAAGGAATTCAATTATATATATGCTTAGACTGATTCTTCCCCTCTATTCAGAGTCCTTGCATTATCTACCCAGAATTTTAAATAAATTGCAATTTGCCAGTTCCTCAAGTTGAGTCCTTTCTGAATGAGAATATAACGCAACAAATGACCGTTCTTCGTTTTCCAGCTAGGATAACTAGCATAGATCACTTAGAATACAGACTATGTACTAACTCCATTTGATCTGAAACGTTCGCCCTTACCAAGCATCTCATCTTGTTAACAAACAACAAGCGACTGAATGATATTCCGTCCATGACAACTATGTGCACAGATTGGTAGCGACAAAAGGAAAGCATATACTTAAATCAAAAGAAATTCAAGAACAGAAGTGAAAACATACGAAACGTGTAGATGTGCTCATTCGTAAATTTTTGTAGAACTACTACTGTAATTCTTCTTACTTGTTTGGGCATTTGATCTTCAGTTTATGTCCTTCACAAGCCACTGCAACTTCTTGTTTCCTTTTCAAGTACAAAGGCATAGGCGGAGGCCCTGGATCGCAGCAGTCCTTGGAACAATCGGGATAGCAGTCTTTTGGACAGTCTGCTGGACACGGTGGGGCTTGGGGTGGCGGAGGGGGTGGGGGTGGGGGTGGGGGAGGAAGTAGGAAAGGTTGTGGTTTAGGAGGGGACTGAGGTTGGGGGTGAGGTTGTGGAGAATAGAAAGCTTGAAGAGGGGCATGAGGAAGGGCGGAGGCAGCCTGAACATACGCGGATGGTGGTAGGGATTGAGGAAGTCTAAACGGCTGTTGATAGTAAGCCTGCTGCTGATATACGGGGCGCTGTTGGAATGAGTAACAACACTTTGGATTACACTCAGGGAAACATTGCTGAGAACACCGCCCGGGACAGCTTCCTGAAAGAAATCCAATAAACAGCGATAACTGGTATTGTGTTTAGTTTTACTACTTCACGATAATGTAGTGGTTAGCGGGTTAGACCTCCGAGCAGAAACTCCGAGTCCCTTTGATGGCACTGTGATGTTTTTCAGGCAAGAAACTCGTCTCCAGACTGTCTCTCTCTGCCGAGGTGTATAGATGGTTACCAGCGATGTAATTATGGGAGTAACCCTGCTATGGACTAGCATCCCACCCAAGGAGGAGTCATGATACTCGTAGGTTTGTCGTCGTAGATACAGGTATAAACTCTGGTCATATAGGCCTTTAACCTTACTTCATAAAAAGTAACACACCACTCGCTGGATTTCGAGGTTTAATTTAGGCAGTCTTCTCGAGGGAGAAACTTAGACACATAATTTTCATGACTTGCAAATGACCTTCTCCTAATCACACGTTGACAGCAAGGACTCGTTAAACTAAATCATTATACCAGTAGCATTACCATGATGGAAGCAAAAAATGGGTAGAGCTACTGCACCTTATTACAGATTTTACTTCATTAACAACTTCAATAAGGTAAGTTTAAAAAAAAAGATAACATAATGTCCAAAAATCTAGCCTCATATCTATATCTTGCGATATATAGCGATGCTGGTAAGTTCTCAGCATATAGTTGACATGTATGCCATATTACTCACCGCCAAATAAGGATCCGTCCGCTCCAGCAATAAGTAACAGCACTGCGGTGAAAGCTAACGACCACATGGTCGGCCTTCCTAAACAGCTATTACGGGGAAAGACAGAGAATATTAAATTATTGGATGATTATTATTAGATAATTTTTAGATAATTATTATAAGATAATATTAAATGAATACATCCTATGTTATCTTTTGTCTCGTTCTGTTGGCTGTTAATGTTATCACACAGCAAACACATTAGAACAAGTCTGATTTTCATTATACTTGCATCGTCTAGACGGGGAGCAAAACAATTTTTATGGCGGGAAATTAAATCATCTCACTCCTACAACTGAGTGATCCTTCGCTTTCAACATGACCCTTCTGAAGGAGGAAACATAGCCATGTTGCACTATTCTGTGCATGTATTTGGTCAACCAGCCGCAACGGACTTCCATTTCTTTGTTTCCTGGTTATTTATTGCCACTCACTTAACTACCAACTGAGCTAAGAATCGGTGGCGAGATTCATAGACATCACACCGAATGCCTTCCTGTATATAAGAGGTCTGCAGGCACAGCTGTGATATATACCTGTAATATACTGTAGCCTTTGTTGTACTAGTTGTTCACTTGGTTTTCAAATAAACGCTTGTTAGATCGATGATATCGCGGATTGACCGTCTAGCAGTGCTAACAACCTGTTAAACAAGGCTAGTCTCTTATTACCCTGGAATGATACCCGTTTGTTTACTACACTTGTCTGTCGTCACGATAACCTCCACCATTAACTCTACAAACATTATGCAAATATAGCCAGCTGATGCGCGATGTCTTCATAAAATTTAGCAGCTCGAACTTAGAAAACCGTGGGGCAAATGAGCCGGAGATTCTTCAAGAGCTAAATTTCGCTTGTTGCTTCATCTCTGCTTGCTATTTTAAAAGGATGAACACTTCATATTGTGGCAGCATAACTCTTATGGGTAATGACTTTAACGTGAAAGAGAACCATAGAGTGCTTCAGAGAAAATGCTCAATATTTGGATTTAAAAATATTCTAATTAATCACCACAAACAAATTAAGAAAGCGATTACCGACTAGATTGGATAATTACGCTACGTTAGCCTTCGCCGTGAAGGAACCTTCACATGTACGTTACGTAAGCCTTAATTTCGCGTTCAATTTTTCCGTTAAACTTATTAATCAAGCCAATGGGCGCAAAATAGAATTGGGAAAGGGGATTCGTGAGAACAATACTGTCCAGTGGAGAGCGTTCTATGTATCCACTGCACGGTGTTGACTAGTTTAACTGTCTGGTACAAGTACTAGAATTCATTACTTGTTGTGAATATTCATACATGCTTACATAAAGTACAGTTCCAAAATGTGTTTTTTGAAACGCTAAAGCGAAACAGAAACGAATCTAAGACGGTAAAATTTAAAGGAAAGTTAACGCTCTTAAAGATAAATTTGGTGTTTAACTTGTCCCTCGAGAACTGTTTTTCATAACTTGTGAAACGCTCAGATGAATTTATGGCAGCAATAGAAGGCCACCGTGACCAACTGGGGCAAGTAGCAAGTGAACAAGGGGGTTATTACGCCCCAAAATTTACGCAGATATATCTTGTAAAAACCCTTTTTTGAACTTTGCTTGATATAAATTAGTTTTAAAGTTAAGAACCTCTTATTTGTGGCTTATCCACTGATGTTGTTATAAAAATCCCTGCAACGAGTTATCGAACTCTTAAGTGCCAGCCCACCGAAAAGTATTGTTATACTGGTACCTGTTAAAAAACGTCCAACAAGGACTTCAGACTAAACTTGGAAATAATATTGCGGAAAAATAAAGTCTGGAGATATAATGTCCTTCGTGAAATACTTACAGAAAAACGATGAACAATTTGCTCTTAGTAAACACTTACATAACTTTAATAATCGTTCACTAGATATGGAGCTGGAGTTTTGTAAGTAAAGTAAGGGCTCTGTGAAGCAAAGAAATATGACACTTTTAATTTTACACAAACAAATTAAGTTGTAGTCATCAACGAGAAATTCCTCATTTCTGCTGCTTTTTCCACTTATCGATACTTCACCGGACAAAGGCCATTTGTAAGTGGAAACTATACATCACTTCGAACTGAAACTTACAGTAACCGGCAACGATTAGATGACAAGACTACAGCTCATCAGATTCAGTGAACGGAAATGATGACAAAATATGTCGCAACTTACTTCACAGTTCGCTAAATGTTTCCACGCAGGCCGGTGGCGAATTTCTTCTTTGATTTGAAAGCCCCAGCACTTCAAAGAATAATATCAAAACATAGTATTTGAAATTGACATTCATAAAACAATATCCTCTTTTCGTTGAAGATTCATGGCGTGGAGGGTCAAATCGTTCGTAATGGTCCTGGAATTCTCAAATGACCGGTGATGTCATTCTCACATTCGTCGCCATGGCAATCTGAGAGGGAATTTCCTTGATCATCAGTTTGGCTCATTTGTACAGAAAGCGGATAGCTGCGATAGCCGCGCAATCCAGAAGGTAGTGATTTGTCGGGTGCCGGGATACTCAGTCCTGGTCTGGAGCTACGGAAGCTTGAAGTTCAGCGTTTTAACATCAACTCTTTGGCCTTTATAATCGATCACAGGAAAAAAACTAATCGACTGGGTAGCGTTCAGTTCACTCTTTAAACAGCTGAGACTTCTCAAACCCGTGGAGCAAAGGATCTGTCTTCATCCCAAAAAACTGGGGAAAGAGTTAGACAACCTCTCAAGTATTATTCATCTGTTTTAAGTTTCATCAATAATGATGAATGTGGTAAAATTCCCTTTGTAATAATCCAGTAGTAGGAATGATTCTACGCATAATGTATGATGTACTTGGATCCTATATTCTAGAAATGCATTTTTAGATGGTAGTTTGTTTTCATCACGGCAAGGCACAAAGATCAAATAAGAAAACATTAGTGAAGAGATTTCAGACAACTTAGCAATTAAATATTGTAGCAACTACAAACCATGCTTTTGTTTTGCTTTGCTTCTTTTATTTATTATTATTACTTGTTTTTTGTTGTTGCTTTTTTATCGGTGTCACCGAGTCTGGAATTTCAGTTTTCCGTGTCTTTTTGTCAAAATGTTTTAGGAAGCCCTTTTTTTTCTGTAGTATAGTTTGGTTCGCTTTCTGTAGTTCGAATAATTATAATTAATTAAAGTAAGTGCTATATAGATCAATGGGATTGACCTGAATACGATTGATCGCATCTTCAAAATATAACAATATACGTAAAAAAAAAACAATTTTTATTTTTTGAATAGAATGTGCGACTACTCGATTCCAGGCAACCCAAACAAAATTTCATACAATTTATCCAATCTCGATCGAGTATCTAAACAATAGAATCCCTACAAATATTTTTTATTATATAGATACTGATGAAATACCAGGATTTTTCCTTTTACTAAAAAATCATATCTTCATCGCGCGCAGTGAAGATATCATTTTCATCTTTCACGTGTGAGGATATTGGTGTCGCCATGGTTACCAACATGATTAGCCAATTACGAGAGAGCTTCCCGCTCAGACGCGCGGCCGGTTCTTTTGAAATTTCATTCAAAACATGGCTTCGAGGTGCGAAGGCGGTACGGTTACCAGTGACTCTCTCGATGAGCTGCCAAATTTTCCCATCGATATTTTTTCCGAGCTGGTACAACATCCAGGAAGATTTGCCGAAGTTGTTTTATGTGGAAATTTCACCAGTATCTATAAAATAAACAGAACATTACATGGCCGCTTGGAGATATGAAATTTCTCTTCTCGTGCTGAAAAAATATTTCACTCGTCAGTCGCTGCGCTCACTCGTGAAATATTTTGTATTTCGCTTAAAATGCATGTAATTTGCTCTATACGCTGTTCAAAACGTACCAAGATTGAGAGAAAATCATCGTAGTCGGTAGAAACTCATCACAAACCTTCTACTCAGAGCCAAAAACAGACATTCAAAATTTGTATGAAAATTCGTATGGATGGCCTTGGTTTGAGTAGTCGCACCGTAAATTGTAACACGACTGAGTCTGTCTCTCTTAATCTGTTGGATCTCTTATAATTTTGTTTTTTATTCACTTCATTGATAATCCTTTAATTACTTGACTCTCTCTATGACACAGGCAAGTGAAACTTCACGAAAAACCACGTGATTATCTACTCTTACTCATATAGCATATGGAGCCACCATCGATTGTGAGAAATTGGAGCTAGTTTGCACAACAAGAATTGCCTTGTTGTCGAGCCAATGTTGACGAGTCCGGCTCGTTCTTAAACATCTCTGTACTTGACAATGCATTTTTTTGACTTGGCAAACCGGTCTGAGAATTAAAAGTGGGAAAAGTAAGCAGAAGTAAAAAATATCAGTTTAAGGGTTCCACGGAAGTTTCCGGCAAACTGGCGGCTGTTTGTAAGAGTTTCACGTCTTTCACTTTAGTTCGTAATTAACAATTAAAGTCTGGTCGATTTCACCATACTGTATAATTTTTGCTCACTAAGCGCCGAATAATTTCATCCCATATTTATTTGCTTCGGTAGTATTTCTTGGTACATTCTCTTCAAGGAAGTCTTGAATTTTTCCCAGTCTTATTCAAGAAATCATTCCTCCATGAAGGCCGTTTTTCGTACTGAAATGGGTCATGAGCTGATAGCGTGTGAGTAGGAAATCAATCAGAGCACGCGTTTGCTCATATCCAGGGGTTGTAGATAAAATAAATATATGTTATTTACCGGGCGGGAGGTCCGTATGGGAAAAAACTGTGCCCGAGGTCTTGAGTACGGCCCGAGGCCGATAGCCGAGGGCCGTACTCAAAACCAAGGGCACAGTTTTTTCCCATACGGACCGACCTAGACCGGTAAATAACTTATTTATTTTTTCTGTTTGTTTGCTTTTTTTTTAGCAACAATTTCAATTTGCCGCGAATAGCGCGGATAAACATCCGGACCGTGGTCCGTATCGTAAAAAGCTAGACCTGTTACGAGCGCGCGATTACCCAATCAGATTCGAGGATTTGGGATTCCGGCCTGCTAAGATTCTGAAGAAAAAAATAATCAACATTATTATATACCTAAAACTTTTACTCAACAAAACGAGCACTGTGCTTGGTTGATTCTCGGTCACGTGCCCCTGATCAAATTCAAATGTTGCCGTCCGGGATCCAATTGCGCAGTTGTTGCCTGCGCGCCAGTTGTACCGTCTTTTGTTTGATTGTCTTTGCTATATGATTGTTTAAGGGAAAGTCTAAATATATAACAAGACACTTAATGTATGATCCCTCAGGAAACTAGTTATAGTTTTGTTTTCATTCTAATACTGATATTTCCCTCGACTTCGTCCCCGGAAACATCGGGACTTTCGGGAAAACAAAACTAACTGTTTCCCTCGGGATCATACATTTTATGTATACCACCTACCGTCTGGGAGGTGAATATAGCCGGGGTAATCCTGCTTGTGCCTGTAAGTTTAATTCAGTTGGAGAAAAAGTAAAATGGCGTCCCAGCTGCCGAAATATGCTCGCCGTCGATTCTCGCTTTACAGCTTTTTCGAAGAGGTTTTACTAGGGAAATTAAGCAACACAGTACCACGATGAAACGTTGAACAGGGCAGGACCAAACAATAGCGCAAATGGACGTCACAATAAAATTGCATGTGCAAAATAAAGTCTGGTAAGTATCTTTGTCGTTCGAATTAAGCTTTAAATTATTTCACCGGTTGTGTTATCATTGGCGCTGCCGTCGTGCTTGCTTCCTACTGAGGTTGCTTCATTGGTATGTACTCAAATAATTATTCTTCTTCAATGTCGGTGAATAGTGGCTTTGGAATACGTGATTACCTAGCTAGCTCGGTAAATATTCTGCCACTATTCACCTCGATTTCTGAGAATAATTGTTAAATATTTGCCTCCCATAACAACGCATTTGTGCAGAGAAAGGACTACGCAACGGAGGGAAACACTATTGTTTTGTAGTTTTCTCATGGTTTACAACCGGAGCAAACTTGAAGATTTCATGCTACTGGTTCGCAACCTAAGGGATAAACAATGGAAGAAACAAGACAACAAATGACCTTAGCCCTGAAAGCAGTGGAACTGCTATACATTGAGATCCAATGAAATGAGAGAGTTCAAAGAGATGCAACCCGACAGTTGCAATCTGCATATGGTCTCAGTGAAAGGTGGCAAGAGTGCAGTTTAAGAGTCCAGAACTAGTAATTTGAATTGCATTCTGAGACTTCTGTTTGACGCCCGTTTTAACAGAGATGGCAACAATTTTATTAAAAATAGCAAACTGAGTAAGTACGAATTGCTTACTTCATCGATAGGAGTTTTTGATTTTTGCCAGCACCAAATTAAAAATATCTTATTCACACCGTTTTCTTTTTTTCCCTTTTTTTTTTTTTGAAGTGCTGTTAAGAAATTCAGAGGACTTGTAATCCGTTTAAAACTGAAGACTGAGAAATTCCATTTTTATAAATGGTAAGCAGTGTATTCATTCATACCTGTTCGATCCGAACAACATCTATAAGAACATTGCCACAACAATGTTATAGAAACTTTGGATATTTATAAGTTGTCCAGTACATAATAATTAGAGTTTATTTGATTGGGTTTATCCTTAGCGGCTGGACGCTTCGCTGCTAGAATCCTCTTCCTTGGGTATTTTTCATTTCCTACTTTTTTTCCTACTTTTTTTCCAAGAACAAACGTGCTCGATATTCGTTTTTCTCGCAAAGACGACTACGCGAGATCATCCTGACTTTGATAATCGCGATGGTCAATTGATGGGAGAGGTTGAACAACTAGAAAATCCATGATAAAGGAAAACCCCAGCCCATGCAGTTTCATAAAACGGAGACCTTCGTGCTAACTTAGCTAAATTCATCATTTTATCTTCTGTCATCAAAGACTACATCTCGTTGTTCCTCGTTTTCTTCCCACAATCCTGAGGCGCTTCCTTCCAAGGTGACATCATCTCCGGATCCCTGAGGTGCTTCTGGAGTGTTCGACTTCTTGAAAGTCTCGTTGACTTCAGAGGAACTCGGTGGAGCTGAAGAGCTTGTGCTTGAGCTGGGAAAAGTCTCGGTTATGACATCTGTGTTGTCGCTCCCTTGGCTGACTTCTTCAGTGACGTCACTACCAGTTGTTGAGCCTTTGTGAGTGTCAATTTGAGTAACAGTTGCTTGTGATGTTGCTGTGGTGATTGGCTCCACGTCACTGTGCTCATGGTCTGTGATGACTGGAACAGAACTGCAGGAAGAAGAGGAAGACGAGCGAGCACAGGCTGAAGAAGATGGGGCAGAGCCTGTGGATGACGCTGATGACTCAGTGCCTCCTGCAGGTGAAGTTATGACCTCATTGACTGCTTGTACTGACTCCAAGGCCTCATTACTGATTGGGTAAGCCGTCCTTGGAATACACCTATCAGAAAAGAGACAAAACACACGTTTATTTTTACTGATTAAATGCCTTTTTGAATTGCTTTATACATATCTCTGTATCATAAGATTGCAAAGATCATTTAACAAAACTTCTAAGGCCATAATCCTTAAGGTATCTAGACTAGTAACTGGAGGAAGCTCAAAGACTTCTGAACCTCAGTAACTTTTACCAATCATAAAAGAACGAGACAGGCTTTTCAATTGGTTTCTAGGCCATGCAGCCTACGTCTCCCCAAACTCATTTCTATTCTGGTCAGGAGAAGTAGAAAAGATCACTAGAAAACTTTTTAACGTACTGTTTAAACGGAGATGGTCCTAGACTCAAGGTGTCTAAGCATGAAACAGGGTTTGATATTACTAAAAGTTACGGAGCATTGGTTTAAGAACTAAAGGGCTTGGTTGGACTGAGTAGGCTATTGCCACACCGCAATAGCTTGCCTTAGCAGTTCCAATCTCAGTGCAACTCTTTTAGTGGTTTCCAACTGGTTATTTTCAAACAAAAACGAAATTAAAGCATTCGCTTAAAACAATCACACAGATGCACATAGTCCTTCTTGGCCTAAGCAATACTTAAGAGCAAATTCATATAGTCAGTAAGAAGCGAGGGTAAACGCATGTTTCCTTGTCTACTGGCTTTTTATCGCTTGGTTACGTTTGACAATGAGGTTTCAACAGCTCTATCGATGGCATACCTGTATTTAATCTCTAAGTACTTGTATACATCAGGACAAATGGTTGTTCCTGCTTTGGCCATAAAGTCATTATTGGCAGCTACTTGACAGTATGACTCGCCATCACAGAGTCCTTGGATCTGAGATTTAACTCGAGCTTCTTGTTCCTCACATTTGGTGTCAGAAGGAATGCTGGGATGGACACAGATGGTTGAGTCTTGGCGGCCAAACATTGTTGACATTACATTGATTTGGTTGTAAAGGTTGTTGCACGAAACGAACGCTTTTTGGCCTTCACACACAATGGAACTTCGCTGTCAAGATGAGGAGCACTCATATCAGTGATGGCAGAGCAATTCTGTGACTTCAAACTAGCCTATATAGCATGAGTGCAGAGGCCTTATAGTCATCAATTTTATTCAATGAGCAGGGTTTCCTCCACAAATTAAGTTATGAAGTCTATGCTAGGGAAATTTTGGTTAAGTACCTTTTTGCGTGTTTAATAAGGAGCGAGGGGAAAGACGAGGTCCAAATATGAAAATAAACAAAAATCCAATTAATTGGGGTCGCCAAGCACATGTTTTCCCGCGCTTGGTGCCTGTGACATACAATGCCTTGATTTTTGATTGGTCCGTTGGACTGTGTCCTTCTACAGTGATTGGTCAGATAAATTACTACGGTTTCAGTTTTTTACTAACAGTCGATTACAAAACTACTCTACCTATGAGCTTCTTCTTAAAGTCGTTTTACTCAGCTTAAGCCCGATCTGCTCTTGCATACTACTTATTCTTTGTTGTTAGGTATTACGCGTAACTTTGGGGTTAAAACCCAGACAGTACTATGCCTAAAGGAGATTGAAAATAAACTTTTATCTTTATTACTGAAAATTTTGTTTGACTCTAGGTTAGTTTTTAAAAGCTGTAATCTCAATCATATTTATCACTGTGCTCGTATTATAAAAGACAGCAGTCTTTTCAAGAAGACAGCGGTCTGTTCCAGTTTTTTTTAACCAATCACGGTCACCAAGCCTCTTACCACTTTCTGGGCGCTGGGTGGCATTGCACTGAGGTCCGGTCTAGGATTAGGTGCCCCGAAGACCCCTGAAAACAGTGATGACACATGAGGAAACTAACTGCGATGTACACTAGTTCACTAGCTGTGCGCTTCTCAAAAGAACCGAATACTTTTAGGCCCGAAATACCAAAATGCAAAGCTCTTATTTCATAAGCTTTCTTTGAAGCAAGAGTGTGATTCTTTTGGTATGCTCCGGATCTGGATTTGAGAATTGAGCCGGATTACTCAGATTATGGGGCAAGAAAGGAACCGATGAATCCTTGCACAGAAGGAATTCATCGGTTTATTGGATGTCTTTGAATTGCCATGATTCGTGTGATCCGGGATCACGAATCCAGATCCGGTTCATAGTAAAGGAACCAACGCTAACTGTAGGAATGGCTGTCGTTTCGCACTGAAGTCAACTGCTAAACAATTGATAAACTACAGAGTGAATCGTTCTGATGGCACTGTTCAACTTAAGTATTCCCCGGAAATGGTATGTTCCATGTTAAATTAAAAAATTTGGAAATTCAATTTCAAATCCAGCTCAAATTCAAACTGGACCAGATATACAGCTATATTCACCTTAGCACAAATGTAGAAAAAACGGCTAATTTCATGTTAAAGAAGATTTTTTTTAACCAGAAAGTCTGACTAAGATGTTGGTAGTGTTATGTTATAGATTCACAACAGGTTATTCGGTAAACACTCATTGACGTTTGAACGAAAAATATGGGCAGTACGCACTTCGTACCGACGGCCAGTAGAGCGAGAGAAACAGTTTTACTCGCGTAGAACACTGACAGGAATACAGACAGGTTTTAGCTTCACTTAAGCACCTCTAACACCGAATTAGTTACCACGAAAATAACTTTGGGAGGGTAGCACCAATATTTATCAGCTTGGACTGTTTACTGAAGTAAATTATAGGAAAGTTTATAACAAATAAACATATCTTACCTGTTAGAAAGCAAAGCCACAGCGTTGCTATAACTGACACTACAAACCGGCTACTATCCATAAAGGAAAAGATAAAGGTTTTTCAGCGAACTTAAAAATGGCTGCGGAGACTAGTCAGGTAGTAAAGTGAGATGAACAGCACAACACACAGATTACATCAGTCGAGAAGTTGTTTCTAGAGATGAAATTCCAACTGGTGTTATACATAATTAAAAGAAATCTGTTGTTTAAGGAAATTGAGGGTCTAGTTTTTTCGCTATTACAGAAGAACGAAGAGCGTAAGAGATCTCGGAATGTTTTTCTACGTCAAAATTTACTGGAACGCCAAAATGTTTGGATAAAGGAACCCGCACAAAATTCCAAGAAGTTGATGGGCCGTGTAAGAGGACGTCCCGTTGAGAGGACATCCTGTGTCAAAACGTCGATTCCGCTCCGTTAAATTCAATCATAAAGTCACGACTGTTTTTCTTCTTCCTTGTCATATCACGATTTGGACAAACCAGACCTCAAAACAAATGACATGCAAGGGAAGCACAAATTGCTAGGCAACTTATCATTTGTAGAAAACATAAAGCATATGCAATTCAACGCTAGAGTGGTTTCTGGTCTATTTTTTTCATAAACCAATCACAGAGCGACTTAGGCAGAACCATCCAGCCAATGGGGGTACATTACGGAGCAAAACGCAGTACGAAAATGAAGTCTAAATGAAAAACATAAATTCCCTGAACTCGTCACTTTTCATCGAAAACGTCCTTACAAAGAGGAGAGAAACAGACTAGTTGGAGAATACTATAACATCACTGGACATGAGCATGGCTTTTAAGTGGCTTAGAGACGTAGACTCTATAATTTTCTTTCTCTTAACTTAGAACATGAGTAGCATGGACAACTGTTTTCCCGGCTCGGCTTCAAACTCAAGCTGCCTTCTGGGTTCAATCTATATCCGGCTCGAAGGACCCACAATGTAAAGGAAACTTCCTGGATAAATTCTCTCTCCAGTGAGCCCACACCACACTAATGTCATTCTGACGCCAGCAACGCTTGACGTAAAATGACTAAAATGACTTAAACGACTAGCAGTCTCTGAGTGCGTGGTGTGAGCCTTTAGTTAGTTCACGTGCGGCTAACACGCAAAAGAATCAAGAGAAAACTGTAAATTCCATCAAGGAAAATGTTCATTCCAGTGTATCGTTTAAGTAGTGTCTGATAAGTAGAGTTTTTTATGGTGAAGTGTTTGTAAGAAGCGTACCATTCAGTTTCTTGTCTTATTAGTAGTATGTTTTATAAGTTGTGTTTATCCACCGTTTTTCTTTCTTCCAGAAGTGTAAATATGCAAAAACTGCGTTGAATATAATATTGCTCAAAAGCTAGACGTTAGCATGAAAAAGCTTGGTTGCTCAGCTCCTAACATTCCCTTATGCTAACTGTTTGCTATCAAGAATTTCAATGTTCTTAACGATGGGAGTAACATAATAGTAATAATAATAATAATAATAATAATAATAATAATAATAATAATAATAATAATAATAATAATAATAATAATAACAAGAGCACTCCGAGAGCGCACACCTCAGCCAGCGCCCACCATTTTGAACGCGCTACAGCATAGTACCGGGGAATAATCCGGTTGAGTGATTATACCCAAGGGAAAGTGAGTAGGGCTCATGGAAACAGCTCTGTTCCGGTTGAGTGACTACACAAGAGTAGTGAAAATCGTTTTACCGTGACCTTGACCTTGACCTTTGACCCAGATACCCCAAAATTAAATC